>JANJXV010000802.1:0-350653 GCA_024803745.1 Megascapheus bottae | reverse complement strand
TTCTATGACTTCACATACCTCCATTCTTTGACTTCACACACCTACTTTCTGAGTTGACACACCTCCATTCTATGACTTCACACACCTCCAATCTCACTTCACACACCTCCATTCTATGACTTCACACACCTCCATTCTATGACTTCACACACCCCAATTGTTTGACTTCACACACCTCCATTCTATGACTTCACACACCTCCATTCTGTGACTTCACACACCTCCATTCTGAGTTCACACGCCTCCATTTTGTGATTTCACACACGTCCATTCTGTGACTTCACACACCTCCATTCTATGACTTCACACACCTAAATCCTAAGACTTCACAAACCTCCATTCTATGACTTCACACACCTCCATTCTGTGCCTTCACACACCTCCATACTATGACTTCACACACCTCCATTCTGTGACTTCACAAACCTCCATTCTATGACCTCACACACCTCCATTCTATGACTTCGCACACCTGCATTGTGACTTCAAACACCTCCATTCTATGAGTTCACACACCTCCATTCTGACTTCACACACCTCCATTCTATGACTTCACATACCTCCATCCTATGACTTCACACAACTCCATCTGACTTCACACACCTCCATTCCATGACTTCACACACCTCCATTCTATGACTTCACACACCTCCATTCTATGACTTCGCACACCTGCATTGTGACTTCAAACACCTCCATTCTATGAGTTCACACACCTCCATTCTGACTTAATACACCTCCATTCCATGACTTCACACACCTCCATCCTATGACTTCACACAACTCCATCTGACTTCACACACCTCCATTCCATGACTTCACACACCTCCATTCTATGACTTCACACACCTCCATTCTATGACTTCACACACCTAGATTCTGTGACTTCACACACCTCCATTCTGAGTTCACACACCTCCACGCTGTGACTTAACACACCTCCATTCTGTGACCTCACACACCTCCATTCTGAGTTCACACACCTCCATTCTGTGACTTCACACACCTCCATTCTGACTTCACACAGCTCCATTCTATGACTTCACACACCTCCATTCTGTGCCTTCACACACCTCCATTCTATGACTTAGCACACCTTCATTCTTACTTAACAAACATCCATTCTATGACTTCACACACCTCCATTCTATGACTTCACACACCTCCATTCTATGACTTCACACACCTCCATTCTGTGACTTCACACACCTCAATTCTGTGACTTCAAACACCTCCATTATGACTTCACACACATCCATTCTATGACTTCACACACCTCCATTCTATGACTTCACACACCTCCATTCTGTGACTTCACAGACCTCCATTCTGAGTTCACACACCTCCATTCTGTGACTTCACACACCTCCAATCTGACTTCACACAGCTCCATTCTATGACTTCACACAGCTCCATTCTATGACTTCACACACCTCCATTCTGACTTCACACACCTCCATTCTATGACTTCACACAACTCCATTCTGACTTCACACACCTCCATTCTGTGACTTCACACACCTCCATTATATGACTTCACACACATCCATTCTGTGACTTCACACACCTCCATTCTATGACTTCACACACCTCCATTCTGTGACTTCACACACCTACATTTTGACTTCACAGACCTCCATTCTATGAGTTCACACAAATGCATTCTGAATTCACACACCTCCATTCTATGACTTCACACACCTCCAATCTGACTTCATACACCTCAATTCTGTGACTTCACACAACTCCATTTTATGATTTCATACACCTCCATTCTATGACTTCACATACCTCCATTCTTTGACTTCACACACCTACTTTCTGAGTTGACACACCTCCATTCTATGACTTCACACACCTCCAATCTGACTTCACACACCTCCATTCTATGACTTCACACACCTCCATTCTATGACTTCACACACCCCAATTGTGTGACTTCACACACCTCCATTCTATGACTTCACACACCTCCATTCTGTGACTTCACACACCTCCATTCTGAGTTCACACGCCTCCATTTTGTGATTTCACACACCTCCATTCTGTGACTTCACACACCTCCATTCTATGACTTCACACACCTAAATCCTAAGACTTCACAAACCTCCATTCTATGACTTCACACACCTCCATTCTGTGACTTCACACACCTCCATTCTATGACTTCACACACCTCCATTCTGTGACTTCACAAACCTCCATTCTATGACCTCACACACCTCCATTCTATGACTTCGCACACCTGCATTGTGACTTCAAACACCTCCATTCTATGAGTTCACACACCTCCATTCTATGAATTCACAAACCTCCATTCTATGAATTCACACACCTCATTTCTGAGTTGACACACCTCCATTCTGTGATTTCACACACCTCCAATTTGACTTCACACACCCCCATTCTATGACTTCACACACCCCCATTGTGACTTCACACACTCCATTCTATGAGTTCACACACCTCCATTCTGACTTCACACACTCCATTCTATGGCTTCACACAGCTGCATTCTGACTTCAGACACCTCCATTTGTGACTTCACACACCACAATTTTGTCTTCAAACACCTTCATTCTGTGACTGCACTCACCTCCATTCTGTGACTTCACACACCTCCATTTTGACTTCACACACTTCCATTCTTTGACTTAACACACCTGCATTCTGTGACTTCACACATCACCATTGTTTGACTTCACAACCTATATTCTTGGACTTCACACACCTCCATTCCATGACTTCACACGTCTACATTTTATGAGTTCACACACCTCCATTTTGACTTCACACACCTCCGTTCTATGACTTCACACACCTTCATTCTACTTCAGAAACATCCATTCTATGACTTCACACACCTCCATTCTATGACTTCACAAACCTCCATTCTGTGACTTCACACACCTCCATTCTGAGTTCATACGTCTCAATTCCGTGACATCACACACCTCAATTCTGACTTCACACACCTCCATTCTATGACTTCACACAATTCCATTCTATGACTTCACACACCTCCATTCTTTGACTTCACACACCTCCATTGTGAGTTCACACACCTCCATTCTGTGACTTCACACACCTCCATTCTGTAACTTCACACACCTCCATTCTTTGACTTCACGCACCTCCATTCTATGATTTCTCACACCTCCATTCTATTAATTCACACAACTGCATTCTGTGACTTCACACAACTCCATTCTATGACTTCCCACACCTCCATTCTGTGACTTCACACACCTCCATTCTGAGTTCACACGCCTCCATTTTGTGATTTCACACACCTCAATTCTGTGACTTCACACACCTCCATTCTATGACTTCACACACCTAAATCCTAAGACTTCACAAACCTCCATTCTATGACTTCACACACCTCCATTCTGTGCCTTCACACACCTCCATACTATGACTTCACACACCTCCATTCTGTGACTTCACAAACCTCCATTCTATGACCTCACACACCTCCATTCTATGACTTCGCACACCTGCATTGTGACTTCAAACACCTCCATTCTATGAGTTCACACACCTCCATTTTGACTTCACACACCTCCATTCTATGACTTCACATACCTCCATTCTGACTTCATACACCTCCATTCCATGACTTCACACACCTCCATCCTATGACTTCACACAACTCCATCTGACTTCACACACCTCCATTCCATGACTTCACACACCTCCATTCTATGACTTCACACACCTCCATTCTATGACTTCACACACCTAGATTCTGTGACTTCACACACCTCCATTCTGAGTTCACACACCTCCACTCTGTGACTTAACACACCTCCATTCTGTGATCTCACACACCTCCATTCTGAGTTCACACACCTCCATTCTGACTTCACACAGCTCCATTCTATGACTTCACACACCTCCATTCTGTGCCTTCACACACCTCCATTCTATGACTTCACACACCTCCATTCTGTGACTTCACACACCTCCATTCTATGACTTCACACACCTCAATTCTGTGACTTCACACACCTCCATTCTGAGTTCACACGCCTCCATTTTGTGATTTCATACACCTCCATTCTATGACTTCACATACCTCCATTCTTTGACTTCACACACCTACTTTCTGAGTTGACACACCTCCATTCTATGACTTCACACACCTCCAATCTCACTTCACACACCTCCATTCTATGACTTCACACACCTCCATTCTATGACTTCACACACCCCAATTGTTTGACTTCACACACCTCCATTCTATGACTTCACACACCTCCATTCTGTGACTTCACACACCTCCATTCTGAGTTCACACGCCTCCATTTTGTGATTTCACACACCTCCATTCTGTGACTTCACACACCTCCATTCTATGACTTCACACACCTAAATCCTAAGACTTCACAAACCTCCATTCTATGACTTCACACACCTCCATTCTGTGCCTTCACACACCTCCATACTATGACTTCACACACCTCCATTCTGTGACTTCACAAACCTCCATTCTATGACCTCACACACCTCCATTCTATGACTTCGCACACCTGCATTGTGACTTCAAACACCTCCATTCTATGAGTTCACACACCTCCATTCTGACTTCACACACCTCCATTCTATGACTTCACATACCTCCATCCTATGACTTCACACAACTCCATCTGACTTCACACACCTCCATTCCATGACTTCACACACCTCCATTCTATGACTTCACACACCTCCATTCTATGACTTCGCACACCTGCATTGTGACTTCAAACACCTCCATTCTATGAGTTCACACACCTCCATTCTGACTTAATACACCTCCATTCCATGACTTCACACACCTCCATCCTATGACTTCACACAACTCCATCTGACTTCACACACCTCCATTCCATGACTTCACACACCTCCATTCTATGACTTCACACACCTCCATTCTATGACTTCACACACCTAGATTCTGTGACTTCACACACCTCCATTCTGAGTTCACACACCTCCACGCTGTGACTTAACACACCTCCATTCTGTGACCTCACACACCTCCATTCTGAGTTCACACACCTCCATTCTGTGACTTCACACACCTCCATTCTGACTTCACACAGCTCCATTCTATGACTTCACACACCTCCATTCTGTGCCTTCACACACCTCCATTCTATGACTTAACACACCTTCATTCTTACTTAACAAACATCCATTCTATGACTTCACACACCTCCATTCTATGACTTCACACACCTCCATTCTATGACTTCACACACCTCCATTCTGTGACTTCACACACCTCAATTCTGTGACTTCAAACACCTCCATTATGACTTCACACACATCCATTCTATGACTTCACACACCTCCATTCTATGACTTCACACACCTCCATTCTGTGACTTCACAGACCTCCATTCTGAGTTCACACACCTCCATTCTGTGACTTCACACACCTCCAATCTGACTTCACACAGCTCCATTCTATGACTTCACACAGCTCCATTCTATGACTTCACACACCTCCATTCTGACTTCACACACCTCCATTCTATGACTTCACACAACTCCATTCTGACTTCACACACCTCCATTCTGTGACTTCACACACCTCCATTATATGACTTCACACACATCCATTCTGTGACTTCACACACCTCCATTCTATGACTTCACACACCTCCATTCTGTGACTTCACACACCTACATTTTGACTTCACAGACCTCCATTCTATGAGTTCACACAAATGCATTCTGAATTCACACACCTCCATTCTATGACTTCACACACCTCCAATCTGACTTCATACACCTCAATTCTGTGACTTCACACAACTCCATTTTATGATTTCATACACCTCCATTCTATGACTTCACATACCTCCATTCTTTGACTTCACACACCTACTTTCTGAGTTGACACACCTCCATTCTATGACTTCACACACCTCCAATCTGACTTCACACACCTCCATTCTATGACTTCACACACCTCCATTCTATGACTTCACACACCCCAATTGTGTGACTTCACACACCTCCATTCTATGACTTCACACACCTCCATTCTGTGACTTCACACACCTCCATTCTGAGTTCACACGCCTCCATTTTGTGATTTCACACACCTCCATTCTGTGACTTCACACACCTCCATTCTATGACTTCACACACCTAAATCCTAAGACTTCACAAACCTCCATTCTATGACTTCACACACCTCCATTCTGTGACTTCACACACCTCCATTCTATGACTTCACACACCTCCATTCTGTGACTTCACAAACCTCCATTCTATGACCTCACACACCTCCATTCTATGACTTCGCACACCTGCATTGTGACTTCAAACACCTCCATTCTATGAGTTCACACACCTCCATTCTATGAATTCACAAACCTCCATTCTATGAATTCACACACCTCATTTCTGAGTTGACACACCTCCATTCTGTGATTTCACACACCTCCAATTTGACTTCACACACCCCCATTCTATGACTTCACACACCCCCATTGTGACTTCACACACTCCATTCTATGAGTTCACACACCTCCATTCTGACTTCACACACTCCATTCTATGGCTTCACACAGCTGCATTCTGACTTCAGACACCTCCATTTGTGACTTCACACACCACAATTTTGTCTTCAAACACCTTCATTCTGTGACTGCACTCACCTCCATTCTGTGACTTCACACACCTCCATTTTGACTTCACACACTTCCATTCTTTGACTTAACACACCTGCATTCTGTGACTTCACACATCACCATTGTTTGACTTCACAACCTATATTCTTGGACTTCACACACCTCCATTCCATGACTTCACACGTCTACATTTTATGAGTTCACACACCTCCATTTTGACTTCACACACCTCCGTTCTATGACTTCACACACCTTCATTCTACTTCAGAAACATCCATTCTATGACTTCACACACCTCCATTCTATGACTTCACAAACCTCCATTCTGTGACTTCACACACCTCCATTCTGAGTTCATACGTCTCAATTCCGTGACATCACACACCTCAATTCTGACTTCACACACCTCCATTCTATGACTTCACACAATTCCATTCTATGACTTCACACACCTCCATTCTTTGACTTCACACACCTCCATTGTGAGTTCACACACCTCCATTCTGTGACTTCACACACCTCCATTCTGTAACTTCACACACCTCCATTCTTTGACTTCACGCACCTCCATTCTATGATTTCTCACACCTCCATTCTATTAATTCACACAACTGCATTCTGTGACTTCACACAACTCCATTCTATGACTTCCCACACCTCCATTCTGTGACTTCACACACCTCCATTCTGAGTTCACAAACCTCCATTCTGTGACTTAACGCACCTTCATTCTGTGACTTCACACACCTCCATTCTATGACTTCACACACCTCCATTCTATGAGTTCACACATCTCCAGTCTTTGACTTCACAACCCTCCATTCTGTGACTTCACAAACCTCCATTCTATAACTACTCACACCTCCATTGTGACTTCCCACACCTCCAATCTTTGTTCACACACCTCCGTTCTGACTTCACACACTTCCATTCTATGACTTCACATACCTCCGTTCTGTGACTTCACACACCTCAATTCTGTGACTTCACCCGCCTTCATTATGACTTCACACACCTCCATTCTATGACTTCACACACCTCCATTCTATGACTTCACACACCTAGATTCTGTGACTTCACACACCTCCATTCTGAGTTCACACACCTCCACTCTGTGACTTACCACACCTCCATTCTGTGACCTCACACACCTCCATTCTGAGTTCACACACCTCCATTCTGTGACTTCACACACCTCCATTCTGACTTCACACAGCTCCATTCTATGACTTCACACACCTCCATTCTGTGCCTTCACACACCTCCATTCTATGACTTAACACACCTTCATTCTTACTTAACAAACATCCATTCTATTACTTCACACACCTCCATTCTATGACTTCACACACCTCCATTCTATGACTTCACACACCTCCATTCTGTGACTTCACACACCTCAATTCTGAGTTCACACACCTCCATTCTGTGACTTCACACACCTCCAATCTGACTTCACACAGCTCCATTCTATGACTTCACACAGCTCCATTCTATGACTTCACACACCTCCATTCTGACTTCACACACCTCCATTCTATGACTTCACACAACTCCATTCTGACTTCACACACCTCCATTCTGTGACTTCACACACCTCCATTATATGACTTCACACACCTCCATTCTGTGACTTCACACACCTCCATTCTATGACTTCACACACCTCCATTCTGTGACTTCACACACCTACATTGTGACTTCACAGACCTCCATTCTATGAGTTCACACAAATGCATTCTGAATTCACACACCTCCATTCTATGACTTCACACACCTCCATTCTGACTTCATACACCTCAATTCTGTGACTTCACACAACTCCATTTTATGATTTCATACACCTCCATTCTATGACTTCACATACCTCCATTCTTTGACTTCACACACCTCCAATCTGACTTCACACACCTCCATTCTATGACTTCACACACCTCCATTCTATGACTTCACACACCTCCAATCTGACTTCACACACCTCCATTCTATGACTTCACACACCTCCATTCTATGACTTCACACACCCCAATTGTGTGACTTCACACACCTCCATTCTATGACTTCACACACCTCCATTCTGTGACTTCACACACCTCCATTCTGAGTTCACACGCCTCCATTTTGTGATTTCACACACCTCCATTCTGTGACTTCATACACCTCCATTCTATGACTTCACACACCTAAATCCTAAGACTTCACAAACCTCCATTCTATGACTTCACACACCTCCATTCTGTGACTTCACACACCTCCATTCTATGACTTCACACACCTCCATTCTGTGACTTCACAAACCTCCATTCTATGACCTCACACACCTGCATTCTATGACTTCGCACACCTGCATTGTGACTTCAAACACCTCCATTCTATGAGTTCACACACCTCCATTCTATGAATTCACAAACCTCCATTCTATGAATTCACACACCTCATTTCTGAGTTGACACACCTCCATTCTGTGATTTCACACACCTCCAATTTGACTTCACACACCCCCATTCTATGACTTCACACACCCCCATTGTGACTTCACACACTCCATTCTATGAGTTCACACACCTCCATTCTGACTTCACACACTCCATTCTATGGCTTCACACAGCTGCATTCTGACTTCAGACACCTCCATTTGTGACTTCACACACCACAATTTTGTCTTCAAACACCTTCATTCTGTGACTGCACTCACCTCCATTCTGTGACTTCACACACCTCCATTTTGACTTCACACACTTCCATTCTTTGACTTAACACACCTGCATTCTGTGACTTCACACATCACCATTGTTTGACTTCACAACCTATATTCTTGGACTTCACACACCTCCATTCCATGACTTCACACGTCTACATTTTATGAGTTCACACACCTCCATTTTGACTTCACACACCTCCGTTCTATGACTTCACACACCTTCATTCTACTTCAGAAACATCCATTCTATGACTTCACACACCTCCATTCTATGACTTCACAAACCTCCATTCTGTGACTTCACACACCTCCATTCTGAGTTCATACGTCTCAATTCCGTGACATCACACACCTCAATTCTGACTTCACACACCTCCATTCTATGACTTCACACAATTCCATTCTATGACTTCACACACCTCCATTCTTTGACTTCACACACCTCCATTGTGAGTTCACACACCTCCATTCTGTGACTTCACACACCTCCATTCTGTAACTTCACACACCTCCATTCTTTGACTTCACGCACCTCCATTCTATGATTTCTCACACCTCCATTCTATTAATTCACACAACTGCATTCTGTGACTTCACACAACTCCATTCTATGACTTCCCACACCTCCATTCTGTGACTTCACACACCTCCATTCTGAGTTCACAAACCTCCATTCTGTGACTTAACGCACCTTCATTCTGTGACTTCACACACCTCCATTCTATGACTTCACACACCTCCATTCTATGAGTTCACACATCTCCAGTCTTTGACTTCACAACCCTCCATTCTGTGACTTCACAAACCTCCATTCTATAACTACTCACACCTCCATTGTGACTTCCCACACCTCCAATCTTTGTTCACACACCTCCGTTCTGACTTCACACACTTCCATTCTATGACTTCACATACCTCCGTTCTGTGACTTCACACACCTCAATTCTGTGACTTCACCCGCCTTCATTATGACTTCACACACCTCCATTCTATGACTTCACACACCTCCATTCTATGACTTCACACACCTAGATTCTGTGACTTCACACACCTCCATTCTGAGTTCACACACCTCCACTCTGTGACTTACCACACCTCCATTCTGTGACCTCACACACCTCCATTCTGTGTTCACACACCTCCATTCTGTGACTTCACACACCTCCATTCTGACTTCACACAGCTCCATTCTATGACTTCACACACCTCCATTCTGTGCCTTCACACACCTCCATTCTATGACTTAACACACCTTCATTCTTACTTAACAAACATCCATTCTATTACTTCACACACCTCCATTCTATGACTTCACACACCTCCATTCTATGACTTCACACACCTCCATTCTGTGACTTCACACACCTCAATTCTGAGTTCACACACCTCCATTCTGTGACTTCACACACCTCCAATCTGACTTCACACAGCTCCATTCTATGACTTCACACAGCTCCATTCTATGACTTCACACACCTCCATTCTGACTTCACACACCTCCATTCTATGACTTCACACAACTCCATTCTGACTTCACACACCTCCATTCTGTGACTTCACACACCTCCATTATATGACTTCACACACCTCCATTCTGTGACTTCACACACCTCCATTCTATGACTTCACACACCTCCATTCTGTGACTTCACACACCTACATTGTGACTTCACAGACCTCCATTCTATGAGTTCACACAAATGCATTCTGAATTCACACACCTCCATTCTATGACTTCACACACCTCCATTCTGACTTCATACACCTCAATTCTGTGACTTCACACAACTCCATTTTATGATTTCATACACCTCCATTCTATGACTTCACATACCTCCATTCTTTGACTTCACACACCTCCAATCTGACTTCACACACCTCCATTCTATGACTTCACACACCTCCATTCTATGACTTCACACACCTCCAATCTGACTTCACACACCTCCATTCTATGACTTCACACACCTCCATTCTATGACTTCACACACCCCAATTGTGTGACTTCACACACCTCCATTCTATGACTTCACACACCTCCATTCTGTGACTTCACACACCTCCATTCTGAGTTCACACGCCTCCATTTTGTGATTTCACACACCTCCATTCTGTGACTTCATACACCTCCATTCTATGACTTCACACACCTAAATCCTAAGACTTCACAAACCTCCATTCTATGACTTCACACACCTCCATTCTGTGACTTCACACACCTCCATTCTATGACTTCACACACCTCCATTCTGTGACTTCACAAACCTCCATTCTATGACCTCACACACCTCCATTCTATGACTTCGCACACCTGCATTGTGACTTCAAACACCTCCATTCTATGAGTTCACACACCTCCATTCTATGAATTCACAAACCTCCATTCTATGAATTCACACACCTCATTTCTGAGTTGACACACCTCCATTCTGTGATTTCACACACCTCCAATTTGACTTCACACACCCCCATTCTATGACTTCACACACCCCCATTGTGACTTCACACACTCCATTCTATGAGTTCACACACCTCCATTCTGACTTCACACACTCCATTCTATGGCTTCACACAGCTGCATTCTGACTTCAGACACCTCCATTTGTGACTTCACACACCACAATTTTGTCTTCACACACCTTCATTTTGTGACTTCACTCACCTCCATTCTGTGACTTCACACACCTCCATTTTGACTTCACACACTTCTATTCTTTGACTTAATACACCTGCATTCTGTGCCTTCACACACCACCATTGTTTGACTTCACAACCTATATTCTTGGACTTCACACACCTCCATTCCATGACTTCACACGTCTACATTTTATGAGTTCACACACCTCCATTTTGACTTCACACACCTCCATTCTATGACTTCACACACCTTCATTCTACTTCAGAAACATCCATTCTATGACTTCACACACCTCCATTCTATGACTTCACAAACCTCCATTCTGTGACTTCACACACCTCCATTCTGAGTTCACACATCTCAATTCCGTGACTTCACACACCTCAATTCTCACTTCACACACCTCCATTCTATGACTTCACACAATTCCATTCTATGACTTCACACACCTCCATTCTTTGACTTCACACACCTACTTTCTGAGTTGACACACCTCCATTCTATGACTTCACACACCTCCAATCTGACTTCTCACACCTCCATTCTATGACTTCACACACCTCCATTCTATGACTTCACACACCCCAATTGTGTGACTTCACACACCTCCATTCTATGACTTCACACACCTCCATTCTGTGACTTCACACACCTCCATTCTGAGTTCACACGCCTCCATTTTGTGATTTCACACACCTCCATTCTGTGACTTCACACACCTCCATTCTATGACTTCACACACCTAAATCCTAAGACGTCACAAACCTCCATTCTATGACTTCACACACCTCCATTCTGTGACTTCACACACCTCCATTCTATGACTTCACACACCTCCATTCTGTGACTTCACAAACCTCCATTCTATGACCTCACACACCTCCATTCTATGACTTCGCACACCTGCATTGTGACTTCAAACACCTCCATTCTATGAGTTCACACACCTCCATTCTATGAATTCACAAACCTCCATTCTATGAATTCACACACCTCATTTCTGAGTTGACACACCTCCATTCTGTGATTTCACACACCTCCAATTTGACTTCACACACCCCCATTCTATGACTTCACACACCCCCATTGTGACTTCACACACTCCATTCTATGAGTTCACACACCTCCATTCTGACTTCACACACTCCATTCTATGGCTTCACACAGCTGCATTCTGACTTCAGACACCTCCATTTGTGACTTCACACACCACAATTTTGTCTTCAAACACCTTCTTTCTGTGACTTCACTCACCTCCATTCTGTGACTTCACACACCTCCATTTTGACTTCACACACTTCCATTCTTTGACTTAACACACCTGCATTCTGTGACTTCACACACCACCATTGTCTGACTTCACAACCTATATTCTTGGACTTCACACACCTCCATTCCATGACTTCACACGTCTACATTTTATGAGTTCACACACCTCCATTCTATGACTTCACACACCTCCATTCTATGACTTCACACACCTTCATTCTACTTCAGAAACATCCATTCTATGACTTCACACACCTCCATTCTATGACTTCACAAACCTCCATTCTGTGACTTCACACACCTCCATTCTGAGTTCACACATCTCAATTCCGTGACTTCACACACCTCAATTCTCACTTCACACACCTCCATTCTATGACTTCACACAATTCCATTCTATGACTTCACACACCTCCATTCTTTGACTTCACACACCTCCATTGTGAGTTCACACACCTCCATTCTGTGACTTCACACACCTCCATTCTGTGACTTCACGCACCTCCATTCTATGATTTCTCACACATCCATTCTATTAATTCACACAACTGCATTCTGTGACTTCACACAACTCCATTCTATGACTTCCCACACCTCCATTCTGTGACTTCACACACCTCCATTCTGAGTTCACAAACCTCCATTCTGTGACTTAACGCACCTTCATTCTGTGACTTCACACACCTCCATTCTATGACTTCACACACCTCCATTCTATGAGTTCACACATCTCCAGTCTTTGACTTCACAACCCTCCATTCTGTGACTTCACACACCTCCATTCTATAACTACACACACCTCAATTGTGACTTCCCACACCTCCAATCTTAGTTCACACACCTCCGTTCTGACTTCACACACTTCCATTCTATGTCTTCACATACCTCCGTTCTGTGACTTCACACACCTCAATTCTGTGACTTCACCCACCTCCATTATGACTTCACACACCTCCATTCTATGACTTCACACACCTCCATTCTATGACTTCACACACCTAGATTCTGTGACTTCACACACCTCCATTCTGAGTTCACACACCTCCACTCTGTGACTTAACACACCTCCATTCTGTGACCTCACACACCTCCATTCTGAGTTCACACACCTCCATTCTGTGACTTCACACACCTCCATTCTGACTTCACACAGCTCCATTCTATGACTTCACACACCTCCATTCTGTGCCTTCACACACCTCCATTCTATGACTTAACACACCTTCATTCTTACTTAACAAACATCCATTCTATGACTTCACACACCTCCATTCTATGACTTCACACACCTCCATTCTATGACTTCACACACCTCCATTCTGTGACTTCACACACCTCAATTCTGTGACTTCAAACACCTCCATTATGACTTCACACACATCCATTCTATGACTTCACACACCTCCATTCTGTGACTTCACACACCTTCATTCTGAGTTCACACACCTCCATTCTGTGACTTCACACACCTCCAATCTGACTTCACACAGCTCCATTCTATGACTTCACACAGCTCCATTCTATGACTTCACACACCTCCATTCTGACTTCACACACCTCCATTCTATGACTTCACACAACTCCATTCTGACTTCACACACCTCCATTCTGTGACTTCACACACCTCCATTATATGACTTCACACACCTCCATTCTGTGACTTCACACACCTCCATTCTATGACTTCACACACCTCCATTCTGTCACTTCACACACCTACATTGTGACTTCACAGACCTCCATTCTATGAGTTCAAACAAATGCATTCTGAATTCAGACACCTCCATTCTATAACTTCACACACCTCCATTCTGACTTCATACACCTCAATTCTGTGACTTCACACAACTCCATTTTATGATTTCATACACCTCCATTCTATGACTTCACATACCTCCATTCTATGACTTCACACACCTCCAATCTGACTTCACACACCTCCATTCTATGACTTCACACACCTCCATTCTATGACTTCACACACCCCAATTGTGTGACTTCACACACCTCCATTCTATGACTTCACACACCTCCATTCTGTGACTTCACACACCTCCATTCTGAGTTCACACGCCTCCATTTTGTGATTTCACACACCTCCATTCTGTGACTTCACACACCTCCATTCTATGACTTCACACACCTAAATCCTAAGACTTCACAAACCTCCATTCTATGACGTCACACACCTCCATTCTGTGACTTCACACACCTCCATACTATGACTTCACACACCTCCATTCTGTGACTTCACAAACCTCCATTCTATGACCTCACACACCTCCATTCTATGACTTCGCACACCTGCATTGTGACTTCAAACACCTCCATTCTATGAGATCACACACCTCCATTCTGACTTCACACACCTCCATTCTATGAATTCACATACCTCCATTCTGACTTCATACACCTCCATTCCATGACTTCACACACCTCCATCCTATGACTTCACACAACTCCATCTGACTTCACACACCTCCATTCGATGACTTCACACACCTCCATTCGATGACTTCATGCACCTCCATTCTATGAGTTCACACACCTCCATTCTGTGACTTCACACACCTTTATTGTTTGACTTCACACACCTCCATTCTTTGACTTCACACACCTCCATTCCATGACTTCACACACCTCCATTCTATGAATTCACACACCTCCATTCTATGAGTTCACACACCTCCATTTTGACTTCACACACCTCCATTCTTTGACTTCATACACCTTCATTCTCACTTCAGAAACATCCATTCTATGACTTCACGCACCTCCATTCTATGACTTCACAAACCTCCGTTCTGTGACCACACACCTCCATTCTGAATTCCCACACCTCCATTCTGTGACTTCACCCACCTCCATCCTGACTTCACACACCTCCATTCTGACTTCACAAACCTCAATTCTTTGACATCACACCTCCATTCTATGATTTCACACACTTCCATTCTATGAATTCACCCACCTCCATTCTATGAATTCACACACCTCATTTCTGAGTTGACACACCTCCATTCTGTGATTTCACACACCTACAATTTGACTTCACACACCCCCATTCTATGACTTCACACACCCCCATTGTGACTTCACACACTCCATTCTATGAGTTCACACACCTCCATTCTGACTTCACACACTCCATTCTATGGCTTCACACAGCTGCATTCTGACTTCAGACACCTCCATTTGGGACTTCACACACCACAATTTTGACTTCAAACACCTTCATTCTGTGACTTCACACACCTCCATTCTGTGACTTCACACACCTCCATTTTGACTTCACACACTTCCATTCTTTGACTTAACACACCTGCATTCTGTGACTTCACACACCACCATTGTTTGACTTCACAACCTATGTTCTTGGACTTCACACACCTCAATTCCATGACTTCACACGTCTCCATATTATGAGTTCACACACCTCCATTTTGACTTCACACACCTCCATTCTATGACTTCACACACCTTCATTCTACTTCAGAAACATCCATTCTATGACTTCACAAACCTCCATTCTGTGACTTCACACACCTCTATTCTGACTTCACACACCTCAATTCCGTGACTTCACACACCTCAATTCTCAATTCACACACCTCCAATCTATGACTTCACACAATTCCATTCTATGACTTCACACACATCCATTCTTTGACTTCACACACCTCCATGTGACTTCACACACCTCCATGCTCTGACTTCACACACCTCCATTCTGTTACTTCACGCACCTCCATTCTATGATTTCTCACACCTCCATTCTATTAATTCACACACCTCCATTCTGTGACTTCACACAACTCCATTCTATGACTTCCGCACCTCCATTCTGTGACTTCACACACCTCCATTCTGAGTTCACAAACCTCCATTCTGTGACGTAACGCACCTTCATTCTGTGACTTCACACACCTCCATTCTGTGACTTCACACACCTCCATTCTGAGTTCACAAACCTCCATTCTGTGACTTAACGCACCTTCATTCTGTGACTTCACACACCTCCATTCTATGACTTCACACACCTCCATTCTATGAGTTCACACATCTCCAGTCTTTGACTTCACAACCCTCCATTCTGTGACTTCACACACCTCCATTCTATAACTACACACACCTCAATTGTGACTTCCCACACCTCCAATCTTAGTTCACACACCTCCGTTCTGACTTCACACACTTCCATTCTATGTCTTCACATACCTCCGTTCTGTGACTTCACACACCTCAATTCTGTGACTTCACCCACCTCCATTATGACTTCACACACCTCCATTCTATGACTTCACACACCTCCATTCTATGACTTCACACACCTAGATTCTGTGACTTCACACACCTCCATTCTGAGTTCACACACCTCCACTCTGTGACTTAACACACCTCCATTCTGTGACCTCACACACCTCCATTCTGAGTTCACACACCTCCATTCTGTGACTTCACACACCTCCATTCTGACTTCACACAGCTCCATTCTATGACTTCACACACCTCCATTCTGTGCCTTCACACACCTCCATTCTATGACTTAACACACCTTCATTCTTACTTAACAAACATCCATTCTATGACTTCACACACCTCCATTCTATGACTTCACACACCTCCATTCTATGACTTCACACACCTCCATTCTGTGACTTCACACACCTCAATTCTGTGACTTCAAACACCTCCATTATGACTTCACACACATCCATTCTATGACTTCACACACCTCCATTCTGTGACTTCACACACCTTCATTCTGAGTTCACACACCTCCATTCTGTGACTTCACACACCTCCAATCTGACTTCACACAGCTCCATTCTATGACTTCACACAGCTCCATTCTATGACTTCACACACCTCCATTCTGACTTCACACACCTCCATTCTATGACTTCACACAACTCCATTCTGACTTCACACACCTCCATTCTGTGACTTCACACACCTCCATTATATGACTTCACACACCTCCATTCTGTGACTTCACACACCTCCATTCTATGACTTCACACACCTCCATTCTGTCACTTCACACACCTACATTGTGACTTCACAGACCTCCATTCTATGAATTCAAACAAATGCATTCTGAATTCAGACACCTCCATTCTATAACTTCACACACCTCCATTCTGACTTCATACACCTCAATTCTGTGACTTCACACAACTCCATTTTATGATTTCATACACCTCCATTCTATGACTTCACATACCTCCATTCTATGACTTCACACACCTCCAATCTGACTTCACACACCTCCATTCTATGACTTCACACACCTCCATTCTATGACTTCACACACCCCAATTGTGTGACTTCACACACCTCCATTCTATGACTTCACACACCTCCATTCTGTGACTTCACACACCTCCATTCTGAGTTCACACGCCTCCATTTTGTGATTTCACACACCTCCATTCTGTGACTTCACACACCTCCATTCTATGACTTCACACACCTAAATCCTAAGACTTCACAAACCTCCATTCTATGACGTCACACACCTCCATTCTGTGACTTCACACACCTCCATACTATGACTTCACACACCTCCATTCTGTGACTTCACAAACCTCCATTCTATGACCTCACACACCTCCATTCTATGACTTCGCACACCTGCATTGTGACTTCAAACACCTCCATTCTATGAGATCACACACCTCCATTCTGACTTCACACACCTCCATTCTATGAATTCACATACCTCCATTCTGACTTCATACACCTCCATTCCATGACTTCACACACCTCCATCCTATGACTTCACACAACTCCATCTGACTTCACACACCTCCATTCGATGACTTCACACACCTCCATTCGATGACTTCATGCACCTCCATTCTATGAGTTCACACACCTCCATTCTGTGACTTCACACACCTTTATTGTTTGACTTCACACACCTCCATTCTTTGACTTCACACACCTCCATTCCATGACTTCACACACCTCCATTCTATGAATTCACACACCTCCATTCTATGAGTTCACACACCTCCATTTTGACTTCACACACCTCCATTCCATGACTTCACACACCTCCATTCTATGAATTCACACACCTCCATTCTATGAGTTCACACACCTCCATTTTGACTTCACACACCTCCATTCTTTGACTTCATACACCTTCATTCTCACTTCAGAAACATCCATTCTATGACTTCACGCACCTCCATTCTATGACTTCACAAACCTCCGTTCTGTGACCACACACCTCCATTCTGAATTCCCACACCTCCGTTCTGTGACTTCACCCACCTCCATCCTGACTTCACACACCTCCATTCTGACTTCACAAACCTCAATTCTTTGACATCACACCTCCATTCTATGATTTCACACACTTCCATTCTATGAATTCACCCACCTCCATTCTATGAATTCACACACCTCATTTCTGAGTTGACACACCTCCATTCTGTGATTTCACACACCTACAATTTGACTTCACACACCCCCATTCTATGACTTCACACACCCCCATTGTGACTTCACACACTCCATTCTATGAGTTCACACACCTCCATTCTGACTTCACACACTCCATTCTATGGCTTCACACAGCTGCATTCTGACTTCAGACACCTCCATTTGGGACTTCACACACCACAATTTTGACTTCAAACACCTTCATTCTGTGACTTCACACACCTCCATTCTGTGACTTCACACACCTCCATTTTGACTTCACACACTTCCATTCTTTGACTTAACACACCTGCATTCTGTGACTTCACACACCACCATTGTTTGACTTCACAACCTATGTTCTTGGACTTCACACACCTCAATTCCATGACTTCACACGTCTCCATATTATGAGTTCACACACCTCCATTTTGACTTCACACACCTCCATTCTATGACTTCACACACCTTCATTCTACTTCAGAAACATCCATTCTATGACTTCACAAACCTCCATTCTGTGACTTCACACACCTCTATTCTGACTTCACACACCTCAATTCCGTGACTTCACACACCTCAATTCTCAATTCACACACCTCCAATCTATGACTTCACACAATTCCATTCTATGACTTCACACACATCCATTCTTTGACTTCACACACCTCCATGTGAATTCACACACCTCCATGCTCTGACTTCACACACCTCCATTCTGTTACTTCACGCACCTCCATTCTATGATTTCTCACACCTCCATTCTATTAATTCACACACCTCCATTCTGTGACTTCACACAACTCCATTCTATGACTTCCGCACCTCCATTCTGTGACTTCACACACCTCCATTCTGAGTTCACAAACCTCCATTCTGTGACGTAACGCACCTTCATTCTGTGACTTCACACACCTCCATTCTATGACTTCACACACCTCCATTCTATGAGTTCACACACCTCCAGTCTTTCACTTCACAACCCTCCATTCTGTGACTTCACACACCTCCATTCTATAACTACACACACCTCCATTGTGACTTCCCACACCTCCAATCTGAGTTCACACACCTCCGTTCTGACTTCACACACTTCCATTCTATGACTTCACACACCTCCGTTCTGTGACTTCACACACCTCAATCCTGTGACTTCACACGCCTCCATTATGACTTCACACACCTCCATTCTATGACTTCACACACCTGCATTCTATGACTTCACACACCGAGTTTCTGTGACTTCACACACCTCCATTCTGAGTTCACACACCTCCATTCTGTGACTTCACACACCTCCATTCTATGACTTCACACACCTCCATTCTGTGACTTCACACACCTACATTGTGACTTCACAGACCTCCATTCTATGAGTTCACACAAATGCATTCTGAATTCACACACCTCCATTCTATGACTTCACACACCTCCATTCTGATTTCACACACCTCCATTCTCTGACGTCAAACACCTCCATTCTGTGACTTCACACACCTCCATTCTATGACTTCACACACCTCCATTCTATGACTTCACACACCCCCATTGTGTGACTTCACACACCTCCATTCTATGACTTCACACACCTCCATTCTGTGACTTCACACACCTCCATTCTGAGTTCACACGCCTCCATTTTGTGATTTCACACACCTCCATTCTGTGACTTCACACACCTTCATTCTATGACTTCACACACCTAAATCCTAAGACTTCACAAACCTCCATTCTATGACTTCACACACCTCCATTCTGTGACTTCACACACCTCCATTCTATGACTTCACACACCTCCATTCTGTGACTTCACACACCTCCATTCTATGACCTCACACACCTCCATTCTATGACTTCGCACATCTGCATTGTGACTTCACACACCTCCATTCTATGAGTTCACACACCTCCATTCTGACTTCACGCACCTCCATTCTATGACTTCACACACCTCCATTCTGACTTCACACACCTCCATTCCATGACTTCACACACCTCCATTCTATGACTTCACACAGCTACATCTGACTTCACACACCTCCATTCCATGACTTCACACACCCCCATTCGATGAATTCACACACCTCCATTCTTTGACTTCATGCACCTCCATTCTATGAGTTCACACACCTCCATTCTGTGACTTCACACACCTTTATTGTTTGACTTCACACACCTCCATTCCATGACTTCACACACCTCCATTCTATGACTTCACACAACTCCATCTGACTTCACACACCTCCATTCCATGACTTCACACACCTCCATTCGATGAATTCACACACCTCCATTCTTTGACTTCATGCACCTCCATTCTATGAGTTCACACACCTCCCTTCTGACTTCACACACTCCATTCTATGGCTTCACACAGCTGCATTCTGACTTCAGACACCTCCATTTGTGACTTCACACACCACAATTTTGTCTTCAAACACCTTCATTCTGTGACTTCACTCACCTCCATTCTGTGACTTCACACACCTCCATTTTGACTTCACACACTTCCATTCTTTGACTTAACACACCTGCATTCTGTGACTTCACACACCACCATTGTTTGACTTCACAACCTATATTCTTGGACTTCACACACCTCCATTGCATGACTTCACACGTCTACATTTTATGAGTTCACACACCTCCATTTTGACTTCACACACCTCCATTCTATGACTTCACACACCTTCATTCTACTTCAGAAACATCCATTCTATGACTTCACACACCTCCATTCTATGACTTCACAAACCTCCATTCTGTTACTTCACACACCTCCATTCTGAGTTCACACATCTCAATTCCGTGACTTCACACACCTCAATTCTCACTTCACACACCTCCATTCTATGACTTCACACAATTCCATTCTATGACTTCACACACCTCCATTCTTTGACTTCACACACCTCCATTGTGAGTTCACACACCTCCATTCTGTGCCTTCACACACCTCCATTCTGTAACTTCACACACCTCCATTCTGTGACTTCACGCACCTCCATTCTATGATTTCTCACACCTCCATTCTATTAATTCACACAACTGCATTCTGTGACTTCACACAACTCCATTCTATGACTTCCCACACCTCCATTCTGTGACTTCACACACCTCCATTCTGAGTTCACAAACCTCCATTCTGTGACTTAACGCACCTTCATTCTGTGACTTCACACACCTCCATTCTGTGACTTCACACAGCTCCATTCTATGAGTTCACACATCTCCAGTCTTTGACTTCACAACCCTCCATTCTGTGACTTCACACACCTCCATTCTATAACTACACACACCTCCATTGTGATTTCCCACACCTCCAATCTTAGTTCACACACCTCCGTTCTGACTTCACACACTTCCATTCTATGACTTCACATACCTCCGTTCTGTGACTTCACACACCTCAATCCTGTGACTTCACCCGCCTCCAATATGACTTCACACACCTCCATTCTATGACTTCACACACCTCCATTCTATGACTTCACACACCTAGATTCTGAGACTTCACAGCACCTCCATTCTGAATTCACACACCTCCACTCTGTGACTTAACACACCTCCATTCTGTGACTTCACACACCTCCATTCTGAGATCACACACCTCCATTCTGTGACTTCACACACCTCCATTCTGAATTCACACAGCGCCATTCTATGACTTCACACACCTCCATTCTGTGCCTTCAAACACCTCCATTCTATGACTTAACACACCTTCATTCTTACTTAACAAACATCCATTCTATGACTTCACACACCTCCATTCTATGACTTCACACACCTCCATTCTATGACTTCACACACCTCCATTCTGTGACTTCACACACCTCAATTCTGTGACTTCACACACCTCCATTATGACTTCACACACATCCATTCTATGACTTTACACACCTCCATTCTATGAGTTCACACACCTCCATTCTATGACTTCACACACCTCCATTCTGAGTTCACACACCTCCATTCTGTGACTTCACACACCTCCAATCTGACTTCACACAGCTCCATTATATGACTTCACACACCTCCTTTCTGTGACTTCACACACCTCCATTCTATGACTTCACACACCTCCATTGTGACTTCACACACCACGAATTTTGACTTCAAACACCTTCATTCTGTGACTTCACACACCACCATTGTTTGACTTCACAACCTATATTCTTGGACTTCACACACCTCCATTCCATGAGTTGACACATCTCCATTTTATGAGTTCACACACCTCCATTTTGACTTCACACACCTCCATTGTATGACTTCACACACCTTCATTCTACTTCAGAAACATCCATTCTATTACTTCACACACCTCCATTCTATGACTTCACACAGCTTCATTCTGTGACTTCACACACCTCCATTCTGAGTTCACACACCTCAATTCCGTGACTTCACACACCTCAATTCTCACTTCACACACCTCCATTGTATGACTTCACACAATTCCATTCTATGATTTCACACACCTCCATTCTTTGACTTCACACACCTCCATTGTGAGTTCACACACCTCCATTCTGTGACTTCACACACCTCCATTCTGTGACTTCACACACCTCCATTCTGTGACTTCACACACCTCCATTCTATGATTTCTCACACCTCCATTCTATTAATTCGCACACCTCCATTCTGTGACTTCACACAACTCCATTCTATAACTTCCCACACCTTCATTCTGTGACTTCACACACCTCCATTCTATGACTTCACACCCCTCCATTCTATGACTTCACACTCCTCCATTCTATGACCTCACACACCTCCAGTCTTTGACTTCACACCCCTCCATTCTGTGAGTTCAAACACATCCATTCTATAACTTCACACACCTCCATTGTGACTTCCCACACCTTCAATCTGATTTCACACACCTCCGTTCTGACTTCACACAGCTCCATAAAATAACTTCAAACACCTCCATTCTGTGACTTCGCACACCTCCATTCTGACTTCACACAGCTCCATTCTCTGACTTCCCACACCTCCATTCTATGATTACACTCACCTCCATTGTATGACTTCACACACCTCCATTCTGTGACTTCACACACCTCCATTATGACTTCACACACATCCATTCTATGACTTCACACACCTCCATTCTATGACTGCACACACCTCCATTCTGTGACTTCACACACTTCCATTCTGAGTTCACACACCTCCATTCTGTGACTTCACACACATCCAATCTGACTTCACACAGCTCCATTCTATGACTTCACACACCTCCATTCTGTGACTTTACACACCTCCATTCTATGACTTCACACACCTCCATTGTGACTTCACACACCTCTATTCTATGAGTTCACACACCTCCTTTCTGACTTCACACACCTCCATTCTATGACTTCACACAACTCCATTCTGACTTCACACACCTCCATTCTGTGACTTCACACAACTCCATTATATGACTTCACACACCTCCATTCTGTGACTTCACACACCTCCATTCTATGACTTCACACAC
This sequence comes from Megascapheus bottae, assembly GCA_024803745.1. Classification (NCBI taxonomy): domain Eukaryota; kingdom Metazoa; phylum Chordata; class Mammalia; order Rodentia; family Geomyidae; genus Megascapheus; species Megascapheus bottae. Next base: position 325,481 of record JANJXV010000802.1, on the reverse strand, counting down.
CTCCATTCTGTGACTTCACACACCTTCATGGTGACTTCACAGAGCTCCATTCTATGAGTTCACACAAATGCATTCTGAATTCACACACCTACATTCTATGACTTCACACACCTCCATTCTGACTTCACACACCTCTATTCTGATTTCACACACCTCAATTCTGTGACTTCACACAACTCCATTCTGTGATTTCACACACCTCAATTCTATGACTTCACACACCTCCATTCTATGACTTCACACACCTCCTTTCTGAGTTGACACACCTCCATTCTATGACTTCACACACCACCAATCTGACTTCACACACCTCCATTCTATGACTTCACACACTTCCATTCTGTGACTTCAAAAACCTCCATTCTATGACTTCACACACCTCCATTGTGACTTCACACACCATCATTCTATGTTCACACACCGCCATTCTGACTTCACTCACCTCCATTCTATGACTTCACACAGCACCATTCTGACTTCACACAGCTCCATTCTATGACTTCGCACACATCTATTCTGACTTCACACACCACCATTCTGTGACTTCACACACCTCCATTCTGATTTCACACACCTCCATTCTCTGACGGCAAACACCTCCATTCTGTGACTTCACACACCTCCATTCTATGACTTCACACACTTCCATTCTATGACTTCACACACCCCCATTGTGTGACTTCACAAACCTCCATTCTATGACTTCACACACCTCCATTCTGTGACTTCACACACCTCCATTCTGAGTTCACACGCCTCCATTTTGTGATTTCACACAACTCCATTCTGTGACTTCACACACCTCCATTCTATGACTTCACACACCTAAATCCTAAGACTTCACAAACCTCCATTCTATGACTTCACTCACCTCCATTCTGTGACTTCACACACCTCCATTCTATGACTTCACACACCTCCATTCTGTGACTTCACACACCTCCGTTCTATGACCTCACACACCTCCATTCTATGACTTCGCACACCTGCATTGTGACTTCACACACCTCCATTCTATGAGTTCACACACCTCCATTCTGACTTCACGCACCTCCATTCTATGACTTCAAACACCTCCATTCTGACTTCACACACCTCCATTCCATGACTTCACACACCTCCATTCTATGACTTCACACAACTCCATCTGTCTTCACACACCTCCATTCCATGACTTCACACACCTCCATTCGATGAATTCACACACCTCCATTCTTTGACTTCATGGACCTCCATTCTATGAGTTCACACACCTCCATTCTGTGACTTCACACACCTTTATTGTTTGACTTCACACACCTCCATTCTTTGACTTCACACACCTCCATTCCATGACTTCACACACCTCCATTCTATGAGTTCACACACCTCCATTCTATGAGTTCACACACCTCCATTTTCACTTCACACACCTCCATTCTTTGACTTCATACACCTTCATTCTCACTTCAGAAACATCCATTCTATGACTTCACGCACCTCCATTCTATGACTTCACAAACCTCCGTTCTGTGACCACACACCTCCATTCTGAGTTCCCACACCTCCATTCTGTGACTTCACCCACCTCCATCCTGACTTCACACACCTCCATTCTGACTTCACAAACCTCAATTCTTTGACTTCACACACCTCCATTCTATGATTTCACACACGTCCATTCTATGAATTCACACACCTCCATTCTATGACTTCACACACCTCATTTCTGAGTTGACACACCTCCATTCTGTGATTTCACACACCTCCAATTTGACTTCACACACCCCCATTCTATGACTTCACACAACCCAATTGTGACTTCACACACTCCATTCTATGAGTTCACACACCTCCATTCTGACTTCACACACCTCCATTTTATGGCTTCACACAGCTGCATTCAGACTTCAGACACCTTCATTCTGTGAATTCACACACCTCCATTTTGATTTCACACACTTCCATTCTTTGACTTAACACACCTGCATTCTGTGACTTCACACACCACCATTGTTTGACTTCACACACCTATATTCTTGGACTTCACACACCTCCATTCCATGACTTCACACATCTCCATTTTATGAGTTCACACACCTCCACTTTGACTTCACACACCTCCATTTTGACTTCACACACCTCCATTCTATGACTTCACACACCTTCATTCTACTTCAGAAACATTCATTCTATCACTTCACACACCTCCATTCTATGACTTCACACACCTCCATTCTATGACTTCACACACCTCCATTCTATGACTTCACACACCTAGATTCTGTGACTTCACACACCTCCATTCTGAGTTCACACACCTCCACTCTGTGACTTAACACACCTCCATTCTGTGACTTCACACACCTCCATTCTGAGTTCACACACCTCCATTCTGTGACTTCACACACCTCCATTCTGACTTCACACAGCTCCATTCTATGACTTCACACACCTCCATTCTGTGCCTTCAAACACCTCCATTCTATGACTTAACACACCTTCATTCTTACTTAACAAACATCCATTCTATGACTTCACACACCTCCATTCTATGACTTCACACACCTCCATTCTATGACTTCACACACCTCCATTCTGTGACTTCACACACCTCAATTCTGTGACTTCACACACCTCCATTATGACTTCACACACATCCATTCTATGACTTTACACACCTCCATTCTATGAGTTCACACACCTCCATTCTGTGACTTCACACACCTCCATTCTGAGTTCACACACCTCCATTCTGTGACTTCACACACCTCCAATCTGACTTCACACAGCTCCATTATATGACTTCACACACCTCCATTCTGTGACTTCACACACCTCCATTCTATGACTTCACACACCTCCATTGTGACTTCACACACCTCCATTCTATGAGTTCACACACCTCCATTCTGACTTCACACACCTCCATTCTGTGACTTCACACACCTCCATTCTGACTTCACACACCTCCATTCTATGACTTCACACAACTCCATTCTGACTTCACACACCTCCATTCTGTGACTTCACACACCTCCATTATATGACTTCACACACCTCCATTCTGTGACTTCACATACCTCCATTCTATGACTTCACACAACTCCATTCTGTGACTTCACACACCTACATTGTGACTTCACAGACCTCCATTCTATGAGTTCACACAAATGCATTGTGAATTCACACACCTCCATTCTATGACTTCACACACCTCCATTCTGTGACTTCACACACCTCCATTCTGAGTTCACACACCCCCATTCTGTGACTTGACACACCTCCATTCTATTACTTCACACACCTCCATTCTATGGCTTCACAAACCTCCAATATATGACTTCACGCACCTCCATTCTGTGACTTCACACACCTCCATTCTGTGACTTCACACACCTACATTGTGACTTCACAGACCTCCATTCTATGAGTTCACACAAATGCATTGTGAATTCACACACCTCCATTCTATGAGTTTACACAGCTCCATTCTGACTTCACACACCTCCATTCTGACTTCACACACCTCAATTCTGTGACTTCACACACCTCCATTCCATGAGTTCACACAGCTCCATTCTATGAGTTCACACACCATCATTTTGACTTCACACATCTCCATTCTATGACTTCACACACCTCCATTCTGACTTCACACACCTCCATTCTGACTTCACACACATCAGTTCTGTGACTTCACACACCTGCATTCCATGAGTTCACACACCTCCATTCTATGAGTTCACACACCAACATTTTGACTTCACACACCTCCACTCTATGACTTCACACACCTTCATTCTTACTTCAGAAACATCCATTCTCTGACTTCACACACCTCCATTCTGTGACTTCACACACCTCCATTCAATGAGTTCACACACCTCCATTCTATGAGTTCACACACCACAATTTTGACTTCACACACCTCCATTCTATTACTTCACAGACCTCCTTTCTATGGCTTCACAAACCTCCAATATATGACTTCACACACAAAATTCTGTGACTTCACACACCTCCATTCTATGACTTCACACACCTCCATTCTGTGACTTCACACACCTACATTCTATGACCTCACACACCTCCATTGTATGACTTCGCACACCTGCATTGTGACTTCACACACCTCCATTCTATGAGTTCACACACCTCCATTCTGACTTCACACACCTCCATTCTATGACTTCACACACCTCCATTCTGACTTCACACACCTCCATTCTATGACTTCACACAACTCCATCTGACTTCACACACCTCCATTCCATGACTTCACACACCTCCATTCGATGACTTCACACACCTCCATTCTTTGACTGCATGCACCTCCATTCTATGAGTTCACACACCTCCATTCTGTGACTTCACACACCTTTATTTTTTGACTTCACACACCTCCATTCTTTGACTTCACACACCTCCATTCCATGACTTCACACACCTCCATTCTATGAGTACCCACACCTCCATTCTATGATTCACACACCTCCATTTTGACTTCACACACCTCCATTCTTTCACTTCATACACATTCGTTCTCACTTCAGAAACATCCATTCTATGACTTCAGGCACCTCCATTCTATGACTTCACAAACCTCCGTTCTGTGACCACACACCTCCATTCTGAGTTCCCACACCTCCATTCTGTGACTTCACCCACCTCCATCCTGACTTCACACACTTCCATTCTGACTTCACAAACCTCAATTCTATGAATTCTCACACCTCCATTCTATGACTTCACACACCTCATTTCTGAGTTGACACACCTCCATTCTGTGATTTCACACACCTCCAATTTGACTTCACACAACCCCATTCTATGACTTCACACACCCCCATTGTGACTTCACACACTCCATTCTATGAGTTCACACACCTCCATTCTGACTTCACACACTCCATTCTATGGCCTCACACAGCTGCATTCTGACTTCAGACACCTCCATTTGTGACTTCACACACCACAATTTTGACTTCAAACACCTTCATTCTGTGACTTCACACACCACCATTGTTTGACTTCACAACCTATAATCTTGGACTTCACACACCTCCATTCCATGAGTTCACACATCTCTATTTTATGAGTTCACACACCTCCATTTTGACTTCACACACCTCCATTGTATGACTTCACACACCTTCATTCTACTTCAGAAACATCCATTCTATGACTTCACACACCTCCATTCAATGACTTCACAAACCTCCATTCTGTGACTTCACACACCTCCATTCTGTGTTCACACACCTCAATTCCGTGACTTCACACACCTCAATTCTCACTTCACACACCTCCATTCTATGACTTCACACAATTCCATTCTATGACTTCACACACCTCCATTCTTTGACTTCACACACCTCCATTGTGAGTTCACACACCTCCATTCTGTGACTTCACACACCTACATTCTGTGACTTCACATACCTCCATTCTGTGACTTCACACACCTCCATTCTATGATTTCTCACACCTGCATTCTATTAATACGCACACCTCCATTCTGTGACTTCACACAACTCCATTCTATAACTTCCCACACCTCCATTCTGTGACTTCACACACCTCCATTCTGAGTTCACAAACCTCGATACTGTGACTTAACGCACCTTCTTTCTGTGACTTCACACACCTCCATTCTATGACTTCACACACCTCCATTCTATGACTTCACACACCTCCATTCTATGACTTCACACACCTCCATTCTATGACTTCACACACCTCCAGTCTTTGATTTCACACCCCTCCATTCTGTGAGTTCAAACACCTCCATTCTATAACTTCACACACCTCCATTGTGACTTCCCACACCTTCAATCTGATTTCACACACCTCCGTTCTGACTTCACAGAGCTCCATAAAATAACTTCACACACCTCCATTCTGTGACTTCGCACACCTCCATTCTGACTTCACACAGCTCCATTCTCTGACTTCCCACACCTCCATTCTATGATTACACACACCTCCATTGTATGACTTCACACACCTCCATTCTGTGACTTCACACACCTCCATTCTGTGTTCCAACACCTCCGTTCTGTGACTTAACACACCTCCATTCTGTGACTTCACACACCTCCATTCTGAGTTCACACACCTCCATTCTGTGACTTCACACACCTCCATTATGACTTCACACACATCCATTCTATGACTTCACACACCTCCATTCTATGACTTCACACACCTCCATTCTGTGATTTCACACACTTCCATTCTGAGTTCACACACCTCCATTCTGTGACTTCACACACCTCCAATCTGACTTCACACAGGTCCATTCTATGACTTCACACACCTACATTCTGTGACTTTACACACCTCCATTCTATGACTTCACACACCTCCATTGTGACTTCACACACCTCTATTCTATGAGTTCACACACCTCCATTCTGACTTCACACACCTCCATTCTATGACTTCACACACCTCCATTCTGACTTCACACACCTCCATTCTATGACTTCACACAACTCCATTCTGACTTCACACACCTCCATTCTGTGACTTCACACAACTCCATTATATGATGTCACACACCTCCATTCTGTGACTTCACACACCTCCATTCTATGACTTCACACACCTCCATTCTGTGACTTCACACACCTACATTGTGACTTCACAGAGCTCCATTCTATGAGTTCACACAAATGCATTCTGAATTCACACACCTCCATTCTATGACTTCACACACCTCCATTCTGACTTCACACATCTCCATTCTGATTTCACACACCTAAATTCTGTGACTTCACACAACTCCATTCTGTGATTTCACACACCTCCATTGTGTGACTTCACACACCTCCATTCTTTGACTTCATACACCTCCTTTCTGAGTTGACACACCTCCATTCTATGACTTCACACACCACCAATCTGACTTCACACACCTCCATTCTATGACTTCACACACTTCCATTCTGTGACTTCAAAAACCTCCATTCTATGACTTCACACACCTCCATTGTGACTTCACACACCATCATTCTATGTTCACACACCGCCATTCTGACTTCACTCACCTCCATTCTATGACTTCACACAGCTCCATTCTGACTTCACACAGCTCCATTCTATGACTTCGCACACATCTATTCTGACTTCACACACCTCCATTCTGTGACTTCACACACCTCCATTCTGATTTCACACACCTCCATTCTCTGACGTCAACACCTCCATTCTGTGACTTCACACACCTCCATTCTATGACTTCACACACCTCCATTCTATGACTTCACACACCCCCATTGTGTGACTTCACACACCTCCATTCTATGACTTCACACACCTCCATTCTGTGACTTCACACACCTCCATTCTGAGTTCACACGCCTCCATTTGTGATTTCACACACCTCCATTCTGTGACTTCACACACCTCCATTCTATGACTTCACACACCTAAATCCTAAGACTTCACAAACCTCCATTCTATGACTTCACACACCTCCATTCTGTGACTTCACACATCTCCATTCTATGACTTCACACACCTCCATTCTCTGACTTCACACACCTCCATTCTATGACCTCACACACCTCCATTCTATGACTTCGTACACCTGCATTGTGACTTCACACACCTCCATTTTATGAGTTCACACACCTCCATTCTGACTTCACGCACCTCCATTCTATGACTTCAAACACCTCCATTCTGACTTCACACACCTCCATTCCATGACTTCAGACACCTCCATTCTATGACTTCACACAACTCCATCTGACTTCACACACCTCCATTCCATGACTTCACACACCTCCATTCTATGACTTCATACACCTCCTTTCTGAGTTGACACACCTCCATTCTATGACTTCACACACCACCAATCTGACTTCACACACCTCCATTCTATGACTTCACACACTTCCATTCTGTGACTTCAAAAACCTCCATTCTATGACTTCACACACCTCCATTGTGACTTCACACACCATCATTCTATGTTCACACACCGCCATTCTGACTTCACTCACCTCCATTCTATGACTTCACACAGCTCCATTCTGACTTCACACAGCTCCATTCTATGACTTCGCACACATCTATTCTGACTTCACACACCTCCATTCTGTGACTTCACACACCTCCATTCTGATTTCACACACCTCCATTCTCTGACGTCAAACACCTCCATTCTGTGACTTCACACACCTCCATTCTATGACTTCACACACCCCCATTGTGTGACTTCACACACCTCCATTCTATGACTTCACACACCTCCATTCTGTGACTTCACACACCTCCATTCTGAGTTCACACGCCTCCATTTGTGATTTCACACACCTCCATTCTGTGACTTCACACACCTCCATTCTATGACTTCACACACCTAAATCCTAAGACTTCACAAACCTCCATTCTATGACTTCACACACCTCCATTCTGTGACTTCACACACCTCCATTCTATGACCTCACACACCTCCATTCTATGACTTCGTACACCTGCATTGTGACTTCACACACCTCCATTTTATGAGTTCACACACCTCCATTCTGACTTCACGCACCTCCATTCTATGACTTCAAACACCTCCATTCTGACTTAACACACCTCCATTCCATGACTTCAGACACCTCCATTCTATGACTTCACACAACTCCATCTGACTTCACACACCTGCATTACATGACTTCACACACCTCCATTCTATGACTTCACACAACTCCATCTGACTTCACACACCTACATTCCATGACTTCACACACCTCCATTCGATGAATTCACACACCTCAATTCTTTTACTTCATGCACCTCCATTCTATGAGTTCACACACCTCCATTCTGTGACTTCACACACCTTTATTGTTTGACTTCACACACCTCCATTCTTTGACTTCACACACCTCCATTCCATGACTTCACACACCTCCATTCTATGAGTTCACACACCTCCATTCTATGAGTTCACACACCTCCATTTTCACTTCACACACCTCCATTCTTTGACTTCATACACCTTCATTCTCACTTCAGAAACATCCATTCTATGACTTCACGCACCTCCATTCTATGACTTCACAAACCTCCGTTCTGTGACCACACACCTCCATTCTGAGTTCCCACACCTCCATTCTGTGACTTCACCCACCTCCATCCTGACTTCACACACCTCCATTCTGACTTCACAAACCTCAATTCTTTGACTTCACACACCTCCATTCTATGATTTCACACACGTCCATTCTATGAATTCACACACCTCCATTCTATGACTTCACACACCTCATTTCTGAGTTGACACACCTCCATTCTGTGATTTCACACACCTCCAATTTGACTTTACACACCCCCATTCTATGACTTCACACACCCCAATTGTGACTTCACACACTCCATTCTATGAGTTCACACACCTCCATTCTGACTTCACACACCTCCATTTTATGGCTTCACACAGCTGCATTCAGACTTCAGACACCTTCATTCTGTGACTTCACACACCTCCATTTTGACTTCACACACTTCCATTCTTTGACGTAACACACCTGCATTCTGTGACTTCACACACCACTATTGTTTGACTTCACACACCTATATTGTTGGACTTCACACACCTCCATTCCATGACTTCACACATCTCCATTTTATGAGTTCACACACCTCCATTTTGACTTCACACACCTCCATTCTATGACTTCACACACCTTCATTTTACTTCAGAAACATCCATTCTATTACTTCACACACCTCCATTCTATGACCTCACAAACCTCCATTCTGTGACTTCACACACCTCCATTCTGAGTTCACACACCTCAATTCCGTGACTTCACACACCTCAATTCTCACTTCACACACCTCCATTCTATGACTTCACACAATTCCATTCTATGACTTCAAACACCTCCATTCTTTGACTTCACACACCTCCATTGTGAGTTCACACACCTCCATTCTGTGATTTCACACACCTCCATTCTGTGACTTAACGCACCTTCATTCTGTGACTTCACACACCTCCAATCTATGAGTTCACACACCTCCATTCTATGAGTTCACACACCTCCAGTCTTTCACTTCACACCCGTCCATTCTGTGACTTCACACACCTCCATTCTATAGCTTCACACACCTCCATTGTGACTTCCCACACTTCCAATCTGAGTTCACACACCTCCGTTCTGACTTCACACACTTCCATACTATGACTTCACACACTTCCGTTCTGTGACTTCACACACCTCAACTCTGTGACTTCACACGCCTCCATTATGACTTCACACACCTCCATTCTATGACTTCACACACCTAGATTCTGTGACTTCACACACCTCCATTCTGAGTTCACACACCTCCACTCTGTGACTTAACAGACCTCCATTCTGTGATTTCACACACCTCCATTCTGAGTTCACACACCTCCATTCTGTGACTTCACACACCTCCATTCTGAATTCACACAGCTCCATTCTATGACTTCACACACCTCCATTCTGTGCCTTCACACACCTCCATTCTATGACTTAACACACCTTCATTCTTACTTAACAAACATCCATTTTATGACTTCACACACCTCCATTCTATGACTTCACACACCTCCATTCTATGACTTCACACACCTCCATTCTGTGACTTCACACACCTCAATTCTGTGACTTCACACACCTCCATTATGACTTCACACACATCCATTCTATGACTTCACACACCTCCACTCTATGAGTTCACACACCTCCATTCTGTGACTTCACACACCTCCATTCTGAGTTAACAAACCTCCATTCTGTGACTTCACACACCTCCAATCTGACTTCACACAGCTCCATTATATGACTTCACACACCTCCATTCTGTGGCTTCACACACCTCCATTCTATGACTTCACACACCTCCATTGTGACTTCACACACCTCCATTCTATGAGTTCACACACCTCCATTCTGACTTCACACACCTCCATTCTATGACTTCACACACCTCCATTCTGACTTCACACACCTCCATTCTATGACTTCACACAACTCCATTCTGACTTCACACACCTCCATTCTGTGACTTCACACAACTCCATTATATGACTTCACACACCTCCATTCTGTGACTTCACACACCTCCATTCTATGACTTCACACACCTCCATTCTGTGACTTCACACACGTACATTGTGACTTCACAGACCTCCATTCTATGAGTTCACACAAATGCATTGTGAATTCACACACCTCCATTCTATGACTTCACACACCTCCATTCTGACTTCACACACCTCCATTCTGACTTCACACACCTCAATTTTGTAACTTCACACACCTCCATTCCATGAGTTCACACACCGCCATTCTATGAGTTCACACACCACCATTTTGATTTCACACACCTCCATTCTATGACTTCACACACCTTCATTCTTACTTCAGAAACATCCATTCTATGACTTCACACACCTCCATTCTGTGACTTCACACCCCTTCAATCTGTGACTTGACACACCTCCATTCTATTATTTCACACACCTCCATTCTATGGCTTCACAAACCTCCAATATATGACTTCACAAACCTCCATTCTGTGACTTCACACACCTCAATTCTATGACTACACACACCTCCATTCTGTGACTTCACCCACCTACATTGTGACTTCACAGACCTCCATTCTATGAGTTCACACAAATGCATTGTGAATTCACACACCTCCATTCTGACTTCACACACCTCCATTCTGACTTCACACACCTCAATTTTGTAACTTCACACACCTCCATTCCATGAGTTCACACACCGCCATTCTATGAGTTCACACACCACCATTTTGACTTCACACACCTCCATTCTATGACTTCACACACCTTCATTCTTACTTCAGAAACATCCATTCTCTGACTTCACACACCTCCATTCTGTGACTTCACATACCTCCATTCTGAGTTCACACACCCCCATTCTGTGACTTCACACACCTTCAATCTGTGACTTGACACACCTCCATTCTATTACTTCACACACCTCCATTCTATGGCTTCACAAACCTCCAATATATGACTTCACACACCTCAATTCTGTGACTTCACACACCTCCATTCTATGACTTCACACAACTCCATTCTGTCACTTCACACAACTACATTGGGACTTCACAGACCTCCATTCTATGAGTTCACACAAATGCATTGTGAATTCACACACCACCATTCTATGACTTTACACACGTCCATTCTGACTTCACACACCTCAATTCTGTGACTTCACACACCTCCATGCTATGATTTCACACACCTCCATTCTATGACTTCACACACCTCCATTCTATGACTTCACACACCTCCTTTCTGAGTTGACACACCTCCATTCTATGACTTCACACACGTCCAATTTGACTTCACACTCCTCCATTCTATGACTTCACACACCTCCATTCTGTGACTTCAAAAACCTCCATTCTATGACTTCACACACCTCCATTGTGCCTTCACACACCATCATTCTATGAGTTCACACACATCCATTCTGACTTCACTCACCTCCAGTCTATGACTTCACACAGCTCCATTCTGACTTCACACACCTCCATTCTGTGACTTCACACACCTCCATTCTATGACTTCACACACATCTATTCTATGACTTCACACACCCCCATTTTGTGACTTCATACACCTCCATTCTATGACTTCACACACCTCCATTCTGTGACTTCACACACCTCGATTCTGAGTTCACACACCTCCATTTTGTGATTTCACACACCTCCATTCTCTGACTTCACACACCTCCATTCTATGACTTCACACACCTAAATTCTATGACTTCACACACCTCCATTCTATGACTTCACACACCTCCATTCTGTGACTTCACACACCTCCATTCTATGACTTCACACACCTCCATTCTGTGACTTCACAAACTTCCATTCTATGACCTCACACACCTCCATTCTATGACTTCGCACACCTTCATGGTGACTTCACACACCTCCATTCTATGAGTTCACACACCTCCATTCGGACTTCACACACCTCCATTCTATGACTTCACACACACCCATTCTGACTTCACAAACCTCTATTCTATGACTTCACACAACTCCATCTGACTTCACACACCTCCATTCCATGACTTCACACACCTCCATTCTATGACTTCACACACCTCCATTCTTTGACTGCATGCACCTCCATTCTATGAGTTCACACACCTCCATTCTATGACTTCACACACCTCCATTCTATGACTTCACACACCTCCTTTCTGAGTTGACACACCTCCATTCTATGACTTCACACACGTCCAATCTGACTTCACACACCTGCATTCTATGACTTCACACACCTGCATTCTGTGACTTCAAAAACCTCCATTCTATGACTTCACACACCTCCATTGTGAGTTCACACACCTCCATTCTGTGACTTCACACACCTCCATTCTGTGACTTAACGCACCTTCATTCTGGGACTTCACACACCTCCAATCTATGAGTTCACACACCTCCATTCTATGAGTTCACACACCTCCAGTCTTTCACTTCACACCCCTCCATTCTGTGACTTCACACACCTCCATTCTATAGCTTCACACACCTCCATTGTGACTTCCCACACTTCCAATCTGAGTTCACACACCTCCGTTCTGACTTCACACACTTCCATTCTATGACTTCACACACCTCCGTTCTGTGACTTCAAACACCTCCATTCTGAGTTCACACACCTCCATTCTGTGACTTCACACACCTCCATTATGACTTCACACACATCCATTCTATGACTTCACACACCTCCATTCTGTGACTTCACACACTTCCATTCTGACTTCACACACATCCATTCTGTGACTTCACACACCTCCAATCTGACTTCACACAGCTCCATTCTATGACTTCACACACCTCCATTCTGTGACTTTACAAACCTCCATTCTATGACTTCACACACCTCCATTGTGACTTCACACACCTCTATTCTATGAGTTCACACACCTCCATTCTGACTTCACACCCCTCCATTCTATGACTTCACACACCTCCATTCTGACTTCACACACCTCCATTCTATGACTTCACACAACTCCATTCTGACTTCACACACCTCCATTCTGTGACTTCACACAACTCCATTATATGACTTCACACAACTCCATTCTGTGACTTCACACACCTCCATTCTATGACTTCACACACCTCCACTCTGTGACTTCACACACCTACATTGTGATTTCACAGAGCTCCATTCTATGAGTTCACACAAATGCATTCTGAATTCACACACCTCCATTCTATGACTTCACACACCTCCATTCTGACTTCACACACCTCCATTCTGATTTCACACACCTCAATTCTGTGACTTCACACAACTCCATTCTGTGATTTCACACACCTCCATTCTATGACTTCACACACCTCCATTCTATGACCTCACACACCTCCATTCTATGACTTCGCACACCTGCATTTTGACTTCACACACCTCCATACTATGAGTTCACACACCTCCATTCTGACTTCACGCACCTCCATTCTATGACTTCAAACACCTCCATGCTGACTTCACACACCTCCATTCCATGACTGCACACACCTCCATTCTATGACTTCACACAACTCTATCTGACTTCACACACCTCCATTCCATGACTTCACACACCTCCATTCTATGACTTCACACAACTCCATCTGACTTCACACACCTCCATTCCATGACTTCACACACCTCCATTTGATGAATTCACACACCTCCATTCTTTGACTTCATGCACCTCCATTCTATGAGTTCACACACCTCCATTCTGTGACTTCACACACCTTTATTGTTTGACTTCACACACCTCCATTCTTTGACTTCACACACCTCCATTCCATGACTTCACACACCTCCATTCTATGAGTTCACACACCTCCATTCTATGAGTTCACACACCTCCATTTTCACTTCACACACCTCCATTCTTTGACTTCATACACCTTCATTCTCACTTCAGAAACATCCATTCTATGACTTCACGCACCTCCATTCTATGACTTCACAAACCTCCGTTCTGTGACCACACACCTCCATTCTGAGTTCCCACACCTCCATTCTGTTACTTCACCCACCTCCATCCTGACTTCACACACTTCCATTGTGACTTCACACACCTCCATTCTATGAGTTCACACACCTCCATTCTATGAGTTCACACACCTCCATTTTCACTTCACACACCTCCATTCTTTGACTTCATACACCTTCATTCTCACTTCAGAAACATCCATTCTATGACTTCACGCACCTCCATTCTATGACTTCACACACCTCCATTCTGTGACTTCACAAACCTCCATTCTATGACCTCACACACCTCCATTCTATGACTTCACACACCTACATTCGATGACTTCACACACCTCCATTCTTTGACTGCATGCACCTCCATTCTATGAGTTCACACACCTCCATTCTATGAGTTCACACACCTACATTCTGACTTCACACACCTCCATTCTGACTTCACACACCTCCATTATATGACTTCACACAACTCCATCTGACTTCACACACCTCCATTCCATGACTTCACACACCTCCATTCTATGACTTCACACACCTCCATTCTTTGACTGCATGCACCTCCATTCTATGAGTTCACACACCTCCATTCTATGACTTCACACACCTCCATTCTATGACTTCACACACCTCCTTTCTGAGTTGACACACCTCCATTCTATGACTTCACACACGTCCAATCTGACTTCACACACCTCCATTCTATGACTTCACACACCTCCATTCTGTGACTTCAAAAACCTCCATTCTATGACTTCACACACCTCCATTGTGAGTTCACACACCACCATTCTGTGACTTCACACACCTCCATTCTGTGACTTAACGCACCTTCATTCTGTGACTTCACACACCTCCAATCTATGAGTGCACACACCTCCATTCTATGAGTTCACACACCTCCAGTCTTTCACTTCACACCCCTCCATTCTGTGACTTCACACACCTCCATTCTATAGCTTCACACACCTACATTGTGACTTCCCACACCTCCAATCTGAGTTCACACACCTCCGTTCTGACTTCACACACTTCCATTCTATGACTTCACACACCTCCGTTCTGAGTTCACACACCTCCATTCTGTGACTTCACACACCTCCATTATGACTTCACACACATCCATTCTATGACTTCACACACCTCCATTCTATGACTTCACACACTTCCATTCTGAGTTCACACACCTCCGTTCTGACTTCACACACCTCCATTCTATGACTTCACACACCTCCATTCTGTGACTTCACACACTTCCATTCTGAGTTCACACACCTCCATTCTGTGACTTCACACACCTCCAATCTGATTTCACACAGCTCCATTCTATGACTTCACACACCTCCATTCTGTGACTTTACACACCTCCATTCTATGACTTCACACACCTCCATTGTGACTTCACACACCTCTATTCTATGAATTCACACACCTCCATTCTGACTTCACACACCTCCATTCTATGACTTCACACACCTCCATTCTGACTTCACACACCTCCATTCTATGACTTCAAACACCTCCATGCTGACTTCACACACCTCCATTCCATGACTGCACACACCTCCATTCTATGACTTCACACACCTCCATTCTGTGACTTCACACACCTCCATTCTATGACTTCACACACCTCCATTCTGTGACTTCACACACCTACATTTTGACTTCACAGAGCTCCATTCTATGAGTTCACACAAATGCATTCTGAATTCACACACCTCCATTCTATGGCTTCACACACCTCCATTCTGACTTCACACACCTCCATTCTGATTTCACACACCTCAATTCTGTGACTTCACACAACTCCATTCTGTGATTTCACACACCTCCATTCTATGACTTCACACACCTCCATTCTATGACTTCATACACCTCCTTTCTGAGTTGACACACTTCCATTCTATGACTTCACACACCACCAATCTGACTTCACACACCTCCATTCTATGACTTCACACACTTCCATTCTGTGACTTCAAAAACCTCCATTCTATGACTTCACACACCTCCATTGTGACTTCACACACCATCATTCTATTTTCACACACCGCCATTCTGACTTCACTCACCTCCATTCTATGACTTCACACAGCTCCATTCTGACTTCACACAGCTCCATTCTATGACTTCGCACACATCTATTCTGACTTCACACACCTCCATTCTGTGACTTCACACACCTCCATTCTGATGTCACACACCTCCATTCTCTGACGTCAAACACCTCCATTCTGTGACTTCACACACCGCCATTCTATGACTTCACACACCTCCATTCTATGACTTCACACACCCCAATTGTGTGACTTCACACACCTCCATTCTATGACTTCACACACCTCCATTCTGTGACTTCACACACCTCCATTCTGAGTTCACACGCCTCCATTTTGTGATTTCACACACCTCCATTCTGTGACTTCACACACCTCCATTCTATGACTTCACACACCTAAATCCTAAGACTTCACAAACCTCCATTCTATGACTTCACACACCTCCATTCTGTGACTTCACACACCTACATTCTATGACTTCACACACCTCCATTCTGTGAATTCACACACCTCCATTCTATGACCTCGCACACCTCCATTCTATGACTTCGCACACCTGCATTGTGACTTCACACACCTCCATTCTATGAGTTCACACACCTCCATTCTATGACCTCGCACACCTCCATTCTATGACTTCGCACACCTGCATTGTGACTTCACACACCTCCATTCTATGAGTTCACACACCTCCATTCTGACTTCACGCACCTCCATTCTATGACTTCAAACACCTCCATTCTCACTTCACACACCTCCATTCTGTGACTTCACACACCTCCATTCTATGACTTCACACACCTCCATTCTGTGACTTCAAAAACCTCCATTCTATGACTTCACACACCTCCATTGTGCCTTCACACACCATCATTCTATGAGTTCACACACATCCATTCTGACTTCACTCACCTCCAGTCTATGACTTCACACAGCTCCATTCTGACTTCACACAGCTCCATTCTATGACTTCGCACACATCTATTCTGACTTCACACACCTCCATTCTGTGACTTCACACACCTCCATTCTATGACTTCACACACATCCATTCTATGACTTCACACACCTCCAATGTGTGACTTCATACACCTCCATTCTATGACTTCACACACCTCCATTCTGTGACTTCACACACCTCGATTCTGAGTTCACACACCTCCGTTTTGTGATTTCACACACCTCCATTCTCTGACTTCACACACCTCCATTCTATGACTTCACACACCTAAATTCTATGACTTCACACACCTCCATTCTATGACTTCACACACCTCCATTCTGTGACTTCACACACCTCCATTCTATGACCTCACACACCTCATTCTGTGACTTCACAAGCCTCCATTCTATGACCTCACACACCTCCATTCTATGACTTCGCACACCTGTATTGTGACTTCACACACCTCCATTCTATGAGTTCACACACCTCCATTCTGACTTCACACACCTCCATTCTATGACTTCACACACCTCCATTCTGACTTCACACACCTCCATTCCATGACTTCACACACCTACATTCGATGACTTCACACACCTCCATTCTTTGACTGCATGCACCTCCATTCTATGAGTTCCCACACCTCCATTCTATGACTTCACACACCTCCATTCTATGACTTCACACACCTCCTTTCTGAGTTAACTCACCTCCATTCTATGACTTCACACACGTCCAATCTGACTTCACACACCTGCATTCTATGACTTCACACACCCCCATTCTGTGACTTCAAAAACCTCCATTCTATGACTTCACACACCTCCATTGTGAGTTCACACACCTCCATTCTGTGACTTCACACACCTCCATTCTGTGACTTAACGCACCTTCATTCTGTGACTTCACACACCTCCAATCTATGAGTTCACACACCTCCATTCTATGAGTTCACACACCTCCAGTCTTTCACTTCACACCCCTCCATTCTGTGACTTCACACACCTCCATTCTATAGCTTCACACACCTGCATTGTGACTTCCCACACCTCCAATCTGAGTTCACACACGTCCGTTCTGACTTCACACACTTCCATTCTATGACTTCACACACCTCGGTTCTGTGACTTCACACACCTCCATTCTGAGTTCACACACCTCCATTCTGTGACTTCACACACCTCCATTATGACTTCACACACATCCATTCTATGACTTCACACACCTCCATTCTGTGACTTCACACACTTCCATTCTGACTTCACACACATCCATTCTGTGACTTCACACACCTCCATTCTATGACCTCACACACCTCCATTCTATGACTTCGCACACCTGCATTTTGACTTCACACACCTCCATTCTATGAGTTCACACACCTCCATTCTGACTTCACGCACCTCCATTCTATGACTTCAAACACCTCCATGCTGACTTCACACACCTCCATTCCATGACTTCACACACCTCCATTCTATGACTTCACACAACTCTATCTGACTTCACACACCTCCATTCCATGACTTCACACACCTCCATTCTATGACTTCACACAACTCCATCTGACTTCACACACCTCCATTCCATGACTTCACACACCTCCATTCTATGACTTCACACAACTCCATCTGACTTCACACACCTCCATTCCATGACTTCACACACCTCCATTTGATGAATTCACACACCTCCATTCTTTGACTTCATGCACCTCCATTCTATGAGTTCACACACCTCCATTCTGTGACTTCACACACCTTTATTGTTTGACTTCACACACCTCCATTCTTTGACTTCACACACCTCCATTCCATGACTTCACACACCTCCATTCTATGAGTTCACACACCTCCATTCTATGAGTTCACACACCTCCATTTTCACTTCACACACCTCCATTCTTTGACTTCATACACCTTCATTCTCACTTCAGAAACATCCATTCTATGACTTCACGCACCTCCATTCTATGACTTCACAAACCTCCGTTCTGTGACCACACACCTCCATTCTGAGTTCCCACACCTCCATTCTGTGACTTCACCCACCTCCATCCTGACTTCACACACTTCCATTGTGACTTCACACACCTCCATTCTATGAGTTCACACACCTCCATTCTATGAGTTCACACACCTCCATTTTAACTTCACACACCTCCATTCTTTGACTTCATACACCTTCATTCTCACTTCAGAAACATCCATTCTATGACTTCACGCACCTCCATTCTATGACTTCACACACCTCCATTCTGTGACTTCACAAACCTCCATTCTATGACCTCACACACCTCCATTCTATGACTTCGCACACCTGCATTGTGACTTCACACACCTCCATTCTATGAGTTCACACACCTACATTCTGACTTCACACACCTCCATTCTGACTTCACACACCTCCATTATATGACTTCACACAACTCCATCTGACTTCACACACCTCCATTCCATGACTTCACACACCTACATTCGATGACTTCACACACCTCCATTCTTTGACTGCATGCACCTCCATTCTATGAGTTCACACACCTCCATTCTATGACTTCACACACCTGCATTCTATGACTTCACACACCTCCTTTCTGAGTTGACACACCTCCATTCTATGACTTCACACACGTCCAATCTGACTTCACACACCTCCATTCTATGACTTCACACACCTCCATTCTGTGACTTCAAAAACCTCCATTCTATGACTTCACACACCTCCATTGTGAGTTCACACACCACCATTCTGTGACTTCACACACCTCCATTCTGTGACTTAACGCACCTTCATTCTGTGACTTCACACACCTCCAATCTATGAGTGCACACACCTCCATTCTATGAGTTCACACACCTCCAGTCTTTCACTTCACACCCCTCCATTCTGTGACTTCACACACCTCCATTCTATAGCTTCACACACCTACATTGTGACTTCCCACACCTCCAATCTGAGTTCACACACCTCCGTTCTGACTTCACACACTTCCATTCTATGACTTCACACACCTCCGTTCTGAGTTCACACACCTCCATTCTGTGACTTCACACACCTCCATTATGACTTCACACACATCCATTCTATGACTTCACACACCTCCATTCTATGACTTCACACACTTCCATTCTGAGTTCACACACCTCCGTTCTGACTTCACACACCTCCATTCTATGACTTCACACACCTCCATTCTGTGACTTCACACACTTCCATTCTGAGTTCACACACCTCCATTCTGTGACTTCACACACCTCCAATCTGACTTCACACAGCTCCATTCTATGACTTCACACACCTCCATTCTGTGACTTTACACACCTCCATTCTATGACTTCACACACCTCCATTGTGACTTCACACACCTCTATTCTATGAATTCACACACCTCCATTCTGACTTCACACACCTCCATTCTATGACTTCACACACCTCCATTCTGACTTCACACACCTCCATTCTATGACTTCACACAACTCCATTCTGACTTCACACACCTCCATTCTGTGACTTCACACAACTCCATTATATGACTTCACACACCTCCATTCTGTGACTTCACACACCTCCATTCTATGACTTCACACACCTCCATTCTGTGACTTCACACACCTACATTTTGACTTCACAGAGCTCCATTCTATGAGTTCACACAAATGCATTCTGAATTCACACACCTCCATTCTATGGCTTCACACACCTCCATTCTGACTTCACACACCTCCATTCTGATTTCACACACCTCAATTCTGTGACTTCACACAATTCCATTCTGTGATTTCACACACCTCCATTCTATGACTTCACACACCTCCATTCTATGACTTCATACACCTCCTTTCTGAGTTGACACACCTCCATTCTATGACTTCACACACCACCAATCTGACTTCACACACCTCCATTCTATGACTTCACACACTTCCATTCTGTGACTTCAAAAACCTCCATTCTATGACTTCACACACCTCCATTGTGACTTCACACACCATCATTCTATGTTCACACACCGCCATTCTGACTTCACTCACCTCCATTCTATGACTTCACACAGCTCCATTCTGACTTCACACAGCTCCATTCTATGACTTCGCACACATCTATTCTGACTTCACACACCTCCATTCTGTGACTTCACACACCTCCATTCTGATGTCACACACCTCCATTCTCTGACGTCAAACACCTCCATTCTGTGACTTCACACACTGCCATTCTATGACTTCACACACCTCCATTCTATGACTTCACACACCCCCATTGTGTGACTTCACACACCTCCATTCTATGACTTCACACACCTCCATTCTGTGACTTCACACACCTCCATTCTGAGTTCACACGCCTCCATTTTGTGATTTCACACACCTCCATTCTGTGACTTCACACACCTCCATTCTATGACTTCACTCACCTAAATCCTAAGACTTCACAAACCTCCATTCTATGACTTCACACACCTCCATTCTGTGACTTCACACACCTACATTCTATGACTTCACACACCTCCATTCTGTGAATTCACACACCTCCATTCTATGACCTCGCACACCTCCATTCTATGACTTCGCACACCTGCATTGTGACTTCACACACCTCCATTCTATGAGTTCACACACCTCCATTCTATGACCTCGCACACCTCCATTCTATGACTTCGCACACCTGCATTGTGACTTCACACACCTCCATTCTATGAGTTCACACACCTACATTCTGACTTCACGCACCTCCATTCTATGACTTCAAACACCTCCATTCTCACTTCACACACCTCCATTCTGTGACTTCACACACCTCCATTCTATGACTTCACACACCTCCATTCTGTGACTTCAAAAACCTCCATTCTATGACTTCACACACCTCCATTGTGCCTTCACACACCATCATTCTATGAGTTCACACACATCCATTCTGACTTCACTCACCTCCAGTCTATGACTTCACACAGCTCCATTCTGACTTCACACATCTCCATTCTATGACTTCGCACACATCTATTCTGACTTCACACACCTCCATTCTGTGACTTCACACACCTCCATTCTATGACTTCACACACATCCATTCTATGACTTCACACACCCCCATTGTGTGACTTCATACACCTCCATTCTATGACTTCACACACCTCCATTCTGTGACTTCACACACCTCGATTCTGAGTTCACACACCTCCGTTTTGTGATTTCACACACCTCCATTCTCTGACTTCACACACCTCCATTCTATGACTTCACACACCTAAATTCTATGACTTCACACACCTCCATTCTATGACTTCACACACCTCCATTCTGTGTCTTCACACACCTCCATTCTATGACTTCACACACCTCCATTCTGTGACTTCACAAGCTTCCATTCTATGACCTCACACACCTCCATTCTATGACTTCGCACACCTGCATTGTGACTTCACACACCTCCATTCTATGAGTTCACACACCTACATTCTGACTTCACACACCTCCATTCTATGACTTCACACACCTCCATTCTGACTTCACACACCTCCATTCCATGACTTCACACACCTACATTCGATGACTTCACACACCTCCATTCTTTGACTGCATGCACCTCCATTCTATGAGTTCCCACACCTCCATTCTATGACTTCACACACCTCCATTCTATGACTTCACACACCTCCTTTCTGAGTTGACACACCTCCATTCTATGACTTCACACACGTCCAATCTGACTTCACACACCTGCATTCTATGACTTCACACACCTCCATTCTGTGACTTCAAAAACCTCCATTCTATGACTTCACACACCTCCATTGTGAGTTCACACACCTCCATTCTGTGACTTCACACACCTCCATTCTGTGACTTAACGCACCTTCATTCTGTGACTTCACACACCTCCAATCTATGAGTTCACACACCTCCATTCTATGAGTTCACACACCTCCAGTCTTTCACTTCACACCCCTCCATTCTGTGACTTCACACACCTCCATTCTATAGCTTCACACACCTGCATTGTGACTTCCCACACCTCCAATCTGAGTTCACACACGTCCGTTCTGACTTCACACACTTCCATTCTATGACTTCACACACCTCGGTTCTGTGACTTCACACACCTCCATTCTGAGTTCACACACCTCCATTCTGTGACTTCACACACCTCCATTATGACTTCACACACATCCATTCTATGACTTCACACACCTCCATTCTGTGACTTCACACACTTCCATTCTGACTTCACACACATCCATTCTGTGACTTCACACACCTCCAATCTGACTTCACACAGCTCCATTCTATGACTTCACACACCTCCATTCTGTGACTTTACACACCTCCATTCTATGACTTCACACACCTCCATTTTGACTTCACACACCTCTATTCTATGAGTTCACACACCTCCATTCTGACTTCACACCCCTCCATTCTATGACTTCACACACCTCCACTCTGTGACTTCACACACCTACATTGTGATTTCACAGAGCTCCATTATATGAGTTCACACAAATGCATTCTGAATTCACACACCTCCATTCTATGACTTCACACACCTCCATTCTGACTTCACACACCTCCATTCTGATTTCACACACCTCAATTCTGTGACTTCACACAACTCCATTCTGTGATTTCACACACCTCCATTCTATGACTTCACACACCTCCATTCTATGACCTCACACACCTCCATTCTATGACTTCGCACACCTGCATTTTGACTTCACACACCTCCATTCTATGAGTTCACACACCTCCATTCTGACTTCACGCACCTCCATTCTATGACTTCAAACACCTCCATGCTGACTTCACACACCTCCATTCCATGACTTCACACACCTCCATTCTATGACTTCACACAACTCTATCTGACTTCACACACCTCCATTCCATGACTTCACACACCTCCATTCTATGACTTCACACAACTCCATCTGACTTCACACACCTCCATTCCATGACTTCACACACCTCCATTCTATGACTTCACACAACTCCATCTGACTTCACACACCTCCATTCCATGACTTCACACACCTCCATTTGATGAATTCACACACCTCCATTCTTTGACTTCATGCACCTCCATTCTATGAGTTCACACACCTCCATTCTGTGACTTCACACACCTTTATTGTTTGACTTCACACACCTCCATTCTTTGACTTCACACACCTCCATTCCATGACTTCACACACCTCCATTCTATGAGTTCACACACCTCCATTCTATGAGTTCACACACCTCCATTTTCACTTCACACACCTCCATTCTTTGACTTCATACACCTTCATTCTCACTTCAGAAACATCCATTCTATGACTTCACGCACCTCCATTCTATGACTTCACAAACCTCCGTTCTGTGACCACACACCTCCATTCTGAGTTCCCACACCTCCATTCTGTGACTTCACCCACCTCCATCCTGACTTCACACACTTCCATTGTGACTTCACAAACCTCCATTCTATGAGTTCACACACCTCCATTCTATGAGTTCACACACCTCCATTTTCACTTCACACACCTCCATTCTTTGACTTCATACACCTTCATTCTCACTTCAGAAACATCCATTCTATGACTTCACGCACCTCCATTCTATGACTTCACACACCTCCATTCTGTGACTTCACAAACCTCCATTCTATGACCTCACACACCTCCATTCTATGACTTCGCACACCTGCATTGTGACTTCACACACCTCCATTCTATGAGTTCACACACCTACATTCTGACTTCACACACCTCCATTCTATGACTTCACACACCTCCATTCTGACTTCACACACCTCCATTCTATGACTTCACACAACTCCATCTGACTTCACACACCTCCATTCCATGACTTCACACACCTACATTC
Organism: Megascapheus bottae; assembly: GCA_024803745.1. NCBI lineage: Eukaryota > Metazoa > Chordata > Mammalia > Rodentia > Geomyidae > Megascapheus > Megascapheus bottae. The sequence continues at coordinate 299,585 of JANJXV010000802.1, read as the reverse complement.
GATGACTTCACACACCTCCATTCTTTGACTGCATGCACCTCCATTCTATGAGTTCACACACCTCCATTCTATGACTTCACACACCTCCATTCTATGACTTCACACACCTCCTTTCTGAGTTGACACACCTCCATTCTATGACTTCACACACGTCCAATCTGACTTCACACACCTCCATTCTATGACTTCACACACCTCCATTCTGTGACTTCAAAAACCTCCATTCTATGACTTCACACACCTCCATTGTGAGTTCACACACCACCATTCTGTGACTTCACACACCTCCATTCTGTGACTTAACGCACCTTCATTCTGTGACTTCACACACCTCCAATCTATGAGTGCACACACCTCCATTCTATGAGTTCACACACCTCCAGTCTTTCACTTCACACCCCTCCATTCTGTTACTTCACACACCTCCATTCTATAGCTTCACACACCTCCATTGTGACTTCCCACACCTCCAATCTGAGTTCACACACCTCCGTTCTGACTTCACACACTTCCATTCTATGACTTCACACACCTCCGTTCTGAGTTCACACACCTGCATTCTGTGACTTCACACACCTCCATTATGACTTCACACACATCCATTCTATGACTTCACACACCTCCATTCTATGACTTCACACACTTCCATTCTGAGTTCACACACCTCCGTTCTGACTTCACACACCTCCATTCTATGACTTCACACACCTCCATTCTGTGACTTCACACACTTCCATTCTGAGTTCACACACCTCCATTCTGTGACTTCACACACCTCCAATCTGACTTCACACAGCTCCATTCTATGACTTCACACACCTCCATTCTGTGACTTTACACACCTCCATTCTATGACTTCACACACCTCCATTGTGACTTCACACACCTCTATTCTATGAGTTCACACACCTCCATTCTGACTTCACACACCTCCATTCTATGACTTCACACACCTCCATTCTGACTTCACACACCTCCATTCTATGACTTCACACAACTCCATTCTGACTTCTCACACCTCCATTCTGTGACTTCACACAACTCCATTATTTGACTTCACACACCTCCATTCTGTGACTTCACACACCTCCATTCTATGACTTCACACACCTCCATTCTGTGACTTCACACACCTACATTATGACTTCACAGAGCTCCGTTCTATGAGTTCACACAAATGCATTCTGAATTCACACACCTCCATTCTATGAATTCACACACCTCCATTCTGACTTCACACACCTCCATTCTGATTTGACACACCTCAATTCTGTGACTTCACACAACTCCATTCTGTGATTTCACACACCTCCGTTCTACGACTTCACACACTTCCATTCTATGACTTCATACACCTCCTTTCTGAGTTGACACACCTCCATTCTATGACTTCACACACCACCAATCTGACTTCACACACCTCCATTCTATGACTTCACACACTTCCATTCTTTGACTTCAAAAACCTCCATTCTATGACTTCACACACCTCCATTGTGACTTCACACACCATCATTCTATGTTCACACACCGCCATTCTGACTTCACTCTCCTCCATTCTATGACTTCACACAGCTCCATTCTCACTTCACACAGCTCCATTCTATGACTTCGCACACATCTATTCTGACTTCACACACCTCCATTCTGTGACTTCACACACCTCCATTCTGATGTCACACACCTCCATTCTCTGACGTCAAACACCTCCATTCTGTGACTTCACACACCTCCATTCTATGACTTCAAACACCTCCATTCTGACTTCACACACCTCCATTCTATGACTTCACAAACCTCCATTCTGTGACTTCAAAAACCTCCATTCTATGACTTCACACACCTCCATTGTGCCTTCACACACCATCATTCTATGAGTTCACACACATCCATTCTGACTTCACTCACCTCCAGTCTTTGACTTCACACAGCTCCATTCTGACTTCACACAGCTCCATTCTATGACTTCGCACACATCTATTCTGACTTCACACACCTCCATTCTGTGACTTCACACACCTCCATTCTATGACTTCACACACATCCATTCTATGACTTCACACACCCCCATTGTGTGACTTCATACACCTCCATTCTATGACTTCACACACCTGCATTCTGTGACTTCACACACCTCGATTCTGTGTTCACACACCTCCATTTTGTGATTTTACACACCTCCATTCTCTGACTTCACACACCTCCATTCTATGACTTCACACACCTAAATTCTATGACTTCACACACCTCCATTCTATGACTTCACACACCTCCATTCTGTGACTTCACAAACCTCCATTCTATGACCTCACACACCTCCATTCTATGACTTCGCATACCTGCATTGTGACTTCACACACCTCCATTCTATGAGTTCACACACCTACATTCTGACCTCACACAACTCAATTCTATAACTTCACACACCTCCATTCTGACTTCACACACCTCCATTCTACGACTTCACACAACTCCATCTGACTTCACACACCTCCATTCTATGACTTCACACACCTCCTTTCTGAGTTCACACACCTCCATTCTATGACTTCACACACGTCCAATCTGACTTCACACACCTGCATTCTATGACTTCACACACCTGTATTCTGTGACTTCAAAAACCTCCATTCTATGACTTCACACACCTCCATTGTGAGTTCACACACCTCCATTCTGTGACTTCACACACCTCCATTCTGTGACTTAACGCACCTTCATTCTGTGACTTCACACACCTCCAATCTATGAGTTCACACACCTCCATTCTATGAGTTCACACACCTCCAGTCTTTCACTTCACACCCCTCCATTCTGTGACTTCACACACCTCCATTCTATAGCTTCACACACCTCCATTGTGACTTCCCACACCTCCAATCTGAGTTCACACACCTCCGTTCTGACTTCACACACTTCCATTCTATGACTTCACACACCTCCGTTCTGTGACTTCACACACCTCCATTCTGAGTTCACACACCTCCATTCTGTGACTTCACACACCTCCATTATGACTTCACACACATCCATTCTATGACGTCACACACCTCCATTCTATGACTTCACACACCTCCATTCTGTGACTTCACACACTTCCATTCTGAGTTCACACACCTCCATTCTGTGACTTCACACACCTCCAATCTGACTTCACACAGCTCCATTCTATGACTTCACACACCTCCATTCTGTGACTTTACACACCTCCATTCTATGACTGCACACACCTCCATTGTGACTTCACACACCTCTATTCTATGAGTTCACACACCTCCATTCTGACTTCACACACCTCCATTCTATGACTTCACACACCTCCATTCTGACTTCACACACCTCCATTCTATGACTTCACACAACTCCATTCTGACTTCACCCACCTCCATTCTGTGACTTCACACACCTCCATTCTATGACTTCACACACCTCCATTCTGTGACTTCACACACCTACATTGTGATTTCACAGAGCTCCATTCTATGAGTTCACACAAATGCATTCTGAATTCACACACCTCCATTCTATGACTTCACACACCTCCATTCTGACTTCACACACCTCTATTCTATGAGTTCACACACCTCCATTCTGACTTCACACACCTCCATTCTATGACGTCACACACCTCCATTCTGACTTCACACACCTCCATTCTATGACTTCACACAACTCCATTCTGACTTCACCCACCTCCATTCTGTGACTTCACACAACTCCATTATATGACTTCACACACCTCCATTCTGTGACTTCACACACCTCCATTCTATGACTTCACACACCTCCATTCTGTGACTTCACACACCTACATTGTGATTTCACAGAGCTCCATTCTATGAGTTCACACAAATGCATTCTGAATTCACACACCTCCATTCTATGACTTCACACACCTCCATTCTGACTTCACACACCTCCATTCTGATTTCACACACCTCAATTCTGTGACTTCACACAACTCCATTCTGTGATTTCACACACCTCCATTCTATGACTTCACACACCTCCATTCTATGACCTCGCACACCTCCATTCTATGAAATCGCACACCTGCATTTTGACTTCACACACCTCCATTCTATGAGTTCACACACCTCCATTCTGACTTCACGCACCTCCATTCTATGATTTCAAACACCTCCATGCTGACTTCACACACCTCCATTCCATGACTTCACACACCTCCATTCTATGACTTCACACAACTCCATCTGACTTCACACACCTCCATTCCATGACTTCACACACCTCCATTCTATGACTTCACACAACTCCATCTGACTTCACACACCTCCGTTCCATGACTTCACACACCTCCATTCGATGAATTCACACACCTCCATTCTTTGACTTCATGCACCTCCATTCTATGAGTTCACACACCTCCATTCTGTGACTTCACACACCTCCATTGTGACTTCACACACCTCTATTCTATGAGTTCACACACCTCCATTCTGACTTCACACACCTCCATTCTATGACTTCACACACCTCCATTATGACTTCACACACCTCCATTCTGACTTCACACACCTCCATTCTATGACTTCACACACCTCCATTCTGTGACTTCACACACCTCGATTCTGAGTTCACACACCTCCATTTTGTGATTTCACCCACCTCCATTCTCTGACTTCACACACCTCCATTCTATGACTTCACACACCTAAATTCTATGACTTCACACACCTCCATTCTATGACTTCACACACCTCCATTCTGTGACTTCACAAACCTCCATTCCATGACCTCACACACCTCCATTCTATGACTTCGCATACCTGCATTGTGACTTCACACACCTCCATTCTATGAGTTCACACACCTACATTCTGACTTCACACAACTCAATTCTATAACTTCACACACCTCCATTCTGACTTCACACACCTCCATTCTATGACTTCACACAACTCCATCTGACTTCACACACCTCCATTCCATGACTTCACACACCTACATTCGATGACTTCACACTCCTCCATTCTTTGACTGCATGCACCTCCATTCTATGAGTTCACACACCTCCATTCTATGACTTCACACACCTCCATTCTATGACTTCACACACCTCCTTTCTGAGTTGACACACCTCCATTCTATGACTTCACACACGTCCAATCTGACTTCACACACCTGCATTCTATGACTTCACACACCTCCATTCTGTGACTTCAAAAACCTCCATTCTATGACTTCACACACCTCCATTGTGAGTTCACACACCGCCATTCTGTGACTTCACACACCTCCATTCTGTGACTTAACGCACCTTCATTCTGTGACTTCACACACCTCCAATCTATGAGTTCACACAACTCCATTCTATGAGTTCACACACCTCCAGTCTTTCACTTCACACCCCTCCATTCTGTGACTTCACACACCTCCATTCTATAGCTTCACACACCTAGATTGTGACTTCCCACACCTCCAATCTGAGTTCACACACCTCCGTTCTGACTTCACACACTTCCATTCTATGACTTCACACACCTCCGTTCTGTGACTTCACACACCTCCATTCTGAGTTCACACACCTCCATTCTGTGACTTCACACACCTCCATTATGACTTCACACACATCCATTCTATGACGTCACACACCTCCATTCTATGACTTCACACACCTCCATTCTGTGACTTCACACACTTCCATTCTGAGTTCACACACCTCCATTCTGTGACTTCACACACCTCCAATCTGACTTCACACAGCTCCATTCTATGACTTCACACACCTCCATTCTGTGACTTTACACACCTCCATTCTATGACTTCACACACCTCCATTGTGACTTCACACACCTCTATTCTATGAGTTCACACACCTCCATTCTGACTTCACACACCTCCATTCTATGACTTCACACACCTCCATTCTGACTTCACACACCTCCATTCTATGACTTCACACACCTCCATTCTGTGACTTCACACACCTCGATTCTGAGTTCACACACCTCCATTTTGTGATTTCACACACCTCCATTCTCTGACTTCACACACCTCCATTCTATGACTTCACACACCTAAATTCTATGACTTCACACACCTCCATTCTATGACTTCACACACCTCCATTCTGTGACTTCACAAACCTCCATTCCATGACCTCACACACCTCCATTCTATGACTTCGCATACCTGCATTGTTACTTCACACACCTCCATTCTATGAGTTCACACACCTACATTCTGACTTCACACAACTCAATTCTATAACTTCACACACCTCCATTCTGACTTCACACACCTCCATTCTATGACTTCACACAACTCCATCTGACTTCACACACCTCCATTCCATGACTTCACACACCTACATTCGATGACTTCACACTCCTCCATTCTTTGACTGCATGCACCTCCATTCTATGAGTTCACACACCTCCATTCTATAACTTCACACACCTCCATTCTATGACTTCACACACCTCCTTTCTGAGTTGACACACCTCCATTCTATGACTTCACACACGTCCAATCTGACTTCACACACCTGCATTCTATGACTTCACACACCTCCATTCTGTGACTTCAAAAACCTCCATTCTATGACTTCACACACCTCCATTGTGAGTTCACACACCTCCATTCTGTGACTTCACACACCTCCATTCTGTGACTTAACGCACCTTCATTCTGTGACTTCACACACCTCCAATCTATGAGTTCACACACCTCCATTCTATGAGTTCACACACCTCCAGTCTTTCACTTCACACCCCTCCATTCTGTGACTTCACACACCTCCATTCTATAGCTTCACACACCTCCATTGTGACTTCCCACACCTCCAATCTGAGTTCACACACCTCCGTTCTGACTTCACACACTTCCATTCTATGACTTCACACACCTCCGTTCTGTGACTTCACACACCTCCATTCTGAGTTCACACACCTCCATTCTGTGACTTCACACACCTCCATTATGACTTCACACACATCCATTCTATGACGTCACACACCTCCATTCTATGACTTCACACACCTCCATTCTGTGACTTCACACACTTCCATTCTGAGTTCACACACCTCCATTCTGTGACTTCACACACCTCCAATCTGACTTCACACAGCTCCATTCTATGACTTCACACACCTCCATTCTGTGACTTTACACACCTCCATTCTATGACTTCACACACCTCCATTGTGACTTCACACACCTCTATTCTATGAGTTCACACACCTCCATTCTGACTTCACACACCTCCATTCTATGACTTCACACACCTCCATTCTGACTTCACACACCTCCATTCTATGACTTCACACAACTCCATTCTGACTTCACCCACCTCCATTCTGTGACTTCACACAACTCCATTATATGACTTCACACACCTCCATTCTGTGACTTCACACACCTCCATTCTATAACTTCACACACCTCCATTCTGTGACTTCACACACCTACATTGTGATTTCACAGAGCTCCATTCTATGAGTTCACACAAATGCATTCTGAATTCACACATCTCCATTCTATGACTTCACACACCTCCATTCTGACTTCACACACCTCCATTCTGATTTCACACACCTCAATTCTGTGACTTCACACAACTCCATTCTGTGATTTCACACACCTCCATTCTATGACTTCACACACCTCCATTCTATGACCTCGCACACCTGCATTCTATGAAATCGCACACCTGCATTTTGACTTCACACACCTCCATTCTATGAGTTCACACACCTCCATTCTGACTTCACGCACCTCCATTCTATGATTTCAAACACCTCCATGCTGACTTCACACACCTCCATTCCATGACTTCACACACCTCCATTCTATGACTTCACACAACTCCATCTGACTTCACACACCTCCATTCCATGACTTCACACACCTACATTCTATGACTTCACACAACTCCATCTGACTTCACACACCTCCGTTCCATGACTTCACACACCTCCATTCGATGAATTCACACACCTCCATTCTTTGACTTCATGCACCTCCATTCTATGAGTTCACACACCTCCATTCTGTGACTTCACACACCTTTATTGTTTGACTTCACACACCTCCATTCTTTGACTTCACACACCTCCATTCCATGACTTCACACACCTCCATTCTATGAGTTCACACACCTCCATTATATGAGTTGACACACCTCCATTTTCACTTCACACACCTCCATTCTTTGACTTCATACACCTTCATTCTCACTTCAGAAACATCCATTCTATGACTTCACGCACCTCCATTCTATGACTTCACAAACCTCCGTTCTGTGACCACACACCTCCATTCTGAGTTCCCACACCTCCATTCTGTGACTTCACCCACCTCCATCCTGACTTCACACACCTCCATTGTGACTTCACACACCTCTATTCTATGAGTTCACACACCTCCATTCTGACTTCACACACCTCCATTCTATGACTTCACACACCTCCATTCTGACTTCACACACCTCCATTCTATGACTTCACACAATTCCATTCTGACTTCACACACCTCCATTCTGTGACTTCACACAACTCCATTATATGACTTCACACACCTCCATTCTGTGACTTCACCCACCTCCATTCTATGACTTCACACACCTCCATTCTGTGACTTCACACACCTACATTGTGACTTCACAGAGCTCCATTCTATGAGTTCACACAAATGCATTCTGAATTCACGCACCTCCATTCTATGACTTCACACACCTCCATTCTGACTTCACACACCTCCATTCTGATTTCACACACCTCAATTCTGTGACTTCACAAAATTCCATTCTCTGATTTCACACACCTCCGTTCTATGACTTCACACACCTCCATTCTATGACTTCATACACCTCCTTTCTGAGTTGACACACCTCCATTCTATGACTTCACAGACCACCAATCTGACTTCACACACCTCCATTCTATGACTTCACACACTTCCATTCTGTGACTTCAAAAACCTCCATTCTATGACTTCACACACCTCCATTGTGACTTCACACACCATCATTCTATGTTCACACACCGCCATTCTGACTTCACTCACCTCCATTCTATGACTTCACACAGCTCCATTCTGACTTCACACAGCTCCATTCTATGACTTCGCACACATCTATTCTGACTCCACACACCTCCACTCTGTGACTTCACACACCTCCATTCTGATGTCACACACCTCCATTCTCTGACGTCAAACACCTCCATTCTGTGACTTCACACACCTCCATTCTATGACTTCACACACCTCCATTCTATGACTTCACACAGCCCCATTGTGTGACTTCACACACCTCCATTCTATGACTTCACACACCTCCATTCTGTGACTTCACACACCTCCATTCTGAGTTCACACGCCTCCATTTTGTGATTTCACACACCTCCATTCTGTGACTTCACACACCTCCATTCTATGACTTCACACACCTCCATTCTGTGACTTCACACACTTCCATTCTATGACCTCGCACACCTCCATTCTATGACTTCGCACACCTGCATTTTGACTTCACACACCTCCATTCTATGAGTTCACACACCTCCATTCTGACTTCACGCACCTCCATTCTATGACTTCAAACACCTCCATTCTGACTTCACACACCTCCATTCCATGACTTCACACACCTCCATTCTATGACTTCACACAACTCCATCTGACTTCACACACCTCCATTCCATGACTTCACACACCTCCATTCTATGACTTCACACAACTCCATCTGATTTCACACACCTCCATTCCATGACTTCACACACATCCATTCGATGAATTCACACACCTCCATTCTTTGACTTCATGCACCTCCATTCTATGAGTTCACACACCTCCATTCTGTGACTTCACACACCTTTATTGTTTGACTTCACACACCTCCATTCTTTGACTTCACACACCTCCATTCCATGACTTCACACACCTCCATTCTATGAGTTCACACACCTCCATTCTATGAGTTCACACACCTCCATTTTCACTTCACACACCTCCATTCTTTGACTTCATACACCTTCATTCTCACTTCAGAAACTTCCATTCTATGACTTCACGCACCTCCATTCTATGACTTCACAAACCTCCGTTCTGTGACTTTACACACCTCCATTCTGAGTTCCCACACCTCCATTCTGTGACTTCACCCACCTCCATCCTGACTTCACACACCTCCATTGTGACTTCACACACCTCTATTCTATGAGTTCACACACCTCCATTCTGACTTCACACACCTCCATTCTATGACTTCACACACCTCCATTCTGACTTCACACACCTCCATTCTATGACTTCACACAACTCCATTCTGACTTCACACACCTCCATTCTGTGACTTCACACAACTCCATTATATGACTTCACACACCTCCATTCTGTGACTTCACACACCTCCATTCTATGACTTCACACACCTCCATTCTGTGACTTCACACACCTACATTGTGACTTCACAGAGCTCCATTCTATGAGTTCACACAAATGCATTCTGAATTCACGCACCTCCATTCTATGACTTCACACACCTCCATTCTGACTTCACACACCTCCATTCTGATTTCACACACCTCAATTCTGTGACTTCACACAACTCCATTCTGTGATTTCACACACCTTCGTTCTATGACTTCACACACCTCCATTCTATGACTTCATACACCTCCTTTCTGAGTTTACACACCTCCATTCTATGACTTCACACACCACCAATCTGACTTCACACACCTCCATTCTATGACTTCACACATTTCCATTCTGTGACTTCAAAAACCTCCATTCTATGACTTCACACACCTCCATTGTGACTTCACACACCATCATTCTATGTTCACACACCGCCATTCTGACTTCACTCACCTCCATTCTATGACTTCACACAGCTCCATTCTGACTTCACACAGCTCCATTCTATGACTTCGCACACATCTATTCTGACTCCACACACCTCCATTCTGTGACTTCACAAACCTCCATTCTGGTGTCACAAATCTCCATTCTCTGACGTCAAACACCTCCATTCTGTGACTTCACACACCTCCATTCTATGACTTCACACACCTCCATTCTATGACTTCACACAGCCCCATTGTGTGACTTCACACACCTCCATTCTATGACTTCACACACCTCCATTCTGTGACTTCACACACCTCCATTCTGAGTTCACACGCCTCCATTTTGTGATTTCACACACCTCCATTCTGTGACTTCACACACCTCCATTCTATGACTTCACACACCTCCATTCTGTGACTTCACACACCTCCATTCTATGACCTCGCACACCTCCATTCTATGACTTCGCACACCTGCATTTTGACTTCACACACCTCCATTCTATGAGTTCACACACCTCCATTCTGACTTCACGCACCTCCATTCTATGAATTCAAACACCTCCATTCTGACTTCACACACCTCCATTCCATGACTTCACACACCTCCATTGTATGACTTCACACAACTCCATCTGACTTCACACACCTCCATTCTTTGACTTCATACACCTTCATTCTCACTTCAGAAACTTTCATTCTATGACTTCACGCACCTCCATTCTATGACTTCACAAACCTCCGTTCTGTGAACACACCTCCATTCTGAGTTCCCACACCTCCATTCTGTGACATCACCCACCTCCATCCTGACTTCACACACCTCCATTGTGACTTCACACACCTCTATTCTATGAGTTCACACACCTCCATTCTGACTTCTCACACCTCCATTCTATGACTTCACACACCTCCATTCTGACTTCACACAATTCCATTCTATGACTTCACACAACTCCATTCTGACTTCACACACCTCCATTCTGTGACTTCACACAACTCCATTATATGACTTCACACACCTCCATTCTGTGACTTCACACACCTCCATTCTATGACTTCACACACCTCCATTCTTTGACTTCACACACCTACATTGTGACTTCACAGAGCTCCATTCTATGAGTTCACACAAATGCATTCTGAATTCACGCACCTCCATTCTATGACTTCACACACCTCCATTCTGACTTCACACACCTCCATTCTGATTTCACACACCTCAATTCTGTGACTTCACACAACTCCATTCTGTGATTTCACACACCTTCGTTCTATGACTTCACACACCTCCATTCTATGACTTCATACACCTCCTTTCTGAGTTGACACACCTCCATTCTATGACTTCACACACCACCAATCTGACTTCACACACCTCCATTCTATGACTTCACACATTTCCATTCTGTGACTTCAAAAACCTCCATTCTATGACTTCACACACCTCCATTGTGACTTCACACACCATCATTCTATGTTCACACACCGCCATTCTGACTTCACTCACCTCCATTCTATGACTTCACACAGCTCCATTCTGACTTCACACAGCTCCATTCTATGACTTCGCACACATCTATTCTGACTCCACACACCTCCATTCTGTGACTTCACAAACCTCCATTCTGGTGTCACACACCTCCATTCTCTGACGTCAAACACCTCCATTCTGTGACTTCACACACCTCCATTCTATGACTTCACACACCTCCATTCTATGACTTCACACAGCCCCATTGTGTGACTTCACACACCTCCATTCTATGACTTCACACACCTCCATTCTGTGACTTCACACACCTCCATTCTGAGTTCACACGCCTCCATTTTGTGATTTCACACACCTCCATTCTGTGACTTCACACACCTCCATTCTATGACTTCACACACCTCCATTCTGTGACTTCACACACCTCCATTCTATGACCTCGCACACCTCCATTCTATGACTTCGCACACCTGCATTTTGACTTCACACACCTCCATTCTATGAGTTCACACACCTCCATTCTGACTTCACGCACCTCCATTCTATGACTTCAAACACCTCCATTCTGACTTCACACACCTCCATTCCATGACTTCACACACCTCCATTCTATGACTTCACACAACTCCATCTGACTTCACACACCTCCATTCCATGACTTCACACACCTCCATTCTATGACTTCACACAACTCCATCTGATTTCACACACCTCCATTCCATGACTTCACACACCTCCATTCGATGAATTCACACACCTCCATTCTTTGACTTCATGCACCTCCATTCTATGAGTTCACACACCTCCATTCTGTGACTTCACACACCTTTATTGTTTGACTTCACACACCTCCATTCTTTGACTTCACACACCTCCATTCCATGACTTCACACACCTCCATTCTATGAGTTCACACACCTCCATTCTATGAGTTCACACACCTCCATTTTCACTTCACACACCTCCATTCTTTGACTTCATATACCTTCATTCTCACTTCAGAAACTTCCATTCTATGACTTCACGCACCTCCATTCTATGACTTCACAAACCTCCGTTCTGTGACCACACACCTCCATTCTGAGTTCCCACACCTCCATTCTGTGACTTCACCCACCTCCATCCTGACTTCACACACCTCCATTGTGACTTCACACACCTCTATTCTATGAGTTCACACACCTCCATTCTGACTTCACACACCTCCATTCTATGACTTCACACACCTCCATTCTGACTTCACACACCTCCATTCTATGACTTCACACAACTCCATTCTGACTTCACACACCTCCATTCTGTGACTTCACACAACTCCATTATATGACTTCACACACCTCCATTCTGTGACTTCACACACCTCCATTCTATGACTTCACACACCTCCATTCTGTGACTTCACACACCTACATTGTGATTTCCCAGAGCTCCATTCTATGAGTTCACACAAATGCATTCTGAATTCACACACCTCCATTCTATGACTTCACACACCTCCATTCTGACTTCACACACCTCCATTCTGATTTCACACACCTCAATTCTGTGACTTCACACAACTCCATTCTGTGATTTCACACACCTCCATTCTATGACTTCACACACCTCCATTCTATGACCTCGCACACCTCCATTCTATGACTTCGCACACCTGCATTTTGACTTCACACACCTCCATTCTATGAGTTCACACACCTCCATTATGACTTCACGCACCTCCATTCTCTGACTTCAAACACCTCCATGCTGACTTCACACACCTCCATTCCATGACTTCACACACATCCATTCTATGACTTCACACAACTCCATCTGACTTCACACACCTCCATTCCATGACTTCACACACCTCCATTCTATGACTTCACACAACTCCATCTGACTTCACACACCTCCGTTCCATGACTTCACACACCTCCATTCGATGAATTCACACACCTCCATTCTTTGACTTCATGCACCTCCATTCTATGAGTTCACACACCTCCATTCTGTGACTTCACACACCTTTATTGTTTGACTTCACACACCTCCATTCTTTGACTTCACACACCTCCATTCCATGACTTCACACACCTCCATTCTATGAGTTCACACACCTCCATTATATGAGTTGACACACCTCCATTTTCACTTCACACACATCCATTCTTTGACTTCATACACCTTCATTCTCACTTCAGAAACATCCATTCTATGACTTCACGCACCTCCATTCTATGACTTCACAAACCTCCGTTCTGTGACCACACACCTCCATTCTGAGTTCCCACACCTCCATTCTGTGACTTCACCCACCTCCATCCTGACTTCACACACCTCCATTGTGACTTCACACACCTCTATTCTATGAGTTCACACACCTCCATTCTGACTTCACACACCTCCATTCTATGACTTCACACACCTCCATTCTGACTTCACACACCTCCATTCTATGACTTCACACAACTCCATTCTGACTTCACACACCTCCATTCTGTGACTTCACACAACTCCATTATATGACTTCACACACCTCCATTCTGTGACTTCACACACCTCCATTCTATGACTTCACACACCTCCATTCTGTGACTTCACACACCTACATTGTGATTTCACAGAGCTCCATTCTATGAGTTCACACAAATGCATTCTGAATTCACACACCTCCATTCTATGACTTCACACACCTCCATTCTGACTTCACACACCTCCATTCTGATTTCACACACCTCAATTCTGTGACTTCACACAACTCCATTCTGTGATTTCACACACCTCAATTCTATGACTTCACACACCTCCATTCTATGACCTCGCACACCTCCATTCTATGACTTCGCACACCTGCATTTTGACTTCACAAACCTCCATTCTATGAGTTCACACACCTCCATTATGACTTCACGCACCTCCATTCTCTGACTTCAAACACCTCCATTCTGACTTCACACACCTCCATTCCATGACTTCACACACATCCATTCTATGACTTCACACAACTCCATCTGACTTCACACACCTCCATTCCATGACTTCACACACCTCCATTCTATGAGTTCACACACCTCCATTCTATGAGTTCACACACCTCCATTTTCACTTCACACACCTCCATTCTTTGACTTCATATACCTTCATTCTCACTTCAGACACTTCCATTCTATGACTTCACGCACCTCCATTCTATGACTTCACAAACCTCCGTTCTGTGACCACACACCTCCATTCTGAGTTCCCACACCTCCATTCTGTGACTTCACCCACCTCCATCCTGACTTCACACACCTCCATTGTGACTTCACACACCTCTATTCTATGAGTTCACACACCTCCATTCTGACTTCACACACCTCCATTCTATGACTTCACACACCTCCATTCTGACTTCACACACCTCCATTCCTATGACTTCACACAACTCCATTCTGACTTCACACACCTCCATTCTGTGACTTCACACAACTCTCATTATATGACTTCACACACCTCATTCTGCTGACTTCACACACCTCCATTCTATGACTTCAACACACCTCCATTCTGTGACTTCACACACCTACATTGTGGATTTCCCAGAGCTCCATTCTATGAGTTCACACAAATGCAGTTCTGAATTCACACACCGTCCATTCTATGACTTCACTACACACCTCCATTCTGACTTCACACACCTCCATTCTGATTTCACACACCTCAATTCTGTGGACTTCACACAACTCCATTCTGTGATTTCACACACTCCTCCATTCTATGACTTCACACACCTCCATTCTATGACCTCGCACACCCTCCATTCTATGACTTCGCACACCTGCATTTTGACTTCACACACCTCCATTCTATGAGTTCACACACCTCCATTATGACTTCACGCACCTCCATTCTCTGACTTCAAACACCCTCCATGCTTACTTCACACACCTCCATTCCATGACTTCACACACATCCATTCTATGACTTCACACAACTCCATCTGACTTCACACACCTCCATTCCATGACTTCACACACCTCCATTCTATGACTTCACACAACTCCATCTGACTTCACACACCCTCCGTCCATGACTTCACACACCTCCATTCGATGAATTCACACACCCTCCATTCTTGACTTCATGCACCTCCATTCTATGAGTTCACACACCTCCATTCTGTGACCGTTCACACACCTTTATTGTTTGACTTCACACACCTCCATTCTTTGACTTCACACACCTCCATTCCATGACTTCACCACACCTCCATTCTATGAGTTCACACCACCTCCATTATATGAGTTGACACACCTCGCATTTTCACTTCACACACATCCATTCTTTGACTTCATACACCTTCATTCTCACTTCAGAAACTCATTCTATGACTTCACGCCACCTCCATTCTATGACTTCACAAACCTCCGTTCTGTGACCACACACTCTCCATTCTGAGTTCCCACACCTCCATTCTGTGACTTCACCCACCTCCATCCTGACTTCACACACCTCCATTGTGACTTCACACACCTCTATTCTATGAGTTCACACACCTCCATTCTGACTTCACACACCTCCATTCTATGACTTCACACACCTCCATTCTGACTTCACACACCTCCATTCTATGACTTGCACACAACTCCATTCGACTTCACACACCTCCATTCTGTGACTTCACACATACTCCATTATATGACTTCACACACCTCCATTCTGTGACTTCACACACCTCCATTCTATGACTTCACACACCTCCATTCTGTGACTTCACACACCTACATTGTGATTTTCACAGAGCTCCATTCTATGAGGTTCACACAAATGCATTCTGATTCACACACCTCCATTCTATGACTTCACACACCTCCATTCTGACTTCACACACCTCCATTCTGATTTCACACACCTCAATTCTGTGACTTCACACAACTCCATTCTGTGATTTCACCACACCTCAATTCTATGACTTCACACACCCTCCATTCTATGACCTCGCACACCTCCATTCTATGACTTCGCACACCTGCATTTTGACTTCACAAACCTCCATTCTATGAGTTCTCACACACCTCCATTATGACTTCACGCACCTCCATTCTCTGACTTCAAACACCTCCATGCTGACTTCACACACCTCCATTCCATGACTTCACACACATCCATTCTATGACTTCACACAACTCCATCTGACTTCACACACCTCCATTCCATGACTTCACACACCTCCATTCTATGACTGTCACACAACTCCATCTGACTTCACACACCTCCGTTCCATGACTTCACACACCTCCATTCGATGAATTCACACACCTCCATTCTTTGACTTCAGTGCACCTCCATTCTATGAGTTCACACTCACCTCCATTCTGTGACTTCACACACCTTTATTGTATTTGACTTCAACACACCTCCATTCTTTGACTTCACACACCTCCATTCCATGACTTCACACACCTCCATTCTATGAGTTCACACACCTCCATTATATGATTGACACACCTCCATTTTCACTTCACACACACCTCCATTCTTTGACTTCATACACCTTCATTTCTCACTTCAGAAACATCCATTCTATGACTTCACGCACCTGCCATTCTATGACTTCACAAACCTCCGTTCTGTGACCACACACCTCCATTCTGAGTTCCCACACCTCCATTCTGTGACTTCACTCCACCTCCATCCTGACTTCACACACCTCCATTGTGACTTCACACACCTCTATTCTATGAATTCACACACCTCCATTCTGACTTCACACACCTCCATTCTATGACTACACACACCTCGCATTCTGACTTCACACACCTCCATTCTATGACTTCACACAACTCCATTCTGACTTCACACACCTCCATTCTGTGACTTCACACAACTCCATTATATGACTTCACACACCTCCATTCTGTGACTTCACACAACCTCCATTCTATGACTTCACACACCTCCATTCTGTGACTTCACACACCTACATTGTGACTTCACAGAGCTCCATTCTATGAGTTTCTATGACTTCACACACCTCCATTCTGACTTCACACACCTCCATTCTGATTTCACACACCTCAATTCTGTGACTTCACACAACTCCATTCTGTGATTTCACACACCTTCGTTCTATGACTTCACACACCTCCATTCTATGACTTCATACACCTCCTTTCTGAGTTGACACACCTCCATTCTATGACTTCACACACCACCAATCTGACTTCACACACCTCCATTCTATGACTTCACACATTTCCATTCTGTGACTTCAAAAACCTCCATTCTATGACTTCACACACCTCCATTGTGACTTCACACACCATCATTCTATGTTCACACACCGCCATTCTGACTTCACTCACCTCCATTCTATGACTTCACACAGCTCCATTCTGACTTCACACAGCTCCATTCTATGACTTCGCACACATCTATTCTGACTCCACACACCTCCATTCTGTGACTTCACAAACCTCCATTCTGGAGTCACGCACCTCCATTCTCTGACGTCAAACACCTCCATTCTGTGACTTCACACACCTCCATTCTATGACTTCACACACCTCCATTCTATGACTTCACACAGCCCCATTGTGTGACTTCACACACCTCCATTCTATGACTTCACACACCTCCATTCTGTGACTTCACACACCTCCATTCTGAGTTCACACGCCTCCATTTTGTGATTTCACACACCTCCATTCTGTGACTTCACACACCTCCATTCTATGCCTTCACACACCTCCATTCTGTGACTTCACACACCTCCATTCTATGACCTCGCACACCTCCATTCTATGACTTCGCACACCTGCATTTTGACTTCACACACCTCCATTCTATGAGTTCACACACCTCCATTCTGACTTCACGCACCTCCATTCTATGACTTCAAACACCTCCATTCTGACTTCACACACCTCCATTCCATGACTTCACCCACCTCCATTCTATGACTTCACACAACTCCATCTGATTTCACACACCTCCATTCCATGACTTCACACACCTCCATTCGATGAATTCACACACCTCCATTCTTTGACTTCATGCACCTCCATTCTATGAGTTCACACACCTCCATTCTGTGACTTCACACACCTTTATTTTTTGACTTCACACACCTCCATTCTTTGACTTCACACACCTCCATTCCATGAATTCACACACCTCCATTCTATGAGTTCACACACCTCCATTGTATGAGTTCACACACCTCCATTTTCACTTCACACACCTCCATTCTTTGACTTCATACACCTTCATTCTCACTTCAGAAACATCCATTCTATGACTTCACGCACCTCCATTCTATGACTTCACAAACCTCCGTTCTGTGACCACACACCTCCATTCTGAGTTCCCACACCTCCATTCTGTGACTTCACCCACCTCCATCCTGACTTCACACACCTCCATTCTGACTTCACAAACCTCAATTCTTTGACTTCACACACCTCCATTCTATGATTTCACACACGTCCATTCTATGAATTCACACACCTCCATTCTATGACTTCACACACCTCATTTCTGAGTTGACACACCTCCATTCTGTGATTTCACACACCTCCAATTTGACTTCACACACCCCCATTCTATGACTTCACACACCCCAATTGTGACTTCACACACTCCATTCTATGAGTTCACACACCTACATTCTGACTTCACACACCTCCATTTTATGGCTTCACACAGCTGCATTCAGACTTCAGACACCTTCATTCTGTGAATTCACACACCTCCATTTTGACTTCACACACTTCCATTCTTTGACGTAACACACCTGCATTCTGTGACTTCACACACCACCATTGTTTGACTTCCCACACCTATATTCTTGGACTTCACACACCTCCATTCCATGACTTCACACATCTCCATTTTATGAGTTCACACACCTCCATTTTGACTTCACACACCTCCATTCTATGACTTCACACACCTTCATTCTACTTCAGAAACATCCATTCTATTACTTCACACACCTCCATTATATGACTTCACACACCTCCATTCTGTGACTTCACACACCTCCATTCTGAGTTCACACACCTCAATTCCGTGACTTCACACACCTCAATTCTCACTTCACACACCTCCATTCTATGACTTCACACAATTCCATTCTATGACTTCACAAACCTCCATTGTTTCACTTCACACAACTCCATTGTGAGTTCACACACCTCCATTCTGTGACTTCACACACCTCCATTCTGTGACTTAACGCACCTTCATTCTGTGACTTCACACACCTCCAATCTATGAGTTCACACACCTCCATTCTATGAGTTCACACACCTCCAGTCTTTCACTTCACACCCCTCCATTCTGTGACTTCACAAACCTCCATTCTATAGCTTCACACACCTCCATTGTGACTTCCCACACCTCCAATCTGAGTTCACACACCTCCGTTCTGACTTCACACACTTCCATTCTATGACTTCACACACCTCCGTTCTGTGACTTCACACACCTCCATTCTGAGTTCACACACCTCCATTCTGTGAGTTCACACACCTCCATTATGACTTCACACACATCCATTCTATGACGTCACACACCTCCATTCTATGACTTCACACACCTCTATTCTGTGACTTCACACACTTCCATTCTGAGTTCACACACCTCCATTCTGTGACTTCACACACCTCCAATCGGACTTCACACAGCTCCATTCCATGACTTCACACACCTCCATTCTGTGACTTTACACACCTCCATTCTATGACTTCACACACCTCCATTGTGACTTCACACACCTCTATTCTATGAGTTCACACACCTCCATTCTGACTTCACACACCTCCATTCTATGACTTCACACAACTCCATTCTGACTTCACACACCTCCATTCTGTGACTTCACACAACTCCATTATATGACTTCACACACCTCCATTCT
Source organism: Megascapheus bottae (assembly GCA_024803745.1). Classification (NCBI taxonomy): domain Eukaryota; kingdom Metazoa; phylum Chordata; class Mammalia; order Rodentia; family Geomyidae; genus Megascapheus; species Megascapheus bottae. The sequence continues at coordinate 278,392 of JANJXV010000802.1, read as the reverse complement.
GTGACTTCACACACCTCCATTCTATGACTTCACACACCTCCATTCTGTGACTTCACACACCTACATTGTGATTTCACAGAGCACCATTCTATGAGTTCACACAAATGCATTCTGAATTCACACACCTCCATTCTATGACTTCACACACCTCCATTCTGACTTCACACACCTCCATTCCGATTTCACACACCTCAATTCTGTGACTTCACACAACTCCATTCTGTGATTTCACACACCTCCATTCTATGACTTCACACACCTCCATTCTATGACCTCGCACACCTCCATTCTATGACTTCGCACACCTGCGTTTTGACTCACACACCTCCATTCTATGAGTTCACACACCTCCATTCTGACTTCACGCACCTCCATTCTATGACTTCAAACACCTCCATGCTGACTTCACACACCTCAATTCCATGACTTCACACACCTCCATTCTATGACTTCACACAACTCCATCTGACTTCACACACCTCCATTCCATGACTTCACACACCTCCATTCTATGACTTCACACAACTCCATCTGACTTCACACACCTCCGTTCCATGACTTCACACACCTCCATTCGATGAATTCACACATCTCCATTCTTTGACTTCATGCACCTCCATTCTATGAGTTCACACACCTCCATTCTGTGACTTCACACACCTTTATTGTTTGACTTCACACACCTCCATTCTTTGACTTCACACACCTCCATTCCATGACTTCACACACCTCCATTCTATGAGTTCACACACCTCCATTATATGAGTTGACACACCTCCATTTTCACTTCACACACCTCCATTCTTTGACTTCATACACCTTCATTCTCACTTCAGAAACATCCATTCTATGACTTCACGCACCTCCATTCTATGACTTCACAAACCTCCGTTCTGTGACCACACACCTCCATTCTGAGTTCCCACACCTCCATTCTGTGACTTCACCCACCTCCATCCTGACTTCACACACCTCCATTGTGACTTCACACACCTCTATTCTATGAGTTCACACACCTCCATTCTGACTTCACACACCTCCATTCTATGACTTCACACACCTCCATTCTGACTTCACACACCACCATTCTATGACTTCACACAACTCCATTCTGACTTCACACACCTCCATTCTGTGACTTCACACAACTCCATTATATGACTTCACACACCTCCATTCTGTGACTTCACACACCTCCATTCTCAGTTCACACACCTCAATTCCGTGACTTCACACGCCTCAATTCTCACTTCACACACCTCCATTCTATGACTTCACACAATTCCATTCTATGACTTCACACACCTCCATTCTTTGACATCACACAACTCCATTGTGAGTTCACACACCTCCATTCTGTGAGTTCACACACCTCCATTCTGTGACTTAACGCACCTTCATTCTGTGACTTCACACACCTCCAATCTATGAGTTCACACACCTCCATTCTATGAGTTCACACACCTCCAGTCTTTCACTTCACACCCCTCCATTCTGTGACTTCACACACCTCCATTCTATAGCTTCACACACCTCCATTGTGACTTCCCACACCTCCAATCTGAGTTCACACACCTCCGTTCTGACTTCACACACTTCCATTCTATGACTTCACACACCTCCGTTCTGTGACTTCACACACCTCCATTCTGAGTTCACACACCTCCATTCTGTGACTTCACACACCTCCATTATGACTTCACACACATCCATTCTATGACGTCACACACCTCCATTCTATGACTTCACACACCTCCATTCTGTGACTTCACACACTTCCATTCTGAGTTCACACACCTCCATTCTGTGACTTCACACACCTCCAATCTGACTTCACACAGCTCCATTCTATGACTTCACACACCTCCATTCTGTGACTTTACACACCTCCATTCTATGACTTCACACACCTCCATTGTGACTTCACACACCTCTATTCTATGAGTTCACACACCTCCATTCTGACTTCACACACCTGCATTCTATGACTTCACACACCTCCATTCTGACTTCACACACCTCCATTCTATGACTTCACACAACTCCATTCTGACTTCACACACCTCCATTCTGTGACTTCACACAACTCCATTATATGACTTCACAGACCTCCATTCTGTGACTTCACACACCTCCATTCTATGACTTCACACACCTCCATTCTGTGACTTCACACACCTACATTGTGATTTCACAGAGCACCATTCTATGAGTTCACACAAATGCATTCTGAATTCACACACCTCCATTCTATGACTTCACACACCTCCATTCTGACTTCACACACCTCCATTCTGATTTCACACACCTCAGTTCTGTGACTTCACACAACTCCATTCTGTGATTTCACACACCTCCATTCTATGACTTCACACACCTCCATTCTAAGACCTCGCACACCTCCATTCTATGACTTCGCACACCTGCATTTTGACTTCACACACCTCCATTCTGTGACTTCACACACCTACATTGTGACTTCACAGAGCTCCATTCTATGAGTTCACACAAATGCATTCTGAATTCACGCACCTCCATTCTATGACTTCACACACCTCCATTCTGACTTCACACACCTCCATTCTGATTTCACACACCTCAATTCTGTGACTTCACACAACTCCATTCTGTGATTTCACAAACCTCCGTTCTATGACTTCACACACCTCCATTCTATGACTTCATACACCTCCTTTCTGAGTTGACACACCTCCATTCTATGACTTCACACACCACCAATCTGTCTTCACACACCTCCATTCTATGACTTCACACACTTCCATTCTGTGACTTCAAAAACCTCCATTCTATGACTTCACACACCTCCATTGTGACTTCATACACCATCATTCTATGTTCACACACCGCCATTCTGACTTCACTCACCTCCATTCTATGACTTCACACAGCTCCATTCTGACTTCACACAGCTCCATTCTATGACTTCGCACACATCTATTCTGACTCCACACACCTCCATTCTGTGACTTCACACACCTCCATTCTGATGTCACACACCTCCATTCTCTGACGTCAAACACCTCCATTCTGTGACTTCACACACCTCCATTCTATGACTTCACACACCTCCATTCTATGACTTCACACAGCCCCATTGTGTGACTTCACACACCTCCATTCTATGACTTCACACACCTCCATTCTGTGACTGCACACACCTCCATTCTGAGTTCACACGCCTCCATTTTGTGATTTCACACACCTCCATTCTGTGACTTCACACACCTCCATTCTATGACTTCACACACCTCCATTCTGTGACTTCACACACCTCCATTCTATGACCTCGCACACCTCCATTCTATGACTTCGCACACCTGCATTTTGACTTCACACACCTCCATTCTATGAGTTCACACACCTCCATTCTGACTTCACGCACCTCCATTCTATGACTTCAAACACCTCCATTCTGACTTCACACACCTCCATTCCATGACTTCACACACCTCCATTCTATGACTTCACACAACTCCATCTGACTTCACACACCTCCATTCCATGACTTCACACACCTCCATTCTATGACTTCACACAACTCCATCTGATTTCACACACCTCCATTCCATGACTTCACACACCTCCATTCGATGAATTCACACACCTCCATTCTTTGACTTCATGCACCTCCATTCTATGAGTTCACACACCTCCATTCTGTGACTTCACACACCTTTATTGTTTGACTTCACACACCTCCATTCTTTGACTTCACACACCTCCATTCCATGACTTCACACACCTCCATTCTATGAGTTCACACACCTCCATTCTATGAGTTCACACACCTCCATTTTCACTTCACACACCTCCATTCTTTGACTTCATACACCTTCATTCTCACTTCAGAAACATCCATTCTATGACTTCACGCACCTCCATTCTATGACTTCACAAACCTCCGTTCTGTGACCACACACCTCCATTCTGAGTTCCCACACCTCCATTCTGTGACTTCACCCACCTCCATCCTGACTTCACACACCTCCATTCTGACTTCACAAACCTCAATTCTTTGACTTCACACACCTCCATTCTATGATTTCACACACGTCCATTCTATGAATTCACACACCTCCATTCTATGACTTCACACACCTCATTTCTGAGTTGACACACCTCCATTCTGTGATTTCACACACCTTCAATTTGACTTCACACACCCCCATTCTATGACTTCACACACCCCAATTGTGACTTCACACACTCCATTCTATGAGTTCACACACCTACATTCTGACTTCACACACCTCCATTTTATGGCTTCACACAGCTGCATTCAGACTTCAGACACCTTCATTCTGTGAATTCACACACCTCCATTTTGATTTCACACACTTCCATTCTTTGACGTAACACACCTGCATTCTGTGACTTCACACACCACCATTGTTTGACTTCACACAACTATATTCTTGGACTTCACACACCTCCATTCCATGACTTCACACATCTCAATTTTATGAGTTCACACACCTCCATTTTGACTTCACACACCTCCATTCTATGACTTCACACACCTTCATTCTACTTCAGAAACATCCATTCTATTACTTCACACACCTCCATTCTATGACTTCACACACCTCCATTCTGTGACTTCACACACCTCCATTCTGAGTTCACACACCTCAAATCCGTGACTTCACACACCTCAATTCTCACTTCACACACCTCCATTCTATGACTTCACACAATTCCATTCTATGACTTCACACACCTCCATTCTTTGACTTCACACACCTCCATTGTGAGTTCACACACCTCCATTCTATGAGTTCACACACCTCTAGTCTTTCACTTCACACCCCTCCATTCTGTGACTTCACACACCTCCATTCTATAGCTTCACACACCTCCATTTGACTTCCCACACCTCCAATCTGAGTTCACACACCTCCGTTCTGACTTCACACACTTCCATTCTATGACTTCACACACCTCCGTTCTGTGACTTCACACACCTCAATTCTGTGACTTCACACGCCTCCATTATGACTTCACACACATCCATTCTATGACTTCACACACCTCCATTCTATGAGTTCACACACCTCCATTCTGTGACTTCACACACCTCCATTCTGAGTTCACAAACCTCCATTCTGTGACTTCACACACCTACAATCTGACTTCACACAGCTCCATTATATGACTTCACACACCTCCATTCTGTGACTTCACACACCTCCATTCTATGACTTCACACACCTCCATTGTGACTTCACACACCTCCATTCTATGAGTTCACACACCTACATTCTGACTTCACACACCTCCATTCTATGACTTCACACACCTCCATTCTGACTTCACACACCTCCATTCTATGACTTCACACAACCCCATTCTGACTACACACACCTCCATTCTGTGACTTCACACAACTCCATTATATGACTTCACACACCTCCATTCTGTGACTTCACACACCTCCATTCTATGACTTCGCACACCTCCATTCTGTGACTTCACACACCTACATTGTGACTTCACAGAGCTCCATTCTATGAGTTCACACAAATGCATTGTGAATTCACACACCTCCATTCTGTGACTTCACACACCTCCATTCTGACTTCACACACCTCCATTCTGACTTCACACACCTCAATTTTGTAACTTCACACACCTCCATTCCATGAGTTCACACACGGCCATTCTATGAGTTCACACACCACCATTTTGATTTCACACACCTCCATTCTATGACTTCACACACCTTCATTCTTACTTCAGAAACATCCATTCTATGACTTCACACACCTCCATTCTGTGACTTCACACACCTTCAATCTGTGACTTGACACACCTCCATTCTATTACTTCACACACCTCCATTCTATGGCTTCACAAACCTCCAATATATGACTTCACACACCTCCATTCTGTGACTTCACACACCTCCATTCTATGACTTCACACACCTCCATTCTGTGACTTCACCCACCTACATTGTGACTTCACAGACCTCCATTCTATGAGTTCACACAAATGCATTGTGAATTCACACACCTCCATTCTATGGCTTTACACACCTCCATTCTGACTTCACACACCTCCATTCTGACTTCACACACCTCAATTCTGTAACTTCACACACCTCCATTCCATGAGTTCACACACCTCCATTCTATGAGTTCACACACCACCATTTTGACTTCACACACCTCCATTCTATGACTTCACACACCTCCATTCTGACTTCACACACCTCCATTCTGACTTCACACATATCAGTTCTGCGACTTCACACACCTCCATTCCATGAGTTCACACACCTCCATTCTATGAGTTCACACACCACCATTTTGACTTCACACACCTCCATTCTATGACTTCACACACCTTCATTCTTACTTCAGAAACATCCATTCTCTGACTTCACACACCTCCATTCTGTGACTTCACATACCTCCATTCTGAGTTCACACACCCCCATTCTGTGACTTCACACACCTTCAATCTGTGACTTGACACACCTCAATTCTATTACTTCACACACCTCCATTCTATGGCTTCACAAACCTCCAATATATGACTTCACACACCTCAATTCTGTGACTTCACACACCTCCATTCTATGACTTCACACACCTCCATTCTGTGACTTCACACAACTACATTGGGACTTCACAGACCTCCATTCTATGAGTTCACACAAATGCATTGTGAATTCACACACCTCCATTCTATGACTTTACACACCTCCATTCTGACTTCACACACGTCCATTCTACCTTCACACACCTCAATTCTGTGACTTCACACACCTCCATGCTATGATTTCACACACCTCCATTCTATGACTTCACACACCTCCATTCTATGACTTCACACACCTCCTTTCTGAGTTGACACACCTCTATTCTATGACTTCACACACCTCCTTTCTGAGTTGACACACCTCGATTCTATGACTTCACACACGTCCAATTTGACTTCACACACCTCCATTCTATGACTTCACACACCTCCATTCTGTGACTTCAAAAACCTCCATTCTATGACTTCACACACCTCCATTGTGCCTTCACACACCATCATTCTATGAGTTCAAACACATCCATTCTGACTTCATTCACCTCCAGTCTATGACTTCACACAGATCCATTCTGACTTCAGACAGCTCCATTCTATGACTTCGCACACATCTATTCTGACTTCACACACCTCCATTCTGTGACTTCACACACCTCCATTCTATGACTTCACACACATCCATTCTATGACTTCACACACCCCCATTGTGTGACTTCACACACCTCCATTCTATGACTTCACACACCTCCATTCTGTGACTTCACACACCTCGATTCTGAGTTCACACACCTCCATTTTGTGATTTCACACACCTCCATTCTATGACTTCACACACCTCCATTCTATGACTTCACACACCTAAATTCTATGACTTCACACACCTCCATTCTATGACTTCACACACCTCCATTCTGTGACTTCACACACCTCCATTCTATGACTTCACACACCTCCATTCTGTGACTTCACAAACCTCCATTCTATGACTTCACACACCTCCATTCTATGACTTCGCACACCTGCATGGTGACTTCACACACCTCCATTCTTTGAGTTCACACACCTCCATTCTGACTTCACACACCTCCATTCTATGACTTCACACACCTCCATTCTGACTTCACACACCTCCATTCTATGACTTCACACAACTCCATCTGACTTCACACACCTCCATTCCATGACTTCACACACCTCCATTCTATGACTTCACACACCTCCATTCTTTGACTGCATGCACCTCCATTCTATGAGTTCACACACCTCCATTCTATGACTTCACACACCTCCATTCTATGACTTCACACACCTCCTTTCTGAGTTGACACACCTCCATTCTATGACTTCACACACGTCAATCTGACTTCACACACCTCCATTCTATGACTTCACACACCTCCATTCTGTGACTTCAAAAACCTCCATTCTATGACTTCACACACCTCCATTGTGAGTTCACACACCTCCATTCTGTGACTTCACACACCTCCATTCTGTGACTTAACGCACCTTCATTCTGTGACTTCACACACCTCCTATCTATGAGTTCACACACCTCCATTCTATGAATTCACACACCTCCAGTCTCTCACTTCACACCCCTCCATTCTGTGACTTCACACACCTCCATTCTATAGGTTCACACACCTCCATTGTGACTTCCCAAACCTCCAATTTGAGTTCACACACCTCCGTTCTGACTTCACACACTTCCATTCTATGACTTCACACACCTCCGTTCTGTGACTTCACCCACCTCTATTCTGAGTTCACACACCTCCATTCTGTGACTTCACACACCTCCATTATGACTTCACACACATCCATTCTATGACTTCACACACCTCCATTCTGACTTCACACACCTCCATTCTATGACTTCACACACCTCCATTCTGACTTCACACACCTCCATTCTATGACTTCACACAACCCCATTCTGACTTCACACACCTCCATTCTGTGACTTCACACACCTCCATTATATGACTTCACACACCTCCATTCTGTGACTTCACACACCTCCATTCTATGACTTCACACACCTCCATTCTGTGACTTCACACAGGTACATTGTGACTTCACAGACCTCCATTCTATGAGTTCACACAAATGCATTGTGAATTCACACACCTCCATTCTGTGACTTCACACACCTCCATTCTGACTTCACACACCTCCATTCTGACTTCACACACCTCAATTTTGTAACTTCACACACCTCCATTCCATGAGTTCACACACCGCCATTCTATGAGTTCACACACCACCATTTTTATTTCACACACCTCCATTCTATGACTTCACACACCTTCATTCTTAGTTCAGAAACATCCATTCTATGACTTCACACACCTCCATTCTGTGACTTCACACACCTTCAATCTGTGACTTGACACACCTCCATTCTATTACTTCACACACCTCCATTCTATGGCTTCACAAACCTCCAATATATGACTTCACACACCTCCATTCTGTGACTTCACACACCTCCATTCTATGACTTCACACACCTCCATTCTGTGACTTCACCCACCTACATTGTGACTTCACAGACCTCCATTCTATGAGTTCACACAAATGCATTGTGAATTCACACACCTCCATTCTATGACTTTACACACCTCCATTCTGACTTCACACACCTCCATTCTGACTTCACACACCTCAATTCTGTAACTTCACACACCTCCATTCCATGAGTTCACACACCTCCATTCTATGAGTTCACACACCACCATTTTGACTTCACACACCTCCATTCTATGACTTCACACACCTCCATTCTGACTTCACACACCTCCATTCTGACTTCACACATATCAGTTCTGCGACTTCACACACCTCCATTCCATGAGTTCACACACCTCCATTCTATGAGTTCACACACCACCATTTTGACTTCACACACCGCCATTCTATGACTTCACACACCTTCATTCTTACTTCAGAAACATCCATTCTCTGACTTCACACACCTCCATTCTGTGACTTCACATACCTCCATTCTGAGTTCACACACCCCCATTCTGTGACTTCACACACCACCATTTTGACTTCACACACCTCCATTCTATGACTTCACACACCTTCATTCTTACTTCAGAAACATCCATTCTCTGACTTCACACACCTCCATTCTGTGACTTCACATACCTCCATTCTGAGTTCACACACCCCCATTCTGTGACTTCACACACCTTCAATCTGTGACTTGACACACCTCAATTCTATTACTTCACACACCTCCATTCTATGGCTTCACAAACCTCCAATATATGACTTCACACACCTCAATTCTGTGACTTCACACACCTCCATTCTATGACTTCACACACCTCCATTCTGTGACTTCACACAACTACATTGGGACTTCACAGACCTCCATTCTATGAGTTCACACAAATGCATTGTGAATTCACACACCTCCATTCTATGACTTTACACACCTCCATTCTGACTTCACACACGTCCATTCTACCTTCACACACCTCAATTCTGTGACTTCACACACCTCCATGCTATGATTTCACACACCTCCATTCTATGACTTCACACACCTCCATTCTATGACTTCACACACCTCCTTTCTGAGTTGACACACCTCTATTCTATGACTTCACACACCTCCTTTCTGAGTTGACACACCTCGATTCTATGACTTCACACACGTCCAATTTGACTTCACACACCTCCATTCTATGACTTCACACACCTCCATTCTGTGACTTCAAAAACCTCCATTCTATGACTTCACACACCTCCATTGTGCCTTCACACACCATCATTCTATGAGTTCAAACACATCCATTCTGACTTCATTCACCTCCAGTCTATGACTTCACACAGATCCATTCTGACTTCAGACAGCTCCATTCTATGACTTCGCACACATCTATTCTGACTTCACACACCTCCATTCTGTGACTTCACACACCTCCATTCTATGACTTCACACACATCCATTCTATGACTTCACACACCCCCATTGTGTGACTTCACACACCTCCATTCTATGACTTCACACACCTCCATTCTGTGACTTCACACACCTCGATTCTGAGTTCACACACCTCCATTTTGTGATTTCACACACCTCCATTCTATGACTTCACACACCTCCATTCTATGACTTCACACACCTAAATTCTATGACTTCACACACCTCCATTCTATGACTTCACACACCTCCATTCTGTGACTTCACACACCTCCATTCTATGACTTCACACACCTCCATTCTGTGACTTCACAAACCTCCATTCTATGACTTCACACACCTCCATTCTATGACTTCGCACACCTGCATGGTGACTTCACACACCTCCATTCTTTGAGTTCACACACCTCCATTCTGACTTCACACACCTCCATTCTATGACTTCACACACCTCCATTCTGACTTCACACACCTCCATTCTATGACTTCACACAACTCCATCTGACTTCACACACCTCCATTCCATGACTTCACACACCTCCATTCTATGACTTCACACACCTCCATTCTTTGACTGCATGCACCTCCATTCTATGAGTTCACACACCTCCATTCTATGACTTCACACACCTCCATTCTATGACTTCACACACCTCCTTTCTGAGTTGACACACCTCCATTCTATGACTTCACACACGTCAATCTGACTTCACACACCTCCATTCTATGACTTCACACACCTCCATTCTGTGACTTCAAAAACCTCCATTCTATGACTTCACACACCTCCATTGTGAGTTCACACACCTCCATTCTGTGACTTCACACACCTCCATTCTGTGACTTAACGCACCTTCATTCTGTGACTTCACACACCTCCTATCTATGAGTTCACACACCTCCATTCTATGAATTCACACACCTCCAGTCTCTCACTTCACACCCCTCCATTCTGTGACTTCACACACCTCCATTCTATAGGTTCACACACCTCCATTGTGACTTCCCAAACCTCCAATTTGAGTTCACACACCTCCGTTCTGACTTCACACACTTCCATTCTATGACTTCACACACCTCCGTTCTGTGACTTCACCCACCTCCATTCTGAGTTCACACACCTCCATTCTGTGACTTCACACACCTCCATTATGACTTCACACACATCCATTCTATGACTTCACACACCTCCATTCTGACTTCACACACCTCCATTCTATGACTTCACACACCTCCATTCTGACTTCACACACCTCCATTCTATGACTTCACACAACCCCATTCTGACTTCACACACCTCCATTCTGTGACTTCACACACCTCCATTATATGACTTCACACACCTCCATTCTGTGACTTCACACACCTCCATTCTATGACTTCACACACCTCCATTCTGTGACTTCACACAGGTACATTGTGACTTCACAGACCTCCATTCTATGAGTTCACACAAATGCATTGTGAATTCACACACCTCCATTCTGTGACTTCACACACCTCCATTCTGACTTCACACACCTCCATTCTGACTTCACACACCTCAATTTTGTAACTTCACACACCTCCATTCCATGAGTTCACACACCGCCATTCTATGAGTTCACACACCACCATTTTTATTTCACACACCTCCATTCTATGACTTCACACACCTTCATTCTTAGTTCAGAAACATCCATTCTATGACTTCACACACCTCCATTCTGTGACTTCACACACCTTCAATCTGTGACTTGACACACCTCCATTCTATTACTTCACACACCTCCATTCTATGGCTTCACAAACCTCCAATATATGACTTCACACACCTCCATTCTGTGACTTCACACACCTCCATTCTATGACTTCACACACCTCCATTCTGTGACTTCACCCACCTACATTGTGACTTCACAGACCTCCATTCTATGAGTTCACACAAATGCATTGTGAATTCACACACCTCCATTCTATGACTTTACACACCTCCATTCTGACTTCACACACCTCCATTCTGACTTCACACACCTCAATTCTGTAACTTCACACACCTCCATTCCATGAGTTCACACACCTCCATTCTATGAGTTCACACACCACCATTTTGACTTCACACACCTCCATTCTATGACTTCACACACCTCCATTCTGACTTCACACACCTCCATTCTGACTTCACACATATCAGTTCTGCGACTTCACACACCTCCATTCCATGAGTTCACACACCTCCATTCTATGAGTTCACACACCACCATTTTGACTTCACACACCGCCATTCTATGACTTCACACACCTTCATTCTTACTTCAGAAACATCCATTCTCTGACTTCACACACCTCCATTCTGTGACTTCACATACCTCCATTCTGAGTTCACACACCCCCATTCTGTGACTTCACACACCTTCAATCTGTGACTTGACACACCTCAATTCTATTACTTCACACACCTCCATTCTATGGCTTCACAAACCTCCAATATATGACTTCACACACCTCAATTCTGTGACTTCACACACCTCCATTCTATGACTTCACACACCTCCATTCTGTGACTTCACACAACTACATTGGGACTTCACAGACCTCCATTCTATGAGTTCACACAAATGCATTGTGAATTCACACACCTCCATTCTATGACTTTACACACCTCCATTCTGACTTCACACACGTCCATTCTACCTTCACACACCTCAATTCTGTGACTTCACACACCTCCATGCTATGATTTCACACACCTCCATTCTATGACTTCACACACCTCCATTCTATGACTTCACACACCTCCTTTCTGAGTTGACACACCTCTTTTCTATGACTTCACACACCTCCTTTCTGAGTTGACACACCTCGATTCTATGACTTCACACACGTCCAATTTGACTTCACACACCTCCATTCTATGACTTCACACACCTCCATTCTGTGACTTCAAAAACCTCCATTCTATGACTTCACACACCTCCATTGTGCCTTCACACATCATCATTCTATGAGTTCAAACACATCCATTCTGACTTCATTCACCTCCATTCTATGACTTCACACAGATCCATTCTGACTTCAGACAGCTCCATTCTATGACTTCGCACACATCTATTCTGACTTCACACACCTCCATTCTGTGACTTCACACACCTCCATTCTATGACTTCACACACATCCATTCTATGACTTCACACACCCCCATTGTGTGACTTCACACACCTCCATTCTATGACTTCACACACCTCCATTCTGTGACTTCACACACCTCGATTCTGAGTTCACACACCTCCATTTTGTGATTTCACACACCTCCATTCTCTGACTTCACACACCTCCATTCTATGACTTCACACACCTAAATTCTATGACTTCACACACCTCCATTCTATGACTTCACACACCTCCATTCTGTGACTTCACACACCTCCATTCTATGACTTCACACACCTCCATTCTGTGACTTCACAAACCTCCATTCTATGACTTCACACACCTCCATTCTATGACTTCGCACACCTGCATGGTGACTTCACACACCTCCATTCTTTGAGTTCACACACCTCCATTCTGACTTCACACACCTCCATTCTATGACTTCACACACCTCCATTCTGACTTCACACACCTCCATTCTATGACTTCACACAACTCCATCTGACTTCACACACCTCCATTCCATGACTTCACACACCTCCATTCTATGACTTCACACACCTCCATTCTTTGACTGCATGCACCTCCATTCTATGAGTTCACACACCTCCATTCTGTGACTTCACACACCTCCATTCTATGACTTCACACACCTCCTTTCTGAGTTGACACACCTCCATTCTATGAGTTCACACACGTCCAATCTGAGTTCACACACCTCCATTCTCTGACTTCACACACCTCCATTCTGTGACTTCAAAAACCTCCATTCTATGACTTCACACACCTCCATTGTGAGTTCACACACCTCCATTCTGTGACTTCACACACCTCCATTCTGTGACTTAACGCACCTTCATTCTGTGACTTCACACACCTCCTATCTATGAGTTCACACACCTCCATTCTATGAGTTCACACACCTCCAGTCTCTCACTTCACACCCCTCCATTCTGTGACTTCACACACCTCCATTCTATAGGTTCACACACCTCCATTGTGACTTCCCACACCTCCAATTTGAGTTCACACACCTCCGTTCTGACTTCACACACTTCCATTCTATGACTTCACACACCTCCGTTCTGTGACTTCACCCACCTCCATTCTGAGTTCACACACCTCCATTCTGTGACTTCACACACCTCCATTATGACTTCACACACATCCATTCTATGACTTCACACACCTCCATTCTATGACTTCACACACCTCCATTCTGTGACTTCACACACTTCCATTCTGAGTTCACACACCTCCATTCTGTGACTTCACACACCTCCAATCTGACTTCACACAGCTCTATTCTATGACTTCACACACCTCCATTCTGTGACTTTACACACCTCCATTCTATGACTTCACACACCTCCATTGTGACTTCACACACCTCTATTCTATGAGTTCACACACCTCCATTCTGACTTCACACACCTCCATTCTATGACTTCACACACCACCAATCTGACTTCACACACCTCCATTCTCTGACGTCAAACACCTCCATTCTGTGACTTCACACAGGTACATTGTGACTTCACAGACCTCCATTCTATGAGTTCACACAAATGCATTGTGAATTCACACACCTCCATTCTGTGACTTCACACACCTCCATTCTGACTTCACACACCTCCATTCTGACTTCACACACCTCAATTTTGTAACTTCACACACCTCCATTCCATGAGTTCACACACCGCCATTCTATGAGTTCACACACCACCATTTTTATTTCACACACCTCCATTCTATGACTTCACACACCTTCATTCTTAGTTCAGAAACATCCATTCTATGACTTCACACACCTCCATTCTGTGACTTCACACACCTTCAATCTGTGACTTGACACACCTCCATTCTATTACTTCACACACCTCCATTCTATGGCTTCACAAACCTCCAATATATGACTTCACACACCTCCATTCTGTGACTTCACACACCTCCATTCTATGACTTCACACACCTCCATTCTGTGACTTCACCCACCTACATTGTGACTTCACAGACCTCCATTCTATGAGTTCACACAAATGCATTGTGAATTCACACACCTCCATTCTATGACTTTACACACCTCCATTCTGACTTCACACACCTCCATTCTGACTTCACACACCTCAATTCTGTAACTTCACACACCTCCATTCCATGAGTTCACACACCTCCATTCTATGAGTTCACACACCACCATTTTGACTTCACACACCTCCATTCTATGACTTCACACACCTCCATTCTGACTTCACACACCTCCATTCTGACTTCACACATATCAGTTCTGCGACTTCACACACCTCCATTCCATGAGTTCACACACCTCCATTCTATGAGTTCACACACCACCATTTTGACTTCACACACCGCCATTCTATGACTTCACACACCTTCATTCTTACTTCAGAAACATCCATTCTCTGACTTCACACACCTCCATTCTGTGACTTCACATACCTCCATTCTGAGTTCACACACCCCCATTCTGTGACTTCACACACCTTCAATCTGTGACTTGACACACCTCAATTCTATTACTTCACACACCTCCATTCTATGGCTTCACAAACCTCCAATATATGACTTCACACACCTCAATTCTGTGACTTCACACACCTCCATTCTATGACTTCACACACCTCCATTCTGTGACTTCACACAACTACATTGGGACTTCACAGACCTCCATTCTATGAGTTCACACAAATGCATTGTGAATTCACACACCTCCATTCTATGACTTTACACACCTCCATTCTGACTTCACACACGTCCATTCTACCTTCACACACCTCAATTCTGTGACTTCACACACCTCCATGCTATGATTTCACACACCTCCATTCTATGACTTCACACACCTCCATTCTATGACTTCACACACCTCCTTTCTGAGTTGACACACCTCTTTTCTATGACTTCACACACCTCCTTTCTGAGTTGACACACCTCGATTCTATGACTTCACACACGTCCAATTTGACTTCACACACCTCCATTCTATGACTTCACACACCTCCATTCTGTGACTTCAAAAACCTCCATTCTATGACTTCACACACCTCCATTGTGCCTTCACACATCATCATTCTATGAGTTCAAACACATCCATTCTGACTTCATTCACCTCCATTCTATGACTTCACACAGATCCATTCTGACTTCAGACAGCTCCATTCTATGACTTCGCACACATCTATTCTGACTTCACACACCTCCATTCTGTGACTTCACACACCTCCATTCTATGACTTCACACACATCCATTCTATGACTTCACACACCCCCATTGTGTGACTTCACACACCTCCATTCTATGACTTCACACACCTCCATTCTGTGACTTCACACACCTCGATTCTGAGTTCACACACCTCCATTTTGTGATTTCACACACCTCCATTCTCTGACTTCACACACCTCCATTCTATGACTTCACACACCTAAATTCTATGACTTCACACACCTCCATTCTATGACTTCACACACCTCCATTCTGTGACTTCACACACCTCCATTCTATGACTTCACACACCTCCATTCTGTGACTTCACAAACCTCCATTCTATGACTTCACACACCTCCATTCTATGACTTCGCACACCTGCATGGTGACTTCACACACCTCCATTCTTTGAGTTCACACACCTCCATTCTGACTTCACACACCTCCATTCTATGACTTCACACACCTCCATTCTGACTTCACACACCTCCATTCTATGACTTCACACAACTCCATCTGACTTCACACACCTCCATTCCATGACTTCACACACCTCCATTCTATGACTTCACACACCTCCATTCTTTGACTGCATGCACCTCCATTCTATGAGTTCACACACCTCCATTCTGTGACTTCACACACCTCCATTCTATGACTTCACACACCTCCTTTCTGAGTTGACACACCTCCATTCTATGAGTTCACACACGTCCAATCTGAGTTCACACACCTCCATTCTCTGACTTCACACACCTCCATTCTGTGACTTCAAAAACCTCCATTCTATGACTTCACACACCTCCATTGTGAGTTCACACACCTCCATTCTGTGACTTCACACACCTCCATTCTGTGACTTAACGCACCTTCATTCTGTGACTTCACACACCTCCTATCTATGAGTTCACACACCTCCATTCTATGAGTTCACACACCTCCAGTCTCTCACTTCACACCCCTCCATTCTGTGACTTCACACACCTCCATTCTATAGGTTCACACACCTCCATTGTGACTTCCCACACCTCCAATTTGAGTTCACACACCTCCGTTCTGACTTCACACACTTCCATTCTATGACTTCACACACCTCCGTTCTGTGACTTCACCCACCTCCATTCTGAGTTCACACACCTCCATTCTGTGACTTCACACACCTCCATTATGACTTCACACACATCCATTCTATGACTTCACACACCTCCATTCTATGACTTCACACACCTCCATTCTGTGACTTCACACACTTCCATTCTGAGTTCACACACCTCCATTCTGTGACTTCACACACCTCCAATCTGACTTCACACAGCTCTATTCTATGACTTCACACACCTCCATTCTGTGACTTTACACACCTCCATTCTATGACTTCACACACCTCCATTGTGACTTCACACACCTCTATTCTATGAGTTCACACACCTCCATTCTGACTTCACACACCTCCATTCTATGACTTCACACACCACCAATCTGACTTCACACACCTCCATTCTCTGACGTCAAACACCTCCATTCTGTGACTTCACACAGGTACATTGTGACTTCACAGACCTCCATTCTATGAGTTCACACAAATGCATTGTGAATTCACACACCTCCATTCTGTGACTTCACACACCTCCATTCTGACTTCACACACCTCCATTCTGACTTCACACACCTCAATTTTGTAACTTCACACACCTCCATTCCATGAGTTCACACACCGCCATTCTATGAGTTCACACACCACCATTTTTATTTCACACACCTCCATTCTATGACTTCACACACCTTCATTCTTAGTTCAGAAACATCCATTCTATGACTTCACACACCTCCATTCTGTGACTTCACACACCTTCAATCTGTGACTTGACACACCTCCATTCTATTACTTCACACACCTCCATTCTATGGCTTCACAAACCTCCAATATATGACTTCACACACCTCCATTCTGTGACTTCACACACCTCCATTCTATGACTTCACACACCTCCATTCTGTGACTTCACCCACCTACATTGTGACTTCACAGACCTCCATTCTATGAGTTCACACAAATGCATTGTGAATTCACACACCTCCATTCTATGACTTTACACACCTCCATTCTGACTTCACACACCTCCATTCTGACTTCACACACCTCAATTCTGTAACTTCACACACCTCCATTCCATGAGTTCACACACCTCCATTCTATGAGTTCACACACCACCATTTTGACTTCACACACCTCCATTCTATGACTTCACACACCTCCATTCTGACTTCACACACCTCCATTCTGACTTCACACATATCAGTTCTGCGACTTCACACACCTCCATTCCATGAGTTCACACACCTCCATTCTATGAGTTCACACACCACCATTTTGACTTCACACACCGCCATTCTATGACTTCACACACCTTCATTCTTACTTCAGAAACATCCATTCTCTGACTTCACACACCTCCATTCTGTGACTTCACATACCTCCATTCTGAGTTCACACACCCCCATTCTGTGACTTCACACACCTTCAATCTGTGACTTGACACACCTCAATTCTATTACTTCACACACCTCCATTCTATGGCTTCACAAACCTCCAATATATGACTTCACACACCTCAATTCTGTGACTTCACACACCTCCATTCTATGACTTCACACACCTCCATTCTGTGACTTCACACAACTACATTGGGACTTCACAGACCTCCATTCTATGAGTTCACACAAATGCATTGTGAATTCACACACCTCCATTCTATGACTTTACACACCTCCATTCTGACTTCACACACGTCCATTCTACCTTCACACACCTCAATTCTGTGACTTCACACACCTCCATGCTATGATTTCACACACCTCCATTCTATGACTTCACACACCTCCATTCTATGACTTCACACACCTCCTTTCTGAGTTGACACACCTCTTTTCTATGACTTCACACACCTCCTTTCTGAGTTGACACACCTCGATTCTATGACTTCACACACGTCCAATTTGACTTCACACACCTCCATTCTATGACTTCACACACCTCCATTCTGTGACTTCAAAAACCTCCATTCTATGACTTCACACACCTCCATTGTGCCTTCACACATCATCATTCTATGAGTTCAAACACATCCATTCTGACTTCATTCACCTCCATTCTATGACTTCACACAGATCCATTCTGACTTCAGACAGCTCCATTCTATGACTTCGCACACATCTATTCTGACTTCACACACCTCCATTCTGTGACTTCACACACCTCCATTCTATGACTTCACACACATCCATTCTATGACTTCACACACCCCCATTGTGTGACTTCACACACCTCCATTCTATGACTTCACACACCTCCATTCTGTGACTTCACACACCTCGATTCTGAGTTCACACACCTCCATTTTGTGATTTCACACACCTCCATTCTCTGACTTCACACACCTCCATTCTATGACTTCACACACCTAAATTCTATGACTTCACACACCTCCATTCTATGACTTCACACACCTCCATTCTGTGACTTCACACACCTCCATTCTATGACTTCACACACCTCCATTCTGTGACTTCACAAACCTCCATTCTATGACTTCACACACCTCCATTCTATGACTTCGCACACCTGCATGGTGACTTCACACACCTCCATTCTTTGAGTTCACACACCTCCATTCTGACTTCACACACCTCCATTCTATGACTTCACACACCTCCATTCTGACTTCACACACCTCCATTCTATGACTTCACACAACTCCATCTGACTTCACACACCTCCATTCCATGACTTCACACACCTCCATTCTATGACTTCACACACCTCCATTCTTTGACTGCATGCACCTCCATTCTATGAGTTCACACACCTCCATTCTGTGACTTCACACACCTCCATTCTATGACTTCACACACCTCCTTTCTGAGTTGACACACCTCCATTCTATGAGTTCACACACGTCCAATCTGAGTTCACACACCTCCATTCTCTGACTTCACACACCTCCATTCTGTGACTTCAAAAACCTCCATTCTATGACTTCACACACCTCCATTGTGAGTTCACACACCTCCATTCTGTGACTTCACACACCTCCATTCTGTGACTTAACGCACCTTCATTCTGTGACTTCACACACCTCCTATCTATGAGTTCACACACCTCCATTCTATGAGTTCACACACCTCCAGTCTCTCACTTCACACCCCTCCATTCTGTGACTTCACACACCTCCATTCTATAGGTTCACACACCTCCATTGTGACTTCCCACACCTCCAATTTGAGTTCACACACCTCCGTTCTGACTTCACACACTTCCATTCTATGACTTCACACACCTCCGTTCTGTGACTTCACCCACCTCCATTCTGAGTTCACACACCTCCATTCTGTGACTTCACACACCTCCATTATGACTTCACACACATCCATTCTATGACTTCACACACCTCCATTCTATGACTTCACACACCTCCATTCTGTGACTTCACACACTTCCATTCTGAGTTCACACACCTCCATTCTGTGACTTCACACACCTCCAATCTGACTTCACACAGCTCTATTCTATGACTTCACACACCTCCATTCTGTGACTTTACACACCTCCATTCTATGACTTCACACACCTCCATTGTGACTTCACACACCTCTATTCTATGAGTTCACACACCTCCATTCTGACTTCACACACCTCCATTCTATGACTTCACACACCTCCATTCTGACTTCACACACCTCCATTCTATGACTTCACACAACTCCATTCTGACTTCACACACCTCCATTCTGTGACTTCACACAACTCCATTATATGACTTCACACACCTCCATTCTGTGACTTCACACACCTCCATTCTATGACTTCACACACCTCCATTCTTTGACTTCACACACCTACATTGTGACTTCACAGAGCTCCATTCTATGAGTTCACACAAATGCATTCTGAATTCACGCACCTCCATTCTATGACTTCACACACCTCCATTCTGACTTCACACACCTCCATTCTGATTTCACACACCTCAATTCTGTGACTTCACACAACTCCATTCTGTGATTTCACACACCTCCGTTCTATGACTTCACACACCTCCATTCTATGACTTCATACACCTCCTTTCTGAGTTGATACACCTCCATTGTATGACTTCACACAACACCAATCTGACTTCACACACCTCCATTCTATGACTTCACACTCTTCCATTCTGTGACTTCAAAAACCTCCATTCTATGACTTCACACACCTCCATTGTGACTTCACACACCATCATTCTATGTTCACACACCGCCATTCTGACTTCACTCACCTCCATTCTATGACTTCACACAGCTCCATTCTGACTTCACACAGCTCCATTCTATGACTTCGCACACATCTATTCTGACTCCACACACCTCCATTCTGTGACTTCACACACCACCAATCTGACTTCACACACCTCCATTCTCTGACGTCAAACACCTCCATTCTGTGACTTCACACACCTCCATTCTATGACTTCACACACCTCCATTCTATGACTTCACACAGCCCCATTGTGTGACTTCACACACCTCCATTCTATGACTTCACACACCTCAATTCTGTGACTTCACACACCTCCATTCTGAGTTCACACGCCTCCATTTTGTGATTTCACACACCTCCATTCTGTGACTTCACACACCTCCATTCTATGACTTCACACACCTCCATTCTGTGACTTCACACACCTCCATTCTATGACCTCGCACACCTCCATTCTATGACTTCGCACACCTGCATTTTGACTTCACACACCTCCATTCTATGAGTTCACACACCTCCATTCTGACTTCACGCACCTCCGTTCTATGACTTCAAACACCTCCATTCTGACTTCACACACCTCCATTCCATGACTTCACACACCTCCATTCTATGACTTCACACAACTCCATCTGACTTCACACACCTCCATTCCATGACTTCACACACCTCCATTCTATGACTTCACACAACTCCATCTGATTTCACACACCTCCATTCCATGACTTCACACACCTCCATTCGATGAATTCACACACCTCCATTCTTTGACTTCATGCACCTCCATTCTATGAGTTCACACACCTCCATTCTTTGACTTCACACACCTTTATTGTTTGACTTCACACACCTCCATTCTTTGACTTCACACACCTCCATTCCATGACTTCACACACCTCCATTCTATGAGTTCACACACCTCCATTCTATGAGTTCACACACCTCCATTTTCACTTCACACACCTCCATTCTTTGACTTCATACACCTTCATTCTCACTTCAGAAACATCCATTCTATGACTTCACGCACCTCCATTCAATGACTTCTCAAACCTCCGTTCTGTGACCACACACCTCCATTCTGAGTTCCCACACCTCCATTCTGTGACTTCACCCACCTCCATCCTGACTTCACACACCTCCATTGTGACTTCACACACCTCTATTCTATGAGTTCACACACCTCCATTCTGACTTCACACACCTCCATTCTATGACTTCACACACCTCCATTCTGACTTCACACACCTCCATTCTATGACTTCACACAACTCCATTCTGACTTCACACACCTCCATTCTGTGACTTCACACAACTCCATTATATGACTTCACACACCTCCATTCTGTGACTTCACACACCTACATTGTGACTTCACAGAGCTCCATTCTATGAGTTCACACAAATGCAATCTGAATTCACACACCGCCATTCTATGACTTCACACACCTCCATTCTGACTTCACACACCTCCATTCTGATTTCACACACCTCAATTCTGTGACTTCACACAACTCCATTCTGTGATTTCACACACCTCCGTTCTATGACTTCACACACCTCCATTCTATGACTTCATACACCTCCTTTCTGAGTTGACACACCTCAATTCTATGACTTCACACACCACCAATCTGACTTCACACACCTCCATTCTATGACTTCACACACTTCCATTCTGTGACTTCAAAAACCTCCATTCTATGACTTCACACACCTCCATTGTGACTTCACACACCATCATTCTATGTTCACACACCGCCATTCTGACTTCACTCACCTCCATTCTATGACTTCACACAGCTCCATTCTGACTTCACACAGCTCCATTCTATGACTTCACACACCTCCATTCTGTGACTTCACACACCTCCATTCTATGACCTCGCACACCTCCATTCTATGACTTCGCACACCTGCATTTTGACTTCACACACCTCCATTCTATGAGTTCACACACCTCAATTCTGTGACTTCACACACCTCCAATCTGTGACTTCTAACACCGCCATTCTGTGACTTCACACATCTCCATTCTGTGACTTCACACACCTCCATTCTATGACTTCACACACCTCCATTCTGTGACCTCACACACCTCCATTCTGTGACTTCACACACCTCCATTTTGACTTCACACACTTCCATTCGTTGACTTCACACTCCGCCATTCTGTGACTTCACACACCACCATTGTTTGACTTCACACACCTCAATTTTTGGACTTCACACACCTCCATTCCATGACTTCACACATCTCCATTTTATGAGTTCGCACACCTCCATTTTGACTTCACACACCTCCATTCTGTGACTTCACACACCTTCATTCTACTTCAGAAACATCCATTCTATGACTTCACACACCTCCATTCTATGACTTCACAAACCTCCATTCTGTGTCTTCACACACCTCCATTCTGAGTTCACACACCTCAATTCTGTGACTTCACACACCTCAATTCTGGCTTCACACACCTCCATTCTATGACTTCACACAATTCCTTTCTATGACTTCACACACCTCCATGCTTTGACTTCACACACCTCCATTCTCAGTTCACACACCTCCATTCTATGACTTCACACACCTCCATTATGACTTCACACAGCTCCATTCTAGGACTTCACACACCTCCATTCTATGACTTAACACACCTTCATTCTTACTTCACGAACATCCATTCTATGACCACACACCTCCATTCAATGACTTCTTACACCTCCATTCTATGACTTCACACACCTCCATTCAGTGACTTCACACACCTCAATTCTGTGACTTCACACACCTCCATTATGACTTCACACACCTCCATTCTATGACTTCACACACCTACATTCTATGACTTCACACCTCCATTCCGTGACTTCACATACCTCCATTGTGAGTTCACACACCTCCATTCTGTGACTTCACACACATTTATTGTTTGACTTCACACACCTGCATTCTTTGACTTCACACACCATTATTCCATGACTTCACACACCTCCATTCTATGAGTTCTCAGACCTTCATTCTGTAAGTTCACACACCTCCATTTTGACTTCACACACCTCCATTCTATGACTTCACACACCTCCATTCTTACTTCAGAGTCATCCATTCTATGACTTCACACACCTCCGTTCTATGACTTCACACACCACCATTCTGTGACTTCACACACCTCCATTCCATGACTTCACACACCTCCATTCTTTGACTTCACACACCTCCATTCTATGAGTTCACACACCTCCATTTGTGACTTTACACATCACCTTTTTGACTTCACACACCTCCATTCTGTGATTTCACACACCTCCATTCTGTGACTTCACACACCATTTTTGTTTGACTTCACACACCTCCATTCTTTGACTTCTCATACCTCCATTCCATGACTTTACACACCTCCATTCTATGAGTTCACACACCTCCATTCTATGAGTTCACACACCTCCATTTTGACTTCACACACTTCCATTCTGTGACTTCACACACCTCCATTCTGTGACTTCACACACCTCCATTCTGTGACTTCCCACACCTCCATTCTATGACTTCACACACCTCCATTCTGTGACTTCACACACCACCATTGTTTGACTTCACACACCTCCATTTTTGGACTTCACACACCTACATTCCATGACTTCACACATCTCCATTTTATGAGTTCGCACACCTCCATTATGACTTCACACACCTCCATTCTATGACTTCACACACTTCCATTCTATGACATCACACACCTCCATTCTGTGACTTCACACACCTCCATTCTGAGTTCACACACCTCCGTTCTGTGACTTAACACACCTTCATTCCGTGACTTCACACACCTTCATTCTATGACTTCACCCACCTCCATTCTATGACTTCACACACCTCCATTCTATGACTTCACACACCTCCATTCTTTGACTTCGCTCACCTCCATTCTTTGACTTCACACACCTCCATTTTGAGTTCACACACCTACATTCTGTGACTTCACACACCTCCATTTGTGACGTTACACACCACCATTTTGACTTCACACACCTCCATTCTGTGACTTCACACACCTCTATTCTGTGACTTCACACACCTCAATTTTGACTGCACACACTTCATTCTGTGACTTAACAAACCTCCATTCTGTGACTTCGCACACCTCCATTTTTTGACTTCACACACCTCCATTCTTTGACTTCACACACCTCCATTCCATGAGTTCACACACCTCCACTCTATCAGTTCACACACATCCATTCTATGAGTTCACACACCACCATTTTGACTTCACACACCTCCATTCTATGACTTAACACACCTACATTCTTACTTCAGAAACTTCCATTCTATGACTTCACACACCTCCATTCTATGACTTCACAAACCTCCATTCTATGACTTCACACACCTCCATTCTATGACTTCACACACCTCCATTCTGTGACTTCACACACCTCCATTCTGTGACTTCACACACCTCCACTCTATGAGTTCACACACCTGCATTGTGACTTCACACACCTCCATTCTATGACTTCACACACCTGCATCCTGACTTCACCCACCTCCATTCTGACTTCACAAACATCAATTCTGTGACTTCACACACCTCCATTCTTTGACTTCACACACCTCACTGTGAGTTCACACACCTACATTCTGACTTCACAAACATCAATTCTGTGATTTCACACACCTCCATTCTATGACTTGACACACCTCCATCTATGACTTGACACACCTCCATTCTATGACTACACAAACCTCCATTCTGACTTCACACACCTCCATTCTGACTTCACAAACATCAATTCTGTGACTTCACACACCTCCATTCTATGGCTTCACACACCTCCATTCTATGACTTCACACACCTCCATTCTATGACTTCACACACTTCCATTCTTTGACTTCACACACCTCCATTTTTTGACTTCACACATCTCCATTGTGAGTTCACACACCTCCATTCTGAGTTCACACACCTCAATTCTGTGACTTCACACACTCAATTCTGGCTTCACACACCTACATTCTGAGTTCACATACCTCCATTCTGTGACTTAATGCACCTTCATTCTGTGACTTCACACACATCCATTCTTTGACTTCACACCCCTCCAGTCTGTGACTTCACACTCCTCCATTCTATAAATACACACACCTCCATTGTGACTTCCCACACCTCCTATCTGAGTTCACACACCACCGTTCTGACTTCACACCCCTCCATTCTATGACTTCACACACCTCCATTCTGTGACTTCACACACCACAATTCTGTGATTTCTGACGCCTCCATTATGAGTTCACACACCTCCATTCTATGACTTCACAGACTTCCATTCTATGACTTCACACACCTAGATTCTGTGACTTCACACACCTCCATTCTGAGTTCACACACCTCCATTCTGTGACTTTACACACCTCCATTCTGACTTCACAAAGCTCCATAAATGACTTCACACACCTCCATTCTGTGACTTCGCACACCTCCATTCTGACTTCACACAGCTCCATTCTCTGACTTCCCACACCTCCATTCTATGATTGCACACACCTCCATTCTATGACTTCACACAGCTCCATTCTCTGACTTCCCACACGTCCATTCTATGATTTCACACACCTCCATTCTATGAGTTCACACACCTCCATTCTGTGACTTCACACACCTCCATTCTATGACTTCACACACCCTCCATTCTGACTTCACACACCTCCATTCCTTGACTTCACACAACTCCATTCTGACTTCACACACCTCCACTCTGTGACTTCACACACTCCATTCCATGAGTTCACACACCTCCATTCGATGACTTCACACACCTCCATTCTTTGACTTCACACACCTCCATTCTATGAGTTCACACACCTCCATTTGTGACTCTACACACCACCTTTTTGACTTCACACACCTCCATTCTGTGATTTCACACACCTCCATTCCATGACTTCACACACCTCCATCTATGAGATCTCACACCTCCATTCTATGAGTTCACACACCTCCATTTTGACTTCACACACCTCCATTCTATGACTTCACAGACCTCCATTCTGTGACTTCACACACCTTTATTGTTTGACTTCACACACCTCCATTCTGAGACTTCACACACATCCATTGTGAGTTCACACACCTCAATTCTGTGACTTCACACACCTCCAATCTGTGACTTCTAACACCGCCATTCTGTGACTTCACACATCTCCATTCTGTGACTTCACACACCTCCATTCTATGACTTCACACACCTCCATTCTGTGACCTCACACACCTCCATTCTGTGACTCACACACCTCCATTTTGACTTCACACACTTCCATTCGTTGACTTCACACTCCGCCATTCTGTGACTTCACACACCACCATTGTTTGACTTCACACACCTCAATTTTTGGACTTCACACACCTCCATTCCATGACTTCACACATCTCCATTTTATGAGTTCGCACACCTCCATTTTGACTTCACACACCTCATTCTGTGACTTCACACACACCTTCATTCTACTTCAGAAACATCCATTCTATGACTTCACACACCTCCATTCTATGACTTCACAAACCTCCATTCTGTGTCTTCACACACCTCCATTCTGAGTTCACACACCCTCAATTCTGTGACTTCACACACCTCAATTCTGGCTTCACACACCTCCATTCTATGACTTCACACAATTCCTTCTATGACTTCACACACCTCCATGCTTTGACTTCACACACCTCCATTCTCAGTTCACACACCTCCATTCTATGACTTCACACACCTCCATTATGACTTCACACAGCTCCATTCTAGGACTTCACACACCTCCATTCTATGACTTAACACACCTTCATTCTTACTTCACGAACATCCATTCTATGACCACACACCTCCATTCAATGACTTCTTACACCTCCATTCTATGACTTCACACACCTCCATTCAGTGACTTCACACACCTCAATTCTGTGACTTCACACACCTCCATTATGACTTCACACACCTCCATTCTATGACTTCACACACCTACATTCTATGACTTCACACCTCCATTCCGTGACTTCACATACCTCCATTGTGAGTTCACACACCTCCATTCTGTGACTTCACACACATTTATTGTTTGACTTCACACACCTGCATTCTTTGACTTCACACACCATTATTCCATGACTTCACACACCTCCATTCTATGAGTTCTCAGACCTTCATTCTGTAAGTTCACACACCTCCATTTTGACTTCACACACCTCCATTCTATGACTTCACACACCTCCATTCTTACTTCAGAGTCATCCATTCTATGACTTCACACACCTCCGTTCTATGACTTCACACACCACCATTCTGTGACTTCACACACCTCCATTCCATGACTTCACACACCTCCATTCTTTGACTTCACACACCTCCATTCTATGAGTTCACACACCTCCATTTGTGACTTTACACATCACCTTTTTGACTTCACACACCTCCATTCTGTGATTTCACACACCTCCATTCTGTGACTTCACACACCATTTTTGTTTGACTTCACACACCTCCATTCTTTGACTTCTCATACCTCCATTCCATGACTTTACACACCTCCATTCTATGAGTTCACACACCTCCATTCTATGAGTTCACACACCTCCATTTTGACTTCACACACTTCCATTCTGTGACTTCACACACCTCCATTCTGTGACTTCACACACCTCCATTCTGTGACTTCCCACACCTCCATTCTATGACTTCACACACCTCCATTCTGTGACTTCACACACCACCATTGTTTGACTTCACACACCTCCATTTTTGGACTTCACACACCTACATTCCATGACTTCACACATCTCCATTTTATGAGTTCGCACACCTCCATTATGACTTCACACACCTCCATTCTATGACTTCACACACTTCCATTCTATGACATCACACACCTCCATTCTGTGACTTCACACACCTCCATTCTGAGTTCACACACCTCCGTTCTGTGACTTAACACACCTTCATTCCGTGACTTCACACACCTTCATTCTATGACTTCACCCACCTCCATTCTATGACTTCACACACCTCCATTCTATGACTTCACACACCTCCATTCTTTGACTTCGCTCACCTCCATTCTTTGACTTCACACACCTCCATTTTGAGTTCACACACCTACATTCTGTGACTTCACACACCTCCATTTGTGACGTTACACACCACCATTTTGACTTCACACACCTCCATTCTGTGACTTCACACACCTCTATTCTGTGACTTCACACACCTCAATTTTGACTGCACACACTTCATTCTGTGACTTAACAAACCTCCATTCTGTGACTTCGCACACCTCCATTTTTTGACTTCACACACCTCCATTCTTTGACTTCACACACCTCCATTCCATGAGTTCACACACCTCCACTCTATCAGTTCACACACATCCATTCTATGAGTTCACACACCACCATTTTGACTTCACACACCTCCATTCTATGACTTAACACACCTACATTCTTACTTCAGAAACTTCCATTCTATGACTTCACACACCTCCATTCTATGACTTCACAAACCTCCATTCTATGACTTCACACACCTCCATTCTATGACTTCACACACCTCCATTCTGTGACTTCACACACCTCCATTCTGTGACTTCACACACCTCCACTCTATGAGTTCACACACCTGCATTGTGACTTCACACACCTCCATTCTATGACTTCACACACCTGCATCCTGACTTCACCCACCTCCATTCTGACTTCACAAACATCAATTCTGTGACTTCACACACCTCCATTCTTTGACTTCACACACCTCACTGTGAGTTCACACACCTACATTCTGACTTCACAAACATCAATTCTGTGATTTCACACACCTCCATTCTATGACTTGACACACCTCCATTCTATGACTTGACACACCTCCATTCTATGACTACACAAACCTCCATTCTGACTTCACACACCTCCATTCTGACTTCACAAACATCAATTCTGTGACTTCACACACCTCCATTCTATGGCTTCACACACCCTCCATTCTATGACTTCACACACCTCCATTCTATGACTTCACACACTTCCATTCTTTGACTTCACACACCTCCATTTTTTGACTTCACACATCTCCATTGTGAGTTCACAACACCTCCATTCTGAGTTCACACACCTCAATTCTGTGACTTCACACACCTCAATTCTGGCTTCACACACCTACATTCTGAGTTCACATACCTCCATTCTGTGACTTAATGCACCTTCATTCTGTGACTTCACACACATCCATTCTTTGACTTCACACCCCTCCAGTCTGTGACTTCACACTCCTCCATTCTATAAATACACACACCTCCATTGTGACTTCCCACACCTCCTATCTGAGTTCACACACCACCGTTCTGACTTCACACCCCTCCATTCTATGACTTCACACACCTCCATTCTGTGACTTCACACACCACAATTCTGTGATTTCTGACGCCTCCATTATGAGTTCACACACCTCCATTCTATGACTTCACAGACTTCCATTCTATGACTTCACACACCTAGATTCTGTGACTTCACACACCTCCATTCTGAGTTCACACACCTCCATTCTGTGACTTTACACACCTCCATTCTGACTTCACAAAGCTCCATAAAATGACTTCACACACCTCCATTCTGTGACTTCGCACACCTCCATTCTGACTTCACACAGCTCCATTCTCTGACTTCCCACACCTCCATTCTATGATTGCACACACCTCCATTCTATGACTTCACACAGCTCCATTCTCTGACTTCCCACACGTCCATTCTATGATTTCACACACCTCCATTCTATGAGTTCACACACCTCCATTCTGTGACTTCACACACCTCCATTCTATGACTTCACACACTCCATTCTGACTTCACACACCTCCATTCCTTGACTTCACACAACTCCATTCTGACTTCACACACCTCCACTCTGTGACTTCACACACCTCCATTCCATGAGTTCACACACCTCCATTCGATGACTTCACACACCTCCATTCTTTGACTTCACACACCTCCATTCTATGAGTTCACACACCTCCATTTGTGACCTCTACACACCACCTTTTTGACTTCACACACCTCCATTCTGTGATTTCACACACCTCCATTCCATGACTTCACACACCTCCATTCTATGAGATCTCACACCTCCATTCTATGAGTTCACACACCTCCATTTTGACTTCACACACCTCCATTCTATGACTTCACAGACCTCCATTCTGTGACTTCACACACCTTTATTGTTTGACTTCACACACCTCCATTCTGAGACTTCACACACATCCATTGTGAGTTCACACACCTCAATTCTGTGACTTCACACACCTCCAATCTGTGACTTCTAACACCGCCATTCTGTGACTTCACACATCTCCATTCTGTGACTTCACACACCTCCATTCTATGACTTCACACACCTCCATTCTGTGACCTCACACACCTCCATTCTGTGACTTCACACACCTCCATTTTGACTTCACACACTTCCATTCGTTGACTTCACACTCCGCCATTCTGTGACTTCACACACCACCATTGTTTGACTTCACACACCTCAATTTTTGGACTTCACACACCTCCATTCCATGACTTCACACATCTCCATTTTATGAGTTCGCACACCTCCATTTTGACTTCACACACCTCCATTCTGTGACTTCACACACCTTCATTCTACTTCAGAAACATCCATCTATGACTTCACACACCTCCATTCTATGACTTCACAAACCTCCATTCTGTGTCTTCACACACCTCCATTCTGAGTTCACACACCTCAATTCTGTGACTTCACACACCTCAATTCTGGCTTCACACACCTCCATTCTATGACTTCACACAATTCCTTCTATGACTTCACACACCTCCATGCTTTGACTTCAACACACCTCCATTCTCAGGTTCACACACCTCCATTCTATGACTTCACACACCTCCATTATGACTTCACACAGCTCCATTCTAGGACTTCACACACCTCATTCTATGACTTAACACACCTTCATTCTTACTTCACGAACATCCATTCTATGACCACACACCTCCATTCAATGACTTCTTACACCTCCATTCTATGACTTCACAACACCTCCATTCAGTGACTTCACACACCTCAATTCTGTGACTTCACACACCTCCATTATGACTTCACACACCTCCATTCTATGACTTCACACACCTACATTCTATGACTTCACACCTCCATTCCGTGACTTCACATACCTCCATTGTGAGTTCACACACCTCCATTCTGTGACTTCACACACATTTATTGTTTGACTTCACACACCTGCATTCTTTGACTTCACACACCATTATTCCATGACTTCACACACCTCCATTCTATGAGTTCTCAGACCTTCATTCTGTAAGTTCACACACCTCCATTTTGACTTCACACACCTCCATTCTATGACTTCACACACCTCCATTCTTACTTCAGAGTCATCCATTCTATGACTTCACACACCTCCGTTCTATGACTTCACACACCACCATTCTGTGACTTCACACACCTCCATTCCATGACTTCACACACCTCATTCTTTGACTTCACACACCTCCATTCTATGAGTTCACACACCTCCATTTGTGACTTTACACATCACCTTTTTGACTTCACACACCTCCATTCTGTGATTTCACACACCTCCATTCTGTGACTTCACACACCATTTTTGTTTGACTTCACACACCTCCATTCTTTGACTTCTCATACCTCCATTCCATGACTTTACACAACCTCCATTCTATGAGTTCACACACCTCCATTCTATGAGTTCACACACCTCCATTTTGACTTCACACACTTCCATTCTGTGACTTCACACACCTCCATTCTGTGACTTCACACACCTCCATTCTGTGACTTCCCACACCTCCATTCTATGACTTCACACACCTCCATTCTGTGACTTCACACACCACCATTGTTTGACTTCACACACCTCCATTTTTGGACTTCACACACCTACATTCCATGACTTCACACATCTCCATTTTATGAGTTCGCACACCTCCATTATGACTTCACACACCTCCATTCTATGACTTCACACACTTCCATTCTATGACA
This sequence comes from Megascapheus bottae, assembly GCA_024803745.1. Lineage (NCBI taxonomy): Eukaryota > Metazoa > Chordata > Mammalia > Rodentia > Geomyidae > Megascapheus > Megascapheus bottae. Next base: position 244,137 of record JANJXV010000802.1, on the reverse strand, counting down.
TCACACACCTCCATTCTGTGACTTCACACACCTCCATTCTGAGTTCACACACCTCCGTTCTGTGACTTAACACACCTTCATTCCGTGACTTCACACACCTTCATTCTATGACTTCACCCACCTCCATTCTATGACTTCACACACCTCCATTCTATGACTTCACACACCTCCATTCTTTGACTTCGCTCACCTCCATTCTTTGACTTCACACACCTCCATTTTGAGTTCACACACCTACATTCTGTGACTTCACACACCTCCATTTGTGACGTTACACACCACCATTTTGACTTCACACACCTCCATTCTGTGACTTCACACACCTCTATTCTGTGACTTCACACACCTCAATTTTGACTGCACACACTTCATTCTGTGACTTAACAAACCTCCATTCAGTGACTTCGCACACCTCCATTTTTTGACTTCACACACCTCCATTCTTTGACTTCACACACCTCCATTCCATGAGTTCACACACCTCCACTCTATCAGTTCACACACATCCATTCTATGAGTTCACACACCACCATTTTGACTTCACACACCTCCATTCTATGACTTAACACACCTACATTCTTACTTCAGAAACTTCCATTCTATGACTTCACACACCTCCATTCTATGACTTCACAAACCTCCATTCTATGACTTCACACACCTCCATTCTATGACTTCACACACCTCCATTCTGTGACTTCACACACCTCCATTCTGTGACTTCCACACACCTCCACTCTATGAGTTCACACACCTGCATTGTGACTTCACACACCTCCATTCTATGACTTCACACACCTGCATCCTGACTTCACCCACCTCCATTCTGACTTCACAAACATCAATTCTGTGACTTCACACGACCTCCATTCTTTGACTTCACACACCTCACTGTGAGTTCACACACCTACATTCTGACTTCACAAACATCAATTCTGTGATTTCACACACCTCCATTCTATGACTTGACACACCTCCATTCTATGACTTGACACACCTCCATTCTATGACTACACAAACCTCCATTCTGACTTCACACACCTCCATTCTGACTTCACAAACATCAATTCTGTGACTTCACACACCTCCATTCTATGGCTTCAACACACCTCCATTCTATGACTTCACACACCTCCATTCTATGACTTTCACACACTTCCATTCTTTGACTTCACACACCTCCATTTTTTGACTTCACACATCTCCATTGTGAGTTCACACACCTCCATTCTGAGTTCACACACCTCAATTCTGTGACTTCACACACCTCAATTCTGGCTTCACACACCTACATTCTGAGTTCACATACCTCCATTCTGTGACTTAATGCACCTTCATTCTGTGACTTCACACACATCCATTCTTTGACTTCACACCCTCCAGTCTGTGACTTCACACTCCTCCATTCTATAAATACACACACCTCCATTGTGACTTCCCACACCTCCTATCTGAGTTCACACACCACCGTTCTGACTTCACACCCCTCCATTCTATGACTTCACACACCTCCATTCTGTGACTTCACACACCACAATTCTGTGATTTCCTGACGCCTCCATTATGAGTTCACACACCTCCATTCTATGACTTCACAGACTTCCATTCTATGACTTCACACACCTAGATTCTGTGACTTCACACACCTCCATTCTGAGTTCACACACCTCCATTCTGTGACTTTACACACCTCCATTCTGACTTCACAAAGCTCCATAAAATGACTTCACACACCTCCATTCTGTGACTTCGCACACCTCCATTCTGACTTCACACAGCTCCATTCTCTGACTTCCCACACCTCCATTCTATGATTGCACACACCTCCATTCTATGACTTCACACAGCTCCATTCTCTGACTTCCCACACGTCCATTCTATGATTTCACACACCTCCATTCTATGAGTTCACACACCTCCATTCTGTGACTTCACACACCTCCATTCTATGACTTCACACACCTCCATTCTGACTTCACACACCTCCATTCCTTGACTTCACACAACTCCATTCTGACTTCACACACCTCCACTCTGTGACTTCACACACCTCCATTCATGAGTTCACACACCTCCATTCGATGACTTCACACACCATCCTTCTTTGACTTCACACACCTCCATTCTATGAGTTCACACACCTCCATTTGTGACTCTACACACCACCTTTTTGACTTCACACACCTCCATTCTGTGATTTCACACACCTCCATTCCATGACTTCACACACCTCCATTCTATGAGATCTCACACCTCCATTCTATGAGTTCACACACCTCCATTTTGACTTCACACACCTCCATTCTATGACTTCACACACCTTCATTCTGACTTCAGAAACATCTATTCTATGACTTCACGCACTTCCATTCTATGACTTCACAAATCTCCGTTTTGTGACTTCACACACCTCCATTCTGAGTTCACACACCTCCATTCTCTGAGTTCACACACCTCCATTCTGTGACTTAACACACCTCCATTCTATCACTTCACAGACCTCCATTCTGTGACTTCACACACCTTTATTGTTTGACTTCACACACCTCCATTCTGGGACTTCACACACCTCCATTGTGAGTTCACACACCTCCATTCTGTGACTTTACACACCTCCAATCTGTGACTTCAAACACCGCCATTCTGTGACTTCACACATCTCCATTCTTGACTTCACACACCTCCATTCTATGACTTCACACACCTCCATTCTGTGACCTCACACTCCTCCATTCTGTGACATCACACGCCTCCATTTTGACGTCACACACTTCCATTCGTTGACTTCACACACCGCCATTCTTTGACTTCACACACCGCCATTGTTTGACTTCACACACCTCCATTTTTGGACTTCACACACCTCCATTCCATGACTTCACACATCTCCTTTTAATGAGTTCGCACACCTCCATTTTGACTTCACACACCTCCATTCTGTGACTTCACACACCTCCATTCTATGACTTCACACACCTCCATTCTGACTTCACACACCTCCATTCTATGACTTCACACAACTCAATTCTGACTTCACACACCTCCACTCTGTGACTTCACACACCTCCATTCCATGACTTCACACACCTCCATTTGATGACTTCACACACCTCCATTCTTTGACTTCACACACCTCCATTCTATGAGTTCACACACCTCCATTTGTGACTCTACACACCACCTTTTTGACTTCACACACCTCCATTCTATGATTTCACACACCTCCATTCTTTGACTTCACACACCTTTATTGTTTGACTTCACACACCTCCATTCTTTGACTTCACACACGTCCATTCCATGACTTCACACACCTCCATTCTATGAGATCTCACACCTCCATTCTATGAGTTCACACACCTCCATTTTGACTTCACACACCTCCATTCTATGACTTCACACACCTTCATTCTTACTTCAGAAACATCTATTCTATGACTTCACGCACTTCCATTCTATGACTACACAAATCTCCGTTCTGTGATTTCACACACCTCCATTATGAGTTCACACACCTCCATTCTCTGAGTTCACAAACCTCCATTCTGTGACTTAACACACCTCCATTCTATGACTTCACAGACCTCCATTCTGTGACTTCACACACCTTTATTGTTTGACTTCACACACCTCCATTCTGAGACTTCACACACATCCATTGTGAGTTCACACACCTCCATTCTGTGACTTCACATACCTCGATCCTATGACTTCACACACCTCCATTCTTTGAATTCACATACCTCCATTCTGTGATTTCACAAACCTCCATCTATGACTTCACCCACCTCCATTCTGTGACTTCACACATCTCCATTCTATGACTTCACACACCTGCATTCTATGACTTCACAAACTTCCATTCTGAGTTCACAGACCTCCATTCTATGACTTCACACACCTCCATTCTATGACTTCACTCACCTCCATTCTGACTTCACACACCTCCATTCTGACTTCACACACCTCAATTCTGTGACTTCACACACCTCCATTCTATGATTTCACACACTTCCATTCTATGACTTCACACACCTCCATTCTATGACTTCACACACCTCATTTCTGAGTTGACACACCTCCATTCTGTGATTTCACACACCTCCAATCTGACTTCACCCACCTCCATTCTATGACTTCACACACCTCCATTCTATGACTTCACACAACTATATTCTGTGACTTCACACACCTCCACTCTGTGTCTTCAAACACCTTCATTCTTACTTCACAAACATCCATTCTGTGACTTCACACACCTCCATTCTGTGACTTCACACACCTTCATTCTGACTTCACACACCTCCATTCTGTGACTTCACACACCTCAATTCTGTCACTTCACACACCTCCATTCTGGCTTCACACACCTCCATTCTGTGACTTCACACACCTCCATTCGATGCCATCACACACCTCCATTTTGTGACTTCACACACCTAAATTCTATGACTTCACACACCTCCATTTTGTGACTTCACACACTTCCATTCTATGACTTCACACACCTCCATTCTGTGACTTCACACACCTCCATTCTATTTCTTCACACACTTCCATTGTGACGTCACACACCTCCATTTTATGAGTTCACACATCTCCATTCTATGATTTCACACACCTACATTCTGACTTCACACACCTCCATTCTATGACTTTACAGACCTCGAATCTGTGACTTCACTCATCTCAACCCTATGACTTCACACTTCTCCATTCTATGACTTCCCACACCTCCTTTCTATGACTTCACCCAACTCCATTCAGAGACTTCACACCTCCATTCTGACTTCACACACCTCTATTCTGTGACTTCACACACCTCCATTCTGTGACTTCACATACCTCGATCCTATGACTTCACACACCTCCATTTTGACTTCTCACACGTCCATTCTATGACTTCACACACCTCCATTCTATGAATTCTCACACCTCCATTCTGTGACTTCACTCACCTCCATTCTGTGACTACACGCACCTCCATTTTGAGTTCACACATCTCCATTCTTTGACTTCACACACCTCCATTCTGTGACTTCACACACCTCCATTCTATGACTTCACACACCTCCATTCTATGACGTCACACACCTCCATTCTGTGACTTCACGCACCTCCATTCCATGACTTCACACACCTCCATTGTGACTTCACACACCATGATACTATGATTTCACACACCTCCATTCTGACTTCACACACCTCCATTCTATGCCTTCACACACCGTCATTCTGACTTCACACAACTCCATTCTGTGACTTCACACACTTTCATTTTATGACTTCACACACCTCCATTCTGTGACTTCACACACCTCCATTCTATTTCTTCACACACTTCCATTGTGACGTCACACACCTCCATTTTATGAGTTCACACATCTCCATTCTATGATTTCACACACCTACATTCTGACTTCACACACCTCCATTCTATGACTTTACAGACCTCGAATCTGTGACTTCACTCATCTCAACCCTATGACTTCACACTTCTCCATTCTATGACTTCCCACACCTCCTTTCTATGACTTCACCCACCTCCATTCAGAGACTTCACACCTCCATTCTGACTTCACACACCTCTATTCTGTGACTTCACACACCTCCATTCTGTGACTTCACATACCTCGATCCTATGACTTCACACACCTCCATTCTTTGAATTCACATACCTCCATTCTGTGATTTCACAAACCTCCATCTATGACTTCACCCACCTCCATTCTGTGACTTCACACATCTCCATTCTATGACTTCACACACCTGCATTCTATGACTTCACAAACTTCCATTCTGAGTTCACAGACCTCCATTCTATGACTTCACACACCTCCATTCTATGACTTCACTCACCTCCATTCTGACTTCACACACCTCCATTCTGACTTCACACACCTCAATTCTGTGACTTCACACACCTCCATTCTATGATTTCACACACTTCCATTCTATGACTTCACACACCTCCATTCTATGACTTCACACACCTCATTTCTGAGTTGACACACCTCCATTCTGTGATTTCACACACCTCCAATCTGACTTCACCCACCTCCATTCTATGACTTCACACACCTCCATTCTATGACTTCACACAACTATATTCTGTGACTTCACACACCTCCACTCTGTGTCTTCAAACACCTTCATTCTTACTTCACAAACATCCATTCTGTGACTTCACACACCTCCATTCTGTGACTTCACACACCTTCATTCTGACTTCACACACCTCCATTCTGTGACTTCACACACCTCAATTCTGTCACTTCTCACACCTCCATTCTGACTTCACACACCTCCATTCTGTGACTTCACACACCTCCATTCGATGCCATCACACACCTCCATTTTGTGACTTCACACACCTAAATTCTATGACTTCACACACCTCCATTTTGTGACTTCACACACTTCCATTCTATGACTTCACACACCTCCATTCTATGACTTCACACACCTCCATTGTGACTTCACATACCTCCATTCTATGACTTCACACAGCTCCATTCTGACTTCACACACCTCCATTCTGTGACTTCACACACCTCAATTCTGTCACTTCACACACCTCCATTCTGACTTCACACACCTCCATTCTGTGACTTCACACACCTCCATTCGATGCCATCACACACCTCCATTTTGTGACTTCACACACCTAAATTCTATGACTTCACACACCTCCATTTTGTGACTTCACACACCTCCATTTTGTGACTTCACACACTTCCATTCTATGACTTCACACACCTCCATTCTATGACTTCACACACCTCCATTGTGACTTCACATACCTCCATTCTATGACTTCACACAGCTCCATTCTGACTTCACACAGCTCCATTCTGTGACTCCACAAAACTCGATTCTATGATTTCACACACCTCCATACTATGACTTCACACACCTCCATCTATGACTTCACTCACCTCCATTTTGAGTTCTCACACCTCCATTCTGTGACTTCACACACCTCCATTCTGACTTAACACACCTCCATTGTATGACTTCACACACCTCCATTCTATGACTTCACACACTTCCATTGTGACATCACACACCTCCATTCTATGAGTTCACACATGTCCATTCTATGACTTCACACACCTCCATTCTGACTTCACACACCTCCATTCTATGACTTCACAGACCTCCATTCTATGACTTCCCACACCTTCTTTCTATGACTTCACCCACCTACATTCTGCGACTTCACACCTCCATTATGACTTCACACACCTCTATTCTCTGACTTCAATTACCTCCATTCTATGACTTCACACACTTCCATTCTATGACATCACACACCTCCATTCTATAACTAAACACACCTCCATTCTTTGACTTCACACACCTCCATTCTATGACTTCACACACCTTCATTCTTCACAAACATCCATTCTATGACTTCACACACCTCCATTCTATGACTTCACACACCTCCATTCTGTGACTTCACAAACCTCCATTCTGTGTTCACGCACCTCAATTCTGTGACTTCACACACCTCCATTCTGACTTCACACATCTCCATTCTATGACTTCACACACCTGCATTCTATAACTACAGACACGTCCATTCTGTGATTTCACACACCTCCATTCTGAGTTGGCACACCTCCATTCTGTGACTTCACACACGTCCATTCTGACTTTACACAGCTCCATTCTATGACTTCACCCAACTCCATTCTCTGACGTCACACACCTCCATTCTATGACTTCACACACCTTCATTCTTACTTCAAAAACATCAATTCTATGACTTCACACACCTCCATTCTATGACTTCACACACTTCCATTTTGTGACTTCACACACCTCCATTATATGATTTCACACACCTCCATTGTGACTTCACACACCTCCATTCTATGAGTTCACACACCTCCATGCTGACTTCACACACCTCCATTCTAAGACTTCACACACCTCCCTTCTGACTTCACACAGCTCCATTCTGTGACTTCACAAAACTCCATTCTATGATTTCACACACGTCCATACTATGACTTCACACACCTCCATTCAGAGTTCACAAACCTACATTCTGTGACTTCAAACACCTCCATTCTGACTTCACACACCTTCATTGCATGACTTCACACAACTCCATTCTGTGACTTCACACACCTCCCTTCTAAGACTTCACACATTCCATTGTGACGCACACACCTCCATTTTATGAGTTCACACATCTCCATTCTATGATTTCACACTCCTCCATTCTGACTTCACACACCTCCATTCTATGACTTCACACACCTCCATTCTATGACTTCACACACCTCCATTCTGACGTCACAAACCTCCATTCTGTGACTTCACACACCTCCATTCTATGAGTTCACACACCTAAATTCAATGACTTCACACAACTCCATTCTATGACTTCACACACCTCCATTCTGTGACTTCACACACCTCCATTCTATGACTTCAAAAACCTAAATTCTATGACTTCACACAACTCCATTCTATGACTTCACACACCTCCATTCTGTGACTTCACACACCTCCATTCTGACTTCACACACCTCTATTCTGTGTCTTCACATACCTCAATTCTGTGACTTCACACACTTCCATTCTGACTTCACACACCTCCATTGTATGATTTCACACAACTCCATTCTATGACTTCACCCAGCTCCATTCTATGACTTCACACACCTCCATTCTGTGACTTCAGACACCTCAATTCTATGACTTCACACACCTCAATTCTGACTTCACACACCTCCATTCTGTGACTTCAAACACCTCCATTCTATGATTTCAGACACCTCCATTGTATGATTTCACACACCTCCATTCTATGACTTCACACACCTCCATTCTATGACTTCACTCACATCCATTCTGAATTCACACACCTCCATTCTGTGACTTCTCACACCTCCATTCTGACTTCACACACCTCCATTCTATGACTTCACTCACCTCCATTCTGAATTCACACACCTCCATTCTGTGACTTCTCACACCTCCATTCTGACTTCACAAACATCCATTCCATGACTTCACACACCTCCGTTCTGTGAATTCACACACCTCCATTCTATGAGTTCACACACCTTCATTTTGACTTCACACAACTCCATTCTATGACTTTACACACCTTCATTCTTACTTCAGAAACATGCATTCTATGACTACACACCTCCATTATATGACTTCACAAACCTCCATTCTGTGACTTCACACACCTCCATTCTGTGTTCACAAACCTCCATTCTGTGACTTCACACACCTCCATTTTGACTTCACACACCTCCATTCTATGACTTCACACACTTCAATTCTATGAATTGTCACACCTCCATTCTGTGACTTCACTCACCTCCATTCTGTGACTACACGCACCTCCAGTTTGAGTTCACACATCTCCATTCTTTGACTTCACACACCTCCATTCTGTGACTTCACACACCTCCATTCTATGACTTCACACACCTCCATTCTATGACTTCACACACCTCCATTCTGTGACTTCACGCACCTCCATTCCATGACTTCACACACCTCCATTGTGACTTCACACACCATGATACTATGATTTCACACACCTCCATTCTGACTTCACACACCTCCATTCTATGCCTTCACACACCGCAATTCTGACTTCACACAACTCCATTCTGTGACTTCACAAACGTCCATTCTATGACTTCACACATCTCCACTCTGTGACTTCACACACCTCCATTCTATTTCTTCACACACTTCCATTGTGATGTCACACACCTCCATTTTATGAGTTCACACATCTCCATTCTATAATTTCACACACATCCATTCTGACTTCACACACCTCCATTCTATGACTTCACAGACCTCGAATCTGTGACTTCACTCATCTCAACCCTATGACTTCACACTCCTCCATTCTTTGACTTCACCCACCTCCATTCAGCGACTTCACACCTCCATTCTGACTTCACACACCTCTATTCTGTGACTTCACACACCTCCATTCTATGACTTCACACACCTTCATTCTATGACTTCACACAATCCATTCTATGACTTGACACACCTCCATTCTTTGCCTTCACACACCTCTATTCTATGACTTCAGACACCTTCATTCTTTCTTCACAAACATCCATTCTATTACTTCACACACATCCATTCTATGACTTCACACACATCCATTATGTGACTTCACAAACCTCCATTCTGTGTTCACACACCTCAATTCTGTGACTTCACACACCTCCATTCTGACTTCACACACCTCCATTCTATGACTTCACACACCTCCATTCTATGACTTCACACACCTGCATTCTGTGACTTCACACACCTCCATTCTATGACTTCACACACCTCATTTCTGAGTTGACACACCTCCATTCTGTGATTTCACACACCTCCAATCTGACTTCACCCACCTCCATTCTATGACTTCACAGACCTCCATTCTATGACTTCCCACACCTTCTTTCTATGACTTCACCCACCTACATTCTGCGACTTCACACCTCCATTATGACTTCACACACCTCTATTCTCTGACTTCAATTACCTCCATTCTATGACTTCACACACTTCCATTCTTTGACTTCACACACCTCCATTCTATGACTTCACACACCTTCATTCTTCACAAACATCCATTCTATGACTTCACACACCTCCATTCTATGACTTCACACACCTCCATTCTGTGACTTCACAAACCTCCATTCTGTGTTCATGCACCTCAATTCTGTGACTTCACACACCTCCATTCTGACTTCACACACCTCCATTCTGTGACTTCAAACACCTACATTCTATGTTTTCAGACACCTCTATTGTATGATTTCACACACCTCCATTCTATGACTTCACACACCTCCATTCTATGACTTCACTCACATCCATTCTGAATTCACACACCTCCATTCTGTGACTTCTCACACCTCCATTCTGACTTCACACACCTCCATTCTATGACTTCACTCACCTCCATTCTGAATTCACACACCTCCATTCTGTGACTTCTCACACCTCCACTCTGACTTCACACACATCCATTCCATGACTTCACACACCTCCGTTCTGTGAATTCACACACCTCCATTCTATGAGTTCACACACCTTCATTTTGACTTCACACAACTCCATTCTATGACTTCACACACCTTCATTCTTACTTCAGAAACATCCATTCTATGACTTCACACACCTCCATTATATGACTTCACAAACCTCCATTCTGTGACTTCACACACCTCCATTCTGAGTTCACAAACCTCCATTCTGTGACTTCACACACCTCCATTTTGACTTCACACACCTCCATTCTATGACTTCACACACTTCAATTCTATGAATTCTCACACCTCCATTCTGTGACTTCACTCACCTCCATTCTGTGACTACACGCACCTCCATTTTGAGTTCACACATCTCCATTCTTTGACTACACACACCTCCATTCAGCGACTTCACACCTCCATTCTGACTTGACACACCTCTATTCTGTGACTTCACACACCTCCATTCTATGACTTCACACACCTTCATTCCATGACTTCACACACATCCATTCTATGACTTGACACACCTCCATTCTTTGCTTTCACACACCTCTATTCTATGACTTCAGACACCTTCATTCTTTCTTCACAAACATCCATTCTATTACTTCACACACATCCATTCTATGACTTCACACACATCCATTATGTGACTTCACAAACCTCCATTCTGTGTTCACACACCTCAATTCTGTGACTTCACACACCTCCATTCTATGACTTCACACACCTCCATTCTATGACTTCACACACCTCCATTCTATGATTTCACACACCTGCATTCTGTGACTTCACACACCTCCATTCTATGACTTCACACACCTCCATTGTGATTTCACACACCTCCGTTGTATGAGTTCACACACCTCCATTCTGATTTCAAACACCTCAATTCTATGACTTCACACACCTCCATTCTGACTTCATACACCTCCATTCTATGACTTCAAACACCTGATTCTATGATTTCAGACACCTCCATTGTATGACTTCACACACCTGCATTCTGTGACTTCACACACCTCCATTCTATGACTTCACACACCTCCACTGTGATTTCACACACCTCCGTTCTATGAGTTCACACACCTCCATTCTGATTTCAAACACCTCAATTCTATGACTTCACAAACCTCCATTCTGACTTCATACACCTCCATTCTGTGACTTCAAACACCTGATTCTATGATTTCAGACACCTCCATTGTATGATTTCACACACCTCCATTCTATGACTTCACACACCTTCATTCTTACTTCAAAAACATCAATTCTATGACTTCACACACCTCCATTCTATGACTTCACACACCTCCATTTTGTGACTTCACACACCTCCATTATATGATTTCACACACCTCCATTGTGACTTCACACACCTCCATTCTATGAGTTCACACACCTCCATGCTGACTTCACACACCTCCATTCTAAGACTTCACACACCTCCCTTCTGACTTCACACAGCTCCATTCTGTGACTTCACAAAACTCCATTCTACGATTTCACACACGTCCATACTATGACTTCACACACCTCCATCTATGACTTCACACACCTCCATTCAGAGTTCACAAACCTACATTCTGTGACTTCAAACACCTCCATTCTGACTTCACACACCTTCATTGCATGACTTCACACACCTCCATTCTGTGACTTCATACACCTCCCTTCTATGACTTCACACATTCCATTGTGACGCACACACCTCCATTTTATGAGTTCACACATCTCCATTCTATGATTTCACACACCTCCATTCTGACTTCACACACCTCCATTCTATGACTTCACACACCTCCATTCTATGACTTCACACACCTCCATTCTGACATCACAAACCTCCATTCTGTGACTTCACACACCTCCATTCTATGAGTTCACACACCTAAATTCAATGACTTCACACAACTCCATTCTATGACTTCACACACCTCCATTCTGTGACTTCACACACCTCCATTCTATGACTTCAAAAACCTAAATTCTATGACTTCACACAACTCCATTCTATGACTTCACACACCTCCATTCTGTGACTTCACACACCTCCATTCTGACTTCACACACCTCTATTCTGTGTCTTCACATACCTCAATTCTGTGACTTCACACACTTCCATTCTGACTTCACACACCTCCATTGTATGATTTCACACACCTCCATTCTATGACTTCACCCAGCTCCATTCTATGACTTCACACACCTCCATTCTGTGACTTCAGACACCTCAATTCTATGACTTCACACACCTCAGTTCTGACTTCACACACCTCCATTCTGTGACTTCAAACACCTCCATTCTATGATTTCAGACACCTCCATTGTATGATTTCACACACCTCCATTCTATGACTTCACACACCTCCATTCTATGACTTCACTCACATCCATTCTGAATTCACACACCTCCATTCTGTGACTTCTCACACCTCCATTCTGACTTCACACACCTCCATTCTATGACTTCACTCACCTCCATTCTGAATTCACACACCTCCATTCTGTGACTTCTCACACCTCCATTCTGACTTCACACACCTCCATTTTATGACTTCACTCACCTCCATTCTGAATTCACACACCTCCATTCTGTGACTTCTCACACCTTCATTCTGACTTCACACACATCCATTCCATGACTTCACACACCTCCGTTCTGTGAGTTCACACACCTCCATTCTATGAGTTCACACACCTTCATTTTGACTTCACACAACTCCATTCTATGACTTCACACACCTTCATTCTTACTTCAGAAACATCCATTCTATGACTTCACACACCTCCATTATATGACTTCACAAACCTCCATTCTGTGACTTCACACACCTCCATTCTGAGTTCACACACCTCCATTCTGTGACTTCACACACCTCCATTTTGACTTCTCACACGTCCATTCTATGACTTCACACACCTCCATTCTATGAATTCTCACACCTCCATTCTGTGACTTCACTCACCTCCATTCTGTGACTACACGCACCTCCATTTTGAGTTCACACATCTCCATTCTTTGACTTCACACACCTCCATTCTGTGACTTCACACACCTCCATTCTATGACTTCACACACCTCCATTCTATGACGTCACACACCTCCATTCTGTGACTTCACGCACCTCCATTCCATGACTTCACACACCTCCATTGTGACTTCACACACCATGATACTATGATTTCACACACCTCCATTCTGACTTCACACACCTCCATTCTATGCCTTCACACACCGTCATTCTGACTTCACACAACTCCATTCTGTGACTTCACACACTTTCATTTTATGACTTCACACACCTCCATTCTGTGACTTCACACACCTCCATTCTATTTCTTCACACACTTCCATTGTGACGTCACACACCTCCATTTTATGAGTTCACACATCTCCATTCTATGATTTCACACACCTACATTCTGACTTCACACACCTCCATTCTATGACTTTACAGACCTCGAATCTGTGACTTCACTCATCTCAACCCTATGACTTCACACTTCTCCATTCTATGACTTCCCACACCTCCTTTCTATGACTTCACCCACCTCCATTCAGAGACTTCACACCTCCATTCTGACTTCACACACCTCTATTCTGTGACTTCACACACCTCCATTCTGTGACTTCACATACCTCGATCCTATGACTTCACACACCTCCATTTTGACTTCACACACGTCCATTCTATGACTTCACACACCTCCATTCTATGAATTCTCACACCTCCATTCTGTGACTTCACTCACCTCCATTCTGTGACTACACGCACCTCCATTTTGAGTTCACACATCTCCATTCTTTGACTTCACACACCTCCATTCTGTGACTTCACACACCTCCATTCTATGACTTCACACACCTCCATTCTATGACGTCACACACCTCCATTCTGTGACTTCACGCACCTCCATTCCATGACTTCACACACCTCCATTGTGACTTCACACACCATGATACTATGATTTCACACACCTCCATTCTGACTTCACACACCTCCATTCTATGCCTTCACACACCGTCATTCTGACTTCACACAACTCCATTCTGTGACTTCACACACTTTCATTTTATGATTTCACACACCTTCATTCTGTGACTTCACACACCTCCATTCTATTTCTTCACACACTTCCATTGTGACGTCACACACCTCCATTTTATGAGTTCACACATCTCCATTCTATGATTTCACACACCTACATTCTGACTTCACACACCTCCATTCTATGACTTTACAGACCTCGAATCTGTGACTTCACTCATCTCAACCCTATGACTTCACACTTCTCCATTCTATGACTTCCCACACCTCCTTTCTATGACTTCACCCACCTCCATTCAGAGACTTCACACCTCCATTCTGACTTCACACACCTCTATTCTGTGACTTCACACACCTCCATTCTGTGACTTCACATACCTCGATCCTATGACTTCACAAACCTCCATTCTTTGAATTCACACACCTCCATTCTGTGATTTCACAAACCTCCATCTGTGACTTCACCCACCTCCATTCTGTGACTTCACACATCTCCATTCTATGACTTCACACACCTGCATTCTATGACTTCACAAACTTCCATTCTGAGTTCACAGACCTCCATTCTATGACTTCACACACCTCCATTCTATGACTTCACTCACCTCCATTCTGACTTCACACACCTCCGTTCTGACTTCACACACCTCAATTCTGTGACTTCACACACCTCCATTCTATGATTTCACACACTTCCATTCTATGACTTCACACATCTCCATTCTATGACTTCACACACCTCATTTCTGAGTTGACACACCTCCATTCTGTGATTTCACACACCTCCAATCTGACTTCACCCACCTCCATTCTATGACTTCACACACCTCCATTCTATGACTTCACACAACTATATTCTGTGACTTCACACACCTCCACTCTGTGTCTTCAAACACCTTCATTCTTACTTCACAAACATCCATTCTGTGACTTCACACACCTCCATTCTGTGACTTCACACACCTTCATTCTGACTTCACACACCTCCATTCTGTGACTTCACACACCTCAATTCTGTCACTTCACACACCTCCATTCTGGCTTCACACACCTCCATTCTGTGACTTCACACACCTCCATTCGATGCCATCACACACCTCCATTTTGTGACTTCACACACCTAAATTCTATGACTTCACACACCTCCATTTTGTGACTTCACACACTTCCATTCTATGACTTCACACACCTCCATTCTGTGACTTCACACACCTCCATTCTATTTCTTCACACACTTCCATTGTGATGTCACACACCTCCATTTTATGAGTTCACACATCTCCATTCTATGATTTCACACACCTACATTCTGACTTCACACACCTCCATTCTATGACTTTACAGACCTCGAATCTGTGACTTCACTCATCTCAACCCTATGACTTCACACTTCTCCATTCTATGACTTCCCACACCTCCTTTCTATGACTTCACCCAACTCCATTCAGAGACTTCACACCTCCATTCTGACTTCACACACCTCTATTCTGTGACTTCACACACCTCCATTCTGTGACTTCACATACCTCGATCCTATGACTTCACACACCTCCATTTTGACTTCTCACACGTCCATTCTATGACTTCACACACCTCCATTCTATGAATTCTCACACCTCCATTCTGTGACTTCACTCACCTCCATTCTGTGACTAAACGCACCTCCATTTTGAGTTCACACATCTCCATTCTTTGACTTCACACACCTCCATTCTGTGACTTCACACACCTCCATTCTATGACTTCACACACCTCCATTCTATGACGTCACACACCTCCATTCTGTGACTTCACGCACCTCCATTCCATGACTTCACACACCTCCATTGTGACTTCACACACCATGATACTATGATTTCACACACCTCCATTCTGACTTCACACACCTCCATTCTATGCCTTCACACACCGTCATTCTGACTTCACACAACTCCATTCTGTGACTTCACACACTTTCATTTTATGACTTCACACACCTCCATTCTGTGACTTCACACACCTCCATTCTATTTCTTCACACACTTCCATTGTGACGTCACACACCTCCATTTTATGAGTTCACAAATCTCCATTCTATGTTTTCACACACCTACATTCTGACTTCACACACCTCCATTCTATGACTTTACAGACCTCGAATCTGTGACTTCACTCATCTCAACCCTATGACTTCACACTTCTCCATTCTATGACTTCCCACACCTCCTTTCTATGACTTCACCCACCTCCATTCAGAGACTTCACACCTCCATTCTGACTTCACACACCTCTATTCTGTGACTTCACACACCTCCATTCTGTGACTTCACATACCTCGATCCTATGACTTCACACACCTCCATTCTTTGAATTCACATACCTCCATTCTGTGATTTCACAAACCTCCATCTATGACTTCACCCACCTCCATTCTGTGACTTCACACATCTCCATTCTATGACTTCACACACCTGCATTCTATGACTTCACAAACTTCCATTCTGAGTTCACAGACCTCCATTCTATGACTTCACACACCTCCATTCTATGACTTCACTCACCTCCATTCTGACTTCACACACCTCCATTCTGACTTCACACACCTCAATTCTGTGACTTCACACACCTCCATTCTATGATTTCACACACTTCCATTCTATGACTTCACACACCTCCATTCTATGACTTCACACACCTCATTTCTGAGTTGACACACCTCCATTCTGTGATTTCACACACCTCCAATCTGACTTCACCCACCTCCATTCTATGACTTCACACACCTCCATTCTATGACTTCACACAACTATATTCTGTGACTTCACACACCTCCACTCTGTGTCTTCAAACACCTTCATTCTTACTTCACAAACATCCATTCTGTGACTTCACACACCTCCATTCTGTGACTTCACACACCTTCATTCTGACTTCACACACCTCCATTCTGTGACTTCACACACCTCAATTCTGTCACTTCTCACACCTCCATTCTGACTTCACACACCTCCATTCTGTGACTTCACACACCTCCATTCGATGCCATCACACACCTCCATTTTGTGACTTCACACACCTAAATTCTATGACTTCACACACCTCCATTTTGTGACTTCACACACTTCCATTCTATGACTTCACACACCTCCATTCTATGACTTCACACACCTCCATTGTGACTTCACATACCTCCATTCTATGACTTCACACAGCTCCATTCTGACTTCACACACCTCCATTCTGTGACTTCACACACCTCAATTCTGTCACTTCACACACCTCCATTCTGACTTCACACACCTCCATTCTGTGACTTCACACACCTCCATTCGATGCCATCACACACCTCCATTTTGTGACTTCACACACCTAAATTCTATGACTTCACACACCTCCATTTTGTGACTTCACACACCTCCATTTTGTGACTTCACACACTTCCATTCTATGACTTCACACACCTCCATTCTATGACTTCACACACCTCCATTGTGACTTCACATACCTCCATTCTATGACTTCACACAGCTCCATTCTGACTTCACACAGCTCCATTCTGTGACTCCACAAAACTCGATTCTATGATTTCACACACCTCCATACTATGACTTCACACACCTCCATCTATGACTTCACTCACCTCCATTTTGAGTTCTCACACCTCCATTCTGTGACTTCACACACCTCCATTCTGACTTAACACACCTCCATTGTATGACTTCACACACCTCCATTCTATGACTTCACACACTTCCATTGTGACATCACACACCTCCATTCTATGAGTTCACACATGTCCATTCTATGACTTCACACACCTCCATTCTGACTTCACACACCTCCATTCTATGACTTCACAGACCTCCATTCTATGACTTCCCACACCTTCTTTCTATGACTTCACCCACCTACATTCTGCGACTTCACACCTCCATTATGACTTCACACACCTCTATTCTCTGACTTCAATTACCTCCATTCTATGACTTCACACACTTCCATTCTATGACATCACACACCTCCATTCTATAACTAAACACACCTCCATTCTTTGACTTCACACACCTCCATTCTATGACTTCACACACCTTCATTCTTCACAAACATCCATTCTATGACTTCACACACCTCCATTCTATGACTTCACACACCTCCATTCTGTGACTTCACAAACCTCCATTCTGTGTTCACGCACCTCAATTCTGTGACTTCACACACCTCCATTCTGACTTCACACATCTCCATTCTATGACTTCACACACCTGCATTCTATAACTACAGACACGTCCATTCTGTGATTTCACACACCTCCATTCTGAGTTGGCACACCTCCATTCTGTGACTTCACACACGTCCATTCTGACTTTACACAGCTCCATTCTATGACTTCACCCAACTCCATTCTCTGACGTCACACACCTCCATTCTATGACTTCACACACCTTCATTCTTACTTCAAAAACATCAATTCTATGACTTCACACACCTCCATTCTATGACTTCACACACTTCCATTTTGTGACTTCACACACCTCCATTATATGATTTCACACACCTCCATTGTGACTTCACACACCTCCATTCTATGAGTTCACACACCTCCATGCTGACTTCACACACCTCCATTCTAAGACTTCACACACCTCCCTTCTGACTTCACACAGCTCCATTCTGTGACTTCACAAAACTCCATTCTATGATTTCACACACGTCCATACTATGACTTCACACACCTCCATTCAGAGTTCCCAAACCTACATTCTGTGACTTCAAACACCTCCATTCTGACTTCACACACCTTCATTGCATGACTTCACACACCTCCATTCTGTGACTTCACACACCTCCCTTCTAAGACTTCACACATTCCATTGTGACGCACACACCTCCATTTTATGAGTTCACACATCTCCATTCTATGATTTCACACACCTCCATTCTGACTTCACACACCTCCATTCTATGACTTCACACACCTCCATTCTATGACTTCACACACCTCCATTCTGACGTCACAAACCTCCATTCTGTGACTTCACACACCTCCATTCTATGAGTTCACACACCTAAATTCAATGACTTCACACAACTCCATTCTATGACTTCACACACCTCCATTCTGTGACTTCACACACCTCCATTCTATGACTTCAAAAACCTAAATTCTATGACTTCACACAACTCCATTCTATGACTTCACACACCTCCATTCTGTGACTTCACACACCTCCATTCTGACTTCACACACCTCTATTCTGTGTCTTCACATACCTCAATTCTGTGACTTCACACACTTCCATTCTGACTTCACACACCTCCATTGTATGATTTCACACAACTCCATTCTATGACTTCACCCAGCTCCATTCTATGACTTCACACTCCTCCATTCTGTGACTTCAGACACCTCAATTCTATGACTTCACACACCTCAATTCTGACTTCACACACCTCCATTCTGTGACTTCAAACACCTCCATTCTATGATTTCAGACACCTCCATTGTATGATTTCACACACCTCCATTCTATGACTTCACACACCTCCATTCTATGACTTCACTCACATCCATTCTGAATTCACACACCTCCATTCTGTGACTTCTCACACCTCCATTCTGACTTCACACACCTCCATTCTATGACTTCACTCACCTCCATTCTGAATTCACACACCTCCATTCTGTGACTTCTCACACCTCCATTCTGACTTCACAAACATCCATTCCATGACTTCACACACCTCCGTTCTGTGAATTCACACACCTCCATTCTATGAGTTCACACACCTTCATTTTGACTTCACACAACTCCATTCTATGACTTTACACACCTTCATTCTTACTTCAGAAACATGCATTCTATGACTACACACCTCCATTATATGACTTCACAAACCTCCATTCTGTGACTTCACACACCTCCATTCTGTGTTCACAAACCTCCATTCTGTGACTTCACACACCTCCATTTTGACTTCACACACCTCCATTCTATGACTTCACACACTTCAATTCTATGAATTGTCACACCTCCATTCTGTGACTTCACTCACCTCCATTCTGTGACTACACGCACCTCCAGTTTGAGTTCACACATCTCCATTCTTTGACTTCACACACCTCCATTCTGTGACTTCACACACCTCCATTCTATGACTTCACACACCTCCATTCTATGACTTCACACACCTCCATTCTGTGACTTCACGCACCTCCATTCCATGACTTCACACACCTCCATTGTGACTTCACACACCATGATACTATGATTTCACACACCTCCATTCTGACTTCACACACCTCCATTCTATGCCTTCACACACCGCAATTCTGACTTCACACAACTCCATTCTGTGACTTCACAAACGTCCATTCTATGACTTCACACATCTCCACTCTGTGACTTCACACACCTCCATTCTATTTCTTCACACACTTCCATTGTGATGTCACACACCTCCATTTTATGAGTTCACACATCTCCATTCTATAATTTCACACACATCCATTCTGACTTCACACACCTCCATTCTATGACTTCACAGACCTCGAATCTGTGACTTCACTCATCTCAACCCTATGACTTCACACTCCTCCATTCTTTGACTTCACCCACCTCCATTCAGCGACTTCACACCTCCATTCTGACTTCACACACCTCTATTCTGTGACTTCACACACCTCCATTCTATGACTTCACACACCTTCATTCTATGACTTCACACAATCCATTCTATGACTTGACACACCTCCATTCTTTGCCTTCACACACCTCTATTCTATGACTTCAGACACCTTCATTCTTTCTTCACAAACATCCATTCTATTACTTCACACACATCCATTCTATGACTTCACACACATCCATTATGTGACTTCACAAACCTCCATTCTGTGTTCACACACCTCAATTCTGTGACTTCACACACCTCCATTCTGACTTCACACACCTCCATTCTATGACTTCACACACCTCCATTCTATGACTTCACACACCTGCATTCTGTGACTTCACACACCTCCATTCTATGACTTCACACACCTCATTTCTGAGTTGACACACCTCCATTCTGTGATTTCACACACCTCCAATCTGACTTCACCCACCTCCATTCTATGACTTCACAGACCTCCATTCTATGACTTCCCACACCTTCTTTCTATGACTTCACCCACCTACATTCTGCGACTTCACACCTCCATTATGACTTCACACACCTCTATTCTCTGACTTCAATTACCTCCATTCTATGACTTCACACACTTCCATTCTTTGACTTCACACACCTCCATTCTATGACTTCACACACCTTCATTCTTCACAAACATCCATTCTATGACTTCACACACCTCCATTCTATGACTTCACACACCTCCATTCTGTGACTTCACAAACCTCCATTCTGTGTTCATGCACCTCAATTCTGTGACTTCACACACCTCCATTCTGACTTCACACACCTCCATTCTGTGACTTCAAACACCTACATTCTATGATTTCAGACACCTCTATTGTATGATTTCACACACCTCCATTCTATGACTTCACACACCTCCATTCTATGACTTCACTCACATCCATTCTGAATTCACACACCTCCATTCTGTGACTTCTCACACCTCCATTCTGACTTCACACACCTCCATTCTATGACTTCACTCACCTCCATTCTGAATTCACACACCTCCATTCTGTGACTTCTCACACCTCCACTCTGACTTCACACACATCCATTCCATGACTTCACACACCTCCGTTCTGTGAATTCACACACCTCCATTCTATGAGTTCACACACCTTCATTTTGACTTCACACAACTCCATTCTATGACTTCACACACCTTCATTCTTACTTCAGAAACATCCATTCTATGACTTCACACACCTCCATTATATGACTTCACAAACCTCCATTCTGTGACTTCACACACCTCCATTCTGAGTTCACAAACCTCCATTCTGTGACTTCACACACCTCCATTTTGACTTCACACACCTCCATTCTATGACTTCACACACTTCAATTCTATGAATTCTCACACCTCCATTCTGTGACTTCACTCACCTCCATTCTGTGACTACACGCACCTCCATTTTGAGTTCACACATCTCCATTCTTTGACTACACACACCTCCATTCAGCGACTTCACACCTCCATTCTGACTTGACACACCTCTATTCTGTGACTTCACACACCTCCATTCTATGACTTCACACACCTTCATTCCATGACTTCACACACATCCATTCTATGACTTGACACACCTCCATTCTTTGCTTTCACACACCTCTATTCTATGACTTCAGACACCTTCATTCTTTCTTCACAAACATCCATTCTATTACTTCACACACATCCATTCTATGACTTCACACACATCCATTATGTGACTTCACAAACCTCCATTCTGTGTTCACACACCTCAATTCTGTGACTTCACACACCTCCATTCTGACTTCACACACCTCCATTCTATGACTTCACACACCTCCATTCTATGATTTCACACACCTGCATTCTGTGACTTCACACACCTCCATTCTATGACTTCACACACCTCCATTGTGATTTCACACACCTCCGTTGTATGAGTTCACACACCTCCATTCTGATTTCAAACACCTCAATTCTATGACTTCACACACCTCCATTCTGACTTCATACACCTCCATTCTATGACTTCAAACACCTGATTCTATGATTTCAGACACCTCCATTGTATGACTTCACACACCTGCATTCTGTGACTTCACACACCTCCATTCTATGACTTCACACACCTCCACTGTGATTTCACACACCTCCGTTCTATGAGTTCACACACCTCCATTCTGATTTCAAACACCTCAATTCTATGACTTCACAAACCTCCATTCTGACTTCATACACCTCCATTCTGTGACTTCAAACACCTGATTCTATGATTTCAGACACCTCCATTGTATGATTTCACACACCTCCATTCTATGACTTCACACACCTTCATTCTTACTTCAAAAACATCAATTCTATGACTTCACACACCTCCATTCTATGACTTCACACACCTCCATTTTGTGACTTCACACACCTCCATTATATGATTTCACACACCTCCATTGTGACTTCACACACCTCCATTCTATGAGTTCACACACCTCCATGCTGACTTCACACACCTCCATTCTAAGACTTCACACACCTCCCTTCTGACTTCACACAGCTCCATTCTGTGACTTCACAAAACTCCATTCTACGATTTCACACACGTCCATACTATGACTTCACACACCTCCATCTATGACTTCACACACCTCCATTCAGAGTTCACAAACCTACATTCTGTGACTTCAAACACCTCCATTCTGACTTCACACACCTTCATTGCATGACTTCACACACCTCCATTCTGTGACTTCATACACCTCCCTTCTATGACTTCACACATTCCATTGTGACGCACACACCTCCATTTTATAAGTTCACACATCTCCATTCTATGATTTCACACACCTCCATTCTGACTTCACACACCTCCATTCTATGACTTCACACACCTCCATTCTATGACTTCACACACCTCCATTCTGACGTCACAAACCTCCATTCTGTGACTTCACACACCTCCATTCTATGAGTTCACACACCTAAATTCAATGACTTCACACAACTCCATTCTATGACTTCACACACCTCCATTCTGTGACTTCACACACCTCCATTCTATGACTTCAAAAACCTAAATTCTATGACTTCACACAACTCCATTCTATGACTTCACACACCTCCATTCTGTGACTTCACACACCTCCATTCTGACTTCACACACCTCTATTCTGTGTCTTCACATACCTCAATTCTGTGACTTCACACACTTCCATTCTGACTTCACACACCTCCATTGTATGATTTCACACACCTCCATTCTATGACTTCACCCAGCTCCATTCTATGACTTCACACACCTCCATTCTGTGACTTCAGACACCTCAATTCTATGACTTCACACACCTCAGTTCTGACTTCACACACCTCCATTCTGTGACTTCAAACACCTCCATTCTATGATTTCAGACACCTCCATTGTATGATTTCACACACCTCCATTCTATGACTTCACACACCTCCATTCTATGACTTCACTCACATCCATTCTGAATTCACACACCTCCATTCTGTGACTTCTCACACCTCCATTCTGACTTCACACACCTCCATTCTATGACTTCACTCACCTCCATTCTGAATTCACACACCTCCATTCTGTGACTTCTCACACCTCCATTCTGACTTCACACACCTCCATTTTATGACTTCACTCACCTCCATTCTGAATTCACACACCTCCATTCTGTGACTTCTCACACCTTCATTCTGACTTCACACACATCCATTCCATGACTTCACACACCTCCGTTCTGTGAGTTCACACACCTCCATTCTATGAGTTCACACACCTTCATTTTGACTTCACACAACTCCATTCTATGACTTCACACACCTTCATTCTTACTTCAGAAACATCCATTCTATGACTTCACACACCTCCATTATATGACTTCACAAACGTCCATTCTGTGACTTCACACACCTCCATTCTGAGTTCACACACCTCCATTCTGTGACTTCACACACCTCCATTTTGACTTCTCACACGTCCATTCTATGACTTCACACACCTCCATTCTATGAATTCTCACACCTCCATTCTGTGACTTCACTCACCTCCATTCTGTGACTACACGCACCTCCATTTTGAGTTCACACATCTCCATTCTTTGACTTCACACACCTCCATTCTGTGACTTCACACACCTCCATTCTATGACTTCACACACCTCCATTCTATGACGTCACACACCTCCATTCTGTGACTTCACGCACCTCCATTCCATGACTTCACACACCTCCATTGTGACTTCACACACCATGATACTATGATTTCACACACCTCCATTCTGACTTCACACACCTCCATTCTATGCCTTCACACACCGTCATTCTGACTTCACACAACTCCATTCTGTGACTTCACACACTTTCATTTTATGACTTCACACACCTCCATTCTGTGACTTCACACACCTCCATTCTATTTCTTCACACACTTCCATTGTGACGTCACACACCTCCATTTTATGAGTTCACACATCTCCATTCTATGATTTCACACACCTACATTCTGACTTCACACACCTCCATTCTATGACTTTACAGACCTCGAATCTGTGACTTCACTCATCTCAACCCTATGACTTCACACTTCTCCATTCTATGACTTCCCACACCTCCTTTCTATGACTTCACCCACCTCCATTCAGAGACTTCACACCTCCATTCTGACTTCACACACCTCTATTCTGTGACTTCACACACCTCCATTCTGTGACTTCACATACCTCGATCCTATGACTTCACACACCTCCATTTTGACTTCACACACGTCCATTCTATGACTTCACACACCTCCATTCTATGAATTCTCACACCTCCATTCTGTGACTTCACTCACCTCCATTCTGTGACTACACGCACCTCCATTTTGAGTTCACACATCTCCATTCTTTGACTTCACACACCTCCATTCTGTGACTTCACACACCTCCATTCTATGACTTCACACACCTCCATTCTATGACGTCACACACCTCCATTCTGTGACTTCACGCACCTCCATTCCATGACTTCACACACCTCCATTGTGACTTCACACACCATGATACTATGATTTCACACACCTCCATTCTGACTTCACACACCTCCATTCTATGCCTTCACACACCGTCATTCTGACTTCACACAACTCCATTCTGTGACTTCACACACTTTCATTTTATGACTTCACACACCTCCATTCTGTGACTTCACACACCTCCATTCTATTTCTTCACACACTTCCATTGTGACGTCACACACCTCCATTTTATGAGTTCACACATCTCCATTCTATGATTTCACACACCTACATTCTGACTTCACACACCTCCATTCTATGACTTTACAGATCTCGAATCTGTGACTTCACTCATCTCAACCCTATGACTTCACACTTCTCCATTCTATGACTTCCCACACCTCCTTTCTATGACTTCACCCACCTCC
Source organism: Megascapheus bottae (assembly GCA_024803745.1). NCBI lineage: Eukaryota > Metazoa > Chordata > Mammalia > Rodentia > Geomyidae > Megascapheus > Megascapheus bottae. The sequence goes on along the minus strand of JANJXV010000802.1, from coordinate 216,982 downwards.
ATTCAGAGACTTCACACCTCCATTCTGACTTCACACACCTCTATTCTGTGACTTCACAAACCTCCATTCTGTGACTTCACATACCTCGATCCTATGACTTCACACACCTCCATTCTTTGAATTCACACACCTCCATTCTGTGATTTCACAAACCTCCATCTATGACTTCACCCACCTCCATTCTGTGACTTCACACATCTCCATTCTATGACTTCACACACCTGCATTCTATGACTTCACAAACTTCCATTCTGAGTTCACAGACCTCCATTCTATGACTTCACACACCTCCATTCTATGACTTCACTCACCTCCATTCTGACTTCACACACCTCCATTCTGACTTCACACACCTCAATTCTGTGACTTCACACACCTCCATTCTATGATTTCACACACTTCCATTCTATGACTTCACACACCTCCATTCTATGACTTCACACACCTCATTTCTGAGTTGACACACCTCCATTCTGTGATTTCACACACCTCCAATCTGACTTCACCCACCTCCATTCTATGACTTCACACACCTCCATTCTATGACTTCACACAACTATATTCTGTGACTTCACACACCTCCACTCTGTGTCTTCAAACACCTTCATTCTTACTTCACAAACATCCATTCTGTGACTTCACACACCTCCATTCTGTGACTTCACACACCTTCATTCTGACTTCACACACCTCCATTCTGTGACTTCACACACCTCAATTCTGTCACTTCACACACCTCCATTCTGACTTCACACACCTCCATTCTGTGACTTCACACACCTCCATTCGATGCCATCACACACCTCCATTTTGTGACTTCACACACCTAAATTCTATGACTTCACACACCTCCATTTTGTGACTTCACACACTTCCATTCTATGACTTCACACACCTCCATTCTGTGACTTCACACACCTCCATTCTATTTCTTCACACACTTCCATTGTGACGTCACACACCTCCATTTTATGAGTTCACACATCTCCATTCTATGATTTCACACACCTACATTCTGACTTCACACACCTCCATTCTATGACTTTACAGACCTCGAATCTGTGACTTCACTCATCTCAACCCTATGACTTCACACTTCTCCATTCTATGACTTCCCACACCTCCTTTCTATGACTTCACCCAACTCCATTCAGAGACTTCACACCTCCATTCTGACTTCACACACCTCTATTCTGTGACTTCACACACCTCCATTCTGTGACTTCACATACCTCGATCCTATGACTTCACACACCTCCATTTTGACTTCTCACACGTCCATTCTATGACTTCACACACCTCCATTCTATGAATTCTCACACCTCCATTCTGTGACTTCACTCACCTCCATTCTGTGACTACACGCACCTCCATTTTGAGTTCACACATCTCCATTCTTTGACTTCACACACCTCCATTCTGTGACTTCACACACCTCCATTCTATGACTTCACACACCTCCATTCTATGACGTCACACACCTCCATTCTGTGACTTCACGCACCTCCATTCCATGACTTCACACACCTCCATTGTGACTTCACACACCATGATACTATGATTTCACACACCTCCATTCTGACTTCACACACCTCCATTCTATGCCTTCACACACCGTCATTCTGACTTCACACAACTCCATTCTGTGACTTCACACACTTTCATTTTATGACTTCACACACCTCCATTCTGTGACTTCACACACCTCCATTCTATTTCTTCACACACTTCCATTGTGACGTCACACACCTCCATTTTATGAGTTCACACATCTCCATTCTATGATTTCACACACCTACATTCTGACTTCACACACCTCCATTCTATGACTTTACAGACCTCGAATCTGTGACTTCACTCATCTCAACCCTATGACTTCACACTTCTCCATTCTATGACTTCCCACACCTCCTTTCTATGACTTCACCCACCTCCATTCAGAGACTTCACACCTCCATTCTGACTTCACACACCTCTATTCTGTGACTTCACACACCTCCATTCTGTGACTTCACATACCTCGATCCTATGACTTCACACACCTCCATTTTGACTTCACACACGTCCATTCTATGACTTCACACACCTCCATTCTATGAATTCTCACACCTCCATTCTGTGACTTCACTCACCTCCATTCTGTGACTACACGCACCTCCATTTTGAGTTCACACATCTCCATTCTTTGACTTCACACACCTCCATTCTGTGACTTCACACACCTCCATTCTATGACTTCACACACCTCCATTCTATGACGTCACACACCTCCATTCTGTGACTTCACGCACCTCCATTCCATGACTTCACACACCTCCATTGTGACTTCACACACCATGATACTATGATTTCACACACCTCCATTCTGACTTCACACACCTCCATTCTATGCCTTCACACACCGTCATTCTGACTTCACACAACTCCATTCTGTGACTTCACACACTTTCATTTTATGACTTCACACACCTCCATTCTGTGACTTCACACACCTCCATTCTATTTCTTCACACACTTCCATTGTGACGTCACACACCTCCATTTTATGAGTTCACACATCTCCATTCTATGATTTCACACACCTACATTCTGACTTCACACACCTCCATTCTATGACTTTACAGATCTCGAATCTGTGACTTCACTCATCTCAACCCTATGACTTCACACTTCTCCATTCTATGACTTCCCACACCTCCTTTCTATGACTTCACCCACCTCCATTCAGAGACTTCACACCTCCATTCTGACTTCACACACCTCTATTCTGTGACTTCACACACCTCCATTCTGTGACTTCACATACCTCGATCCTATGACTTCACACACCTCCATTCTTTGAATTCACACACCTCCATTCTGTGATTTCACAAACCTCCATCTATGACTTCACCCACCTCCATTCTGTGACTTCACACATCTCCATTCTATGACTTCACACACCTGCATTCTATGACTTCACAAACTTCCATTCTGAGTTCACAGACCTCCATTCTATGACTTCACACACCTCCATTCTATGACTTCACTCACCTCCATTCTGACTTCACACACCTCCATTCTGACTTCACACACCTCAATTCTGTGACTTCACACACCTCCATTCTATGATTTCACACACTTCCATTCTATGACTTCACACACCTCCATTCTATGACTTCACACACCTCATTTCTGAGTTGACACACCTCCATTCTGTGATTTCACACACCTCCAATCTGACTTCACCCACCTCCATTCTATGACTTCACACACCTCCATTCTATGACTTCACACAACTATATTCTGTGACTTCACACACCTCCACTCTGTGTCTTCAAACACCTTCATTCTTACTTCACAAACATCCATTCTGTGACTTCACACACCTCCATTCTGTGACTTCACACACCTTCATTCTGACTTCACACACCTCCATTCTGTGACTTCACACACCTCAATTCTGTCACTTCACACACCTCCATTCTGACTTCACACACCTCCATTCTGTGACTTCACACACCTCCATTCGATGCCATCACACACCTCCATTTTGTGACTTCACACACCTAAATTCTATGACTTCACACACCTCCATTTTGTGACTTCACACACTTCCATTCTATGACTTCACACACCTCCATTCTGTGACTTCACACACCTCCATTCTATTTCTTCACACACTTCCATTGTGACGTCACACACCTCCATTTTATGAGTTCACACATCTCCATTCTATGATTTCACACACCTACATTCTGACTTCACACACCTCCATTCTATGACTTTACAGACCTCGAATCTGTGACTTCACTCATCTCAACCCTATGACTTCACACTTCTCCATTCTATGACTTCCCACACCTCCTTTCTATGACTTCACCCACCTCCATTCAGAGACTTCACACCTCCATTCTGACTTCACACACCTCTATTCTGTGACTTCACACACCTCCATTCTGTGACTTCACATACCTCGATCCTATGACTTCACACACCTCCATTTTGACTTCTCACACGTCCATTCTATGACTTCACACACCTCCATTCTATGAATTCTCACACCTCCATTCTGTGACTTCACTCACCTCCATTCTGTGACTACACGCACCTCCATTTTGAGTTCACACATCTCCATTCTTTGACTTCACACACCTCCATTCTGTGACTTCACACACCTCCATTCTATGACTTCACACACCTCCATTCTATGACGTCACACACCTCCATTCTGTGACTTCACGCACCTCCATTCCATGACTTCACACACCTCCATTGTGACTTCACACACCATGATACTATGATTTCACACACCTCCATTCTGACTTCACACACCTCCATTCTATGCCTTCACACACCGCCATTCTGACTTCACACAACTCCATTCTGTGACTTCACACACTTTCATTTTATGACTTCACACACCTCCATTCTGTGACTTCACACACCTCCATTCTATTTCTTCACACACTTCCATTGTGACGTCACACACCTCCATTTTATGAGTTCACACATCTCCATTCTATGATTTCACACACCTACATTCTGACTTCACACACCTCCATTCTATGACTTTACAGACCTCGAATCTGTGACTTCACTCATCTCAACCCTATGACTTCACACTTCTCCATTCTATGACTTCCCACACCTCCTTTCTATGACTTCACCCACCTCCATTCAGAGACTTCACACCTCCATTCTGACTTCACACACCTCTATTCTGTGACTTCACACACCTCCATTCTGTGACTTCACATACCTCGATCCTATGACTTCACACACCTCCATTCTTTGAATTCACATACCTCCATTCTGTGATTTCACAAACCTCCATCTATGACCTCACCCACCTCCATTCTGTGACTTCACACATCTCCATTCTATGACTTCACACACCTGCATTCTATGACTTCACAAACTTCCATTCTGAGTTCACAGACCTCCATTCTATGACTTCACACACCTCCATTCTATGACTTCACTCACCTCCATTCTGACTTCACACACCTCCATTCTGACTTCACACACCTCAATTCTGTGACTTCACACACCTCCATTCTATGATTTCACACACTTCCATTCTATGACTTCACACACCTCCATTCTATGACTTCACACACCTCATTTCTGAGTTGACACACCTCCATTCTGTGATTTCACACACCTCCAATCTGACTTCACCCACCTCCATTCTATGACTTCACACACCTCCATTCTATGACTTCACACAACTATATTCTGTGACTTCACACACCTCCACTCTGTGTCTTCAAACACCTTCATTCTTACTTCACAAACATCCATTCTGTGACTTCACACACCTCCATTCTGTGACTTCACACACCTTCATTCTGACTTCACACACCTCCATTCTGTGACTTCACACACCTCAATTCTGTCACTTCTCACACCTCCATTCTGACTTCACACACCTCCATTCTGTGACTTCACACACCTCCATTCGATGCCATCACACACCTCCATTTTGTGACTTCACACACCTAAATTCTATGACTTCACACACCTCCATTTTGTGACTTCACACACTTCCATTCTATGACTTCACACACCTCCATTCTATGACTTCACACACCTCTATTGTGACTTCACATACCTCCATTCTATGACTTCACACAGCTCCATTCTAACTTCACACACCTCCATTCTGTGACTTCACACACCTCAATTCTGTCACTTCACACACCTCCATTCTGACTTCACACACCTCCATTCTGTGACTTCACACACCTCCATTCGATGCCATCACACACCTCCATTTTGTGACTTCACACACCTAAATTCTATGACTTCACACACCTCCATTTTGTGACTTCACACACCTCCATTTTGTGACTTCACACACTTCCATTCTATGACTTCACACACCTCCATTCTATGACTTCACACACCTCCATTGTGACTTCACATACCTCCATTCTATGACTTCACACAGCTCCATTCTGACTTCACACAGCTCCATTCTGTGACTCCACAAAACTCCATTCTATGATTTCACACACCTCCATACTATGACTTCACACACCTCCATCTATGACTTCACTCACCTCCATTTTGAGTTCTCACACCTCCATTCTGTGACTTCACACACCTCCATTCTGACTTAACACACCTCCATTGTATGACTTCACACACCTCCATTCTATGTCTTCACACACTTCCATTGTGACATCACACACCTCCATTCTATGAGTTCACACATGTCCATTCTATGACTTCACACACCTCCATTCTGACTTCACACACCTGCAATCTATGACTTCACAGACCTCCATTCTATGACTTCCCACACCTTCTTTCTATGACTTCACCCACCTACATTCTGCGACTTCACACCTCCATTATGACTTCACACACCTCTATTCTCTGACTTCAATTACCTCCATTCTATGACTTCACACACTTCCATTCTATGACATCACACACCTCCATTCTATAACTAAACACACCTCCATTCTTTGACTTCACACACCTCCATTCTATGACTTCACACACCTTCATTCTTCACAAACATCCATTCTATGACTTCACACACCTCCATTCTATGACTTCACACACCTCCATTCTGTGACTTCACAAACCTCCATTCTGTGTTCACGCACCTCAATTCTGTGACTTCACACACCTCCATTCTGACTTCACACACCTCCATCTATGACTTCACACACCTCCATTCAGAGTTCACAAACCTACATTCTGTGACTTCAAAAACCTCCATTCTGACTTCACACACCTTCATTGCATGACTTCACACACCTCCATTCTGTGACTTCACACACCTCCCTTCTAAGACTTCACACATTCCATTGTGACGCACACACCTCCATTTTATGAGTTCACACATCTCCATTCTATGATTTCACACACCTCCATTCTGACTTCACACACCTCCATTCTATGACTTCACACACCTCCATTCTATGACTTCACACACCTCCATTCTGACGTCACAAACCTCCATTCTGTGACTTCACACACCTCCATTCTATGAGTTCACACACCTAAATTCAATGACTTCACACAACTCCATTCTATGACTTCACACACCTCCATTCTGTGACTTCACACACCTCCATTCTATGACTTCAAAAACCTAAATTCTATGACTTCACACAACTCCATTCTATGACTTCACACACCTCCATTCTGTGACTTCACACACCTCCATTCTGACTTCACACACCTCTATTCTGTGTCTTCACATACCTCAATTCTGTGACTTCACACACTTCCATTCTGACTTCACACACCTCCATTGTATGATTTCACACAACTCCATTCTATGACTTCACCCAGCTCCATTCTATGACTTCACACACCTCCATTCTGTGACTTCAGACACCTCAATTCTATGACTTCACACACCTCAATTCTGACTTCACACACCTCCATTCTGTGACTTCAAACACCTCCATTCTATGATTTCAGACACCTCCATTGTATGATTTCACACACCTCCATTCTATGACTTCACACACCTCCATTCTATGACTTCACTCACATCCATTCTGAATTCACACACCTCCATTCTGTGACTTCTCACACCTCCATTCTGACTTCACACACCTCCATTCTATGACTTCACTCACCTCCATTCTGAATTCACACACCTCCATTCTGTGACTTCTCACACCTCCATTCTGACTTCACAAACATCCATTCCATGACTTCACACACCTCCGTTCTGTGAATTCACACACCTCCATTCTATGAGTTCACACACCTTCATTTTGACTTCACACAACTCCATTCTATGACTTTACACACCTTCATTCTTACTTCAGAAACATGCATTCTATGACTACACACCTCCATTATATGACTTCACAAACCTCCATTCTGTGACTTCACACACCTCCATTCTGTGTTCACAAACCTCCATTCTGTGACTTCACACACCTCCATTTTGACTTCACACACCTCCATTCTATGACTTCACACACTTCAATTCTATGAATTGTCACACCTCCATTCTGTGACTTCACTCACCTCCATTCTGTGACTACACGCACCTCCAGTTTGAGTTCACACATCTCCATTCTTTGACTTCACACACCTCCATTCTGTGACTTCACACACCTCCATTCTATGACTTCACACACCTCCATTCTATGACTTCACACACCTCCATTCTGTGACTTCACGCACCTCCATTCCATGACTTCACACACCTCCATTGTGACTTCACACACCATGATACTATGATTTCACACACCTCCATTCTGACTTCACACACCTCCATTCTATGCCTTCACACACCGCAATTCTGACTTCACACAACTCCATTCTGTGACTTCACAAACGTCCATTCTATGACTTCACACATCTCCACTCTGTGACTTCACACACCTCCATTCTATTTCTTCACACACTTCCATTGTGATGTCACACACCTCCATTTTATGAGTTCACACATCTCCATTCTATAATTTCACACACATCCATTCTGACTTCACACACCTCCATTCTATGACTTCACAGACCTCGAATCTGTGACTTCACTCATCTCAACCCTATGACTTCACACTCCTCCATTCTTTGACTTCACCCACCTCCATTCAGCGACTTCACACCTCCATTCTGACTTCACACACCTCTATTCTGTGACTTCACACACCTCCATTCTATGACTTCACACACCTTCATTCTATGACTTCACACAATCCATTCTATGACTTGACACACCTCCATTCTTTGCCTTCACACACCTCTATTCTATGACTTCAGACACCTTCATTCTTTCTTCACAAACATCCATTCTATTACTTCACACACATCCATTCTATGACTTCACACACATCCATTATGTGACTTCACAAACCTCCATTCTGTGTTCACACACCTCAATTCTGTGACTTCACACACCTCCATTCTGACTTCACACACCTCCATTCTATGACTTCACACACCTCCATTCTATGACTTCACACACCTGCATTCTGTGACTTCACACACCTCCATTCTATGACTTCACACACCTCATTTCTGAGTTGACACACCTCCATTCTGTGATTTCACACACCTCCAATCTGACTTCACCCACCTCCATTCTATGATTTCACAGACCTCCATTCTATGACTTCCCACACCTTCTTTCTATGACTTCACCCACCTACATTCTGCGACTTCACACCTCCATTATGACTTCACACACCTCTATTCTCTGACTTCAATTACCTCCATTCTATGACTTCACACACTTCCATTCTTTGACTTCACACACCTCCATTCTATGACTTCACACACCTTCATTCTTCACAAACATCCATTCTATGACTTCACACACCTCCATTCTATGACTTCACACACCTCCATTCTGTGACTTCACAAACCTCCATTCTGTGTTCATGCACCTCAATTCTGTGACTTCACACACCTCCATTCTGACTTCACACACCTCCATTCTGTGACTTCAAACACCTACATTCTATGATTTCAGACACCTCTATTGTATGATTTCACACACCTCCATTCTATGACTTCACACACCTCCATTCTATGACTTCACTCACATCCATTCTGAATTCACACACCTCCATTCTGTGACTTCTCACACCTCCATTCTGACTTCACACACCTCCATTCTATGACTTCACTCATCTCCATTCTGAATTCACACACCTCCATTCTGTGACTTCTCACACCTCCACTCTGACTTCACACACATCCATTCCATGACTTCACACACCTCCGTTCTGTGAATTCACACACCTCCATTCTATGAGTTCACACACCTTCATTTTGACTTCACACAACTCCATTCTATGACTTCACACACCTTCATTCTTACTTCAGAAACATCCATTCTATGACTTCACACACCTCCATTATATGACTTCACAAACCTCCATTCTGTGACTTCACACACCTCCATTCTGAGTTCACAAACCTCCATTCTGTGACTTCACACACCTCCATTTTGACTTCACACACCTCCATTCTATGACTTCACACACTTCAATTCTATGAATTCTCACACCTCCATTCTGTGACTTCACTCACCTCCATTCTGTGACTACACGCACCTCCATTTTGAGTTCACACATCTCCATTCTTTGACTTCACACACCTCCATTCAGCGACTTCACACCTCCATTCTGACTTGACACACCTCTATTCTGTGACTTCACACACCTCCATTCTATTACTTCACACACCTTCATTCTATGACTTCACACACATCCATTCTATGACTTGACACACCTCCATTCTTTGCTTTCACACACCTCTATTCTATGACTTCAGACACCTTCATTCTTTCTTCACAAACATCCATTCTATTACTTCACACACATCCATTCTATGACTTCACACACATCCATTATGTGACTTCACAAACCTCCATTCTGTGTTCACACACCTCAATTCTGTGACTTCACACACCTCCATTCTGACTTCACGCACCTCCATTCTATGACTTCACACACCTCCATTCTATGATTTCACACACCTGCATTCTGTGACTTCACACACCTCCATTCTATGACTTCACACACCTCCATTGTGATTTCACACACCTCCGTTGTATGAGTTCACCCACCTCCATTCTGATTTCAAACACCTCAATTCTATGACTTCACACACCTCCATTCTGACTTCATACACCTCCATTCTATGACTTCAAACACCTGATTCTATGATTTCAGACACCTCCATTGTATGACTTCACACACCTGCATTCTGTGACTTCACACACCTCCATTCTATGACTTCACACACCTCCACTGTGATTTCACACACCTCCGTTCTATGAGTTCACACACCTCCATTCTGATTTCAAACACCTCAATTCTATGACTTCACACACCTCCATTCTGACTTCATACACCTCCATTCTGTGACTTCAAACACCTGATTCTATGATTTCAGACACCTCCATTGTATGATTTCACACACCTCCATTCTAAGACTTCACACACCTCCATTCTGTGACTTCACTCACCTCCATTCTGAATTCACACACCTCCATTCTGTGACTTCTCACACCTCCATTCTGACTTCACACACCTCCATTCTATGACTTCACTCGCCTCCATTCTGAATTCACACACCTCCATTCTGTGACTTCTCACACCTCCATTCTCACTTCACACACCTCCATTCCATGACTTCACACACCTCCATTCTATGAGTTCACACACCTCCATTCTATGAGATCACACACGTTCATTTTGACTTCACACACCTCCATTCTATGACTTCACACACCTACATTGTTACTTCACAAACATCCATTCTATGACTTCACACACCTCCATTATATGACTTCATAAACTCCCTTCTGTGACTTCACACACCTCCATTCTGAGTTCACACACCTCCATCTGTGACTTCACACACCTCCATTCTGTGACTTCACACACTTCAATTCTATGACTTCAAACACCTCCATTCTGTGACTTCACACACCTCCATTGTGAGTTCACACACCTCCATTCTGTGACTTCACACACCTCCATTCTGTGACTTCACACACCTCCATTCTATGACTTCACACACCTCCATTCTATGATTTCACACAGCTCCATTCTATGAATTCACACACCTCCATTCTGTGACTTCACACACCTCCATTCTCTGACTTCACACACCTCCATTCTGTGATTTCACACACCTCCATTCTATGCCTTCACTCACTGCCATTCTGACTTCACACAGCTTCATTCTGAGACTTCACAAACCTCCATTCTATGATTTCACACACCTCCATACTATGACTTCACACACGTCCATCTATGACTTCACACACCTCCATTGTATGACTTCACACACCTCCATTCTGTGACTTCACACACCTCCATTCTATGACTTCACACACTTCCATTGTGACGTCACACACCTCCATTCTATGAGTTAACACATCTCCATTCTATGACTTCACACACCTCCATTCTCACTTCACACACCTCCATTCTATGACTTCATAGACCTCCAATGTGACTTCACTCACCTCCACTCGGTGACTTCACACTCCTCCATTCTATGACTTCCCACACCTCCTTTCTATGACTTCACCAAATCCATTCAGCTACTTCACACCTCCATTCTGACTTCACACACCTTCATTCTGTGACTTCACACACCTCCATTCTATGACTTCACACACCTCCATTCTATGACTTCACACACCTCCATTCTTTGACTTCACACACCACTATTCTATGACTTCACACACCTTCATTCTTACTTCACAAACATCCATTCTATGACTTCACACACCTCCATTCTACGGCTTCACCCACCTCCATTATTTGACTTCACAAACCTCCATTCTGTGTTCACACACCTCAATTCTGTGACTTCACACACCTCCAATCTGACTTCACACACCTCCATTCTTTGATTTCACACACCTTCATTCTTACTTCAGAAACATCCATTCTCTGACTTCACACACCTCCATTCTATGACTTCACAAACCTCCATTCTGTGACTTCACACACCTCCATTCTGAATTCACACACCTCCTTTCTATGACTTCACACACTTCCATTCTATGACTTCAGACACCTCCATTCTGTGGCTTCACACACCTATATTCTGAGTTCACACACCTCCATTCTGTGACTTCACACACCTCCATTCTGTGACTTCACACACCTCCATTCTGTGACTTCACATACCTCGATCCTATGACTTCACACACCTCCATTCTTTGAATTCACACACCTCCATTCTGTGATTTCACAAACCTCCATCTATGACTTCACAGACCTCCATTCTTTGACTTCACACATCTCCATTCTATGACTTCACACACCTGCATTCTATGACTTCACAAACCTCCATTCTGAGTTCACAGACCTCCATTCTATGACTTCACACACCTCCATTCTATGACTTCACTCACCTCCATTCTGACTTCACACACCTCCATTCTGACTTCCCACACCTCAATTCTGTGACTTCACACACCTCCATTCTATGATTTCACACACTTCCATTCTATGACTTCACACACCTCCATTCTATGACTTCACACACCTCATTTCTGAGTTGACACACCTCCATTCTGTGATTTCACACACCTCCAATCTGACTTCACCCACCTCCATTCTATGACTTCACACACCTCCATTCTATGACTTCACACACCTACATTCTGTGACTTCACACACCTCCACTCTGTGTCTTCAAACACCTTCATTTTTACTTCACAAACATCCATTCTGTGACTTCACACACCTCCATTCTGTGACTTCACACACCTTCATTCTGATTTCACACACCTCCATTCTGTGACTTCACACACCTCAATTCTGTGACTTCACACACCTCCATTCTGACTTCACACACCTCCATTCTGTGACTTCACACACCTCCATTCGATGCCATCACACACCTCCATTTTGTGACTTCACACACCTAAATTCTATGACTTCACACACTTCCATTGTGACTTCACACACCTCCATTCTATGACTTCACACACCTCCATTCTATGACTTCACACACCTCCATTTTGTGACTTCACACACTTCCATTCTATGACTTCACACACCTCCATTCTATGACTCCACACACCTCCATTGTGACTTCACATACCTCCATTCTATGACTTCACACAGCTCCATTCTGACTTCACACAGCTCCATTCTGTGACTCCACAAAACTCCATTCTATGATTTCACACACCTCCATACTATGACTTCACACACCTCCATCTATGATTTCACACACCTCCATTTTGAGTTCTCACACCTCCATTCTGTGACTTCACACACCTCCATTCTGACTTAACACACTTCCATTGTATGACTTCACACACCTCCATTCTATGACTTCACACACTTCCATTGTGACATCACACACCTCCATTCTATGAGTTCACACATGTCCATTCTATGACTTCACACACCTCCATTATGACTTCACACACCTCTATTCTCTGACTTCAATTACCTCCATTCTATGACTTCACACACTTCCATTCTATGACTTCACACACCTCCATTCTATAACTAAACACACCTCCATTCTTTGACTTCACACACCTCCATTCTATGACTTCACACACCTTCATTCTTCACAAACATCCATTCTATGACTTCACACACCTCCATTCTATGTCTTCACACACCTCCATTCTGTGACTTCACAAACCTCCATTCTGTGTTCACGCACCTCAATTCTGTGACTTCACACACCTCCATTCTGACTTCACACATCTGCATTCTATGACTTCACACACCTGCATTCTATAACTACACACACCTCCATTCTGTGATTTCACACACCTCCATTCTGAGTTGGCACACCTCCATTCTGTGACTTCACACACGTCCATTCTGACTTCACACAGCTCCATTCTATGACTTCACACAACTCCATTCTCTGACGTCACACACCTCCATTCTATGACTTCACACACCTTCATTCTTACTTCAAAAACATCAATTCTATGACTTCACACACCTCCATTCTATGACTTCACACACCTCCATTTTGTGACTTCACACACCTCCATTTTGTGACTTCACACACTTCCATTCTATGACTTCACACACCTCCATTCTATGACTCCACACACCTCCATTGTGACTTCACATACCTCCATTTTATGACTTCACACAGCTCCATTCTGACTTCACACAGCTCCATTCTGTGAGTCCACAAAACTCCATTCTATGATTTCACACACCTCCATACTATGACTTCACACACCTCCATCTATGATTTCACACACCTCCATTTTGAGTTCTCACACCTCCATTCTGTGACTTCACACACCTCCATTCTGACTTAACACACTTCCATTGTATGACTTCACACACCTCCATTCTATGACTTCACACACTTCCATTGTGACATCACACACCTCCATTCTATGAGTTCACACATGTCCATTCTATGACTTCACACACCTCCAGTATGACTTCACACACCTCTATTCTCTGACTTCAATTACCTCCATTCTATGACTTCACACACTTCCATTCTATGACTTCACACACCTCCATTCTATAACTAAACACACCTCCATTCTTTGACTTCACACACCTCCATTCTATGACTTCACACACCTTCATTCTTCACAAACATCCATTCTATGGCTTCACACACCTCCATTCTATGACTTCACACACCTCCATTCTGTGACTTCACACACCTCCATTCTGTGACTTCACAAACCTCCATTCTGTGTTCACGCACCTCAATTCTGTGACTTCACACACCTCCATTCTGACTTCACACATCTGCATTCTATGACTTCACACACCTGCATTCTATAACTACACACACCTTCATTCTGTGATTTCACACACCTCCATTCTGAGTTGGCACACCTCCATTCTGTGACTTCACACACGTCCATTCTGACTTCACACAGCTCCATTCTATGACTTCACACAACTCCATTCTCTGACGTCACACACCTCCATTCTATGACTTCACACACCTCCATTCTATGATTTCACACACCTGCATTCTGTGACTTCACACACCTCCATTCTATGACTTCACACACCTCCATTGTGATTTCACACACCTCCGTTGTATGAGTTCACCCACCTCCATTCTGATTTCAAACACCTCAATTCTATGACTTCACACACCTCCATTCTGACTTCATACACCTCCATTCTATGACTTCAAACACCTGATTCTATGATTTCAGACACCTCCATTGTATGACTTCACACACCTGCATTCTGTGACTTCACACACCTCCATTCTATGACTTCACACATCTCCACTGTGATTTCACACACCTCCGTTCTATGAGTTCACACACCTCCATTCTGATTTCAAACACCTCAATTCTATGACTTCACACACCTCCATTCTGACTTCATACACCTCCATTCTGTGACTTCAAACACCTGATTCTATGATTTCAGACACCTCCATTGTATGATTTCACACACCTCCATTCTAAGACTTCACACACCTCCATTCTGTGACTTCACTCACCTCCATTCTGAATTCACACACCTCCATTCTGTGACTTCTCACACCTCCATTCTGACTTCACACACCTCCATTCTATGACTTCACTCGCCTCCATTCTGAATTCACACACCTCCATTCTGTGACTTCTCACACCTCCATTCTCACTTCACACACCTCCATTCCATGACTTCACACACCTCCATTCTATGACTTCACACACCTCCATTCTTTGACTTCACACACCACTATTCTATGACTTCACACACCTTCATTCTTACTTCACAAACATCCATTCTATGACTTCACACACCTCCATTCTACGGCTTCACCCACCTCCATTATTTGACTTCACAAACCTCCATTCTGTGTTCACACACCTCAATTCTGTGACTTCACACACCTCCAATCTGACTTCACACACCTCCATTCTTTGATTTCACACACCTTCATTCTTACTTCAGAAACATCCATTCTCTGACTTCACACACCTCCATTCTATGACTTCACAAACCTCCATTCTGTGACTTCACACACCTCCATTCTGAATTCACACACCTCCTTTCTATGACTTCACACACTTCCATTCTATGACTTCAGACACCTCCATTCTGTGGCTTCACACACCTATATTCTGAGTTCACACACCTCTATTCTGTGACTTCACACACCTCCATTCTGTGACTTCACACACCTCCATTCTGTGACTTCACATACCTCGATCCTATGACTTCACACACCTCCATTCTTTGAATTCACACACCTCCATTCTGTGATTTCACAAACCTCCATCTATGACTTCACAGACCTCCATTCTTTGACTTCACACATCTCCATTCTATGACTTCACACACCTGCATTCTATGACTTCACAAACCTCCATTCTGAGTTCACAGACCTCCATTCTATGACTTCACACACCTCCATTCTATGACTTCACTCACCTCCATTCTGACTTCACACACCTCCATTCTGACTTCACACACCTCAATTCTGTGACTTCACACACCTCCATTCTATGATTTCACACACTTCCATTCTATGACTTCACACACCTCCATTCTATGACTTCACACACCTCATTTCTGAGTTGACACACCTCCATTCTGTGATTTCACACACCTCCAATCTGACTTCACCCACCTCCATTCTATGACTTCACACACCTCCATTCTATGACTTCACACACCTACATTCTGTGACTTCACACACCTCCACTCTGTGTCTTCAAACACCTTCATTTTTACTTCACAAACATCCATTCTGTGACTTCACACACCTCCATTCTGTGACTTCACACACCTTCATTCTGATTTCACACACCTCCATTCTGTGACTTCACACACCTCAATTCTGTGACTTCACACACCTCCATTCTGACTTCACACACCTCCATTCTGTGACTTCACACACCTCCATTCGATGCCATCACACACCTCCATTTTGTGACTTCACACACCTAAATTCTATGACTTCACACACTTCCATTGTGACTTCACACACCTCCATTCTATGACTTCACACACCTCCATTCTATGACTTCACACACCTCCATTTTGTGACTTCACACACTTCCATTCTATGACTTCACACACCTCCATTCTATGACTCCACACACCTCCATTGTGACTTCACATACCTCCATTCTATGACTTCACACAGCTCCATTCTGACTTCACACAGCTCCATTCTGTGACTCCACAAAACTCCATTCTATGATTTCACACACCTCCATACTATGACTTCACACACCTCCATCTATGATTTCACACACCTCCATTTTGAGTTCTCACACCTCCATTCTGTGACTTCACACACCTCCATTCTGACTTAACACACTTCCATTGTATGACTTCACACACCTCCATTCTATGACTTCACACACTTCCATTGTGACATCACACACCTCCATTCTATGAGTTCACACATGTCCATTCTATGACTTCACACACCTCCATTATGACTTCACACACCTCTATTCTCTGACTTCAATTACCTCCATTCTATGACTTCACACACTTCCATTCTATGACTTCACACACCTCCATTCTATAACTAAACACACCTCCATTCTTTGACTTCACACACCTCCATTCTATGACTTCACACACCTTCATTCTTCACAAACATCCATTCTATGACTTCACACACCTCCATTCTATGTCTTCACACACCTCCATTCTGTGACTTCACAAACCTCCATTCTGTGTTCACGCACCTCAATTCTGTGACTTCACACACCTCCATTCTGACTTCACACATCTGCATTCTATGACTTCACACACCTGCATTCTATAACTACACACACCTCCATTCTGTGATTTCACACACCTCCATTCTGAGTTGGCACACCTCCATTCTGTGACTTCACACACGTCCATTCTGACTTCACACAGCTCCATTCTATGACTTCACACAACTCCATTCTCTGACGTCACACACCTCCATTCTATGACTTCACACACCTTCATTCTTACTTCAAAAACATCAATTCTATGACTTCACACACCTCCATTCTATGACTTCACACACCTCCATTTTGTGACTTCACACACCTCCATTTTGTGACTTCACACACTTCCATTCTATGACTTCACACACCTCCATTCTATGACTCCACACACCTCCATTGTGACTTCACATACCTCCATTTTATGACTTCACACAGCTCCATTCTGACTTCACACAGCTCCATTCTGTGAGTCCACAAAACTCCATTCTATGATTTCACACACCTCCATACTATGACTTCACACACCTCCATCTATGATTTCACACACCTCCATTTTGAGTTCTCACACCTCCATTCTGTGACTTCACACACCTCCATTCTGACTTAACACACTTCCATTGTATGACTTCACACACCTCCATTCTATGACTTCACACACTTCCATTGTGACATCACACACCTCCATTCTATGAGTTCACACATGTCCATTCTATGACTTCACACACCTCCAGTATGACTTCACACACCTCTATTCTCTGACTTCAATTACCTCCATTCTATGACTTCACACACTTCCATTCTATGACTTCACACACCTCCATTCTATAACTAAACACACCTCCATTCTTTGACTTCACACACCTCCATTCTATGACTTCACACACCTTCATTCTTCACAAACATCCATTCTATGACTTCACACACCTCCATTCTATGACTTCACACACCTCCATTCTGTGACTTCACACACCTCCATTCTGTGACTTCACAAACCTCCATTCTGTGTTCACGCACCTCAATTCTGTGACTTCACACACCTCCATTCTGACTTCACACATCTGCATTCTATGACTTCACACACCTGCATTCTATAACTACACACACCTTCATTCTGTGATTTCACACACCTCCATTCTGAGTTGGCACACCTCCATTCTGTGACTTCACACACGTCCATTCTGACTTCACACAGCTCCATTCTATGACTTCACACAACTCCATTCTCTGACGTCACACACCTCCATTCTATGACTTCACACACCTCCATTCTATGATTTCACACACCTGCATTCTGTGACTTCACACACCTCCATTCTATGACTTCACACACCTCCATTGTGATTTCACACACCTCCGTTGTATGAGTTCACCCACCTCCATTCTGATTTCAAACACCTCAATTCTATGACTTCACACACCTCCATTCTGACTTCATACACCTCCATTCTATGACTTCAAACACCTGATTCTATGATTTCAGACACCTCCATTGTATGACTTCACACACCTGCATTCTGTGACTTCACACACCTCCATTCTATGACTTCACACATCTCCACTGTGATTTCACACACCTCCGTTCTATGAGTTCACACACCTCCATTCTGATTTCAAACACCTCAATTCTATGACTTCACACACCTCCATTCTGACTTCATACACCTCCATTCTGTGACTTCAAACACCTGATTCTATGATTTCAGACACCTCCATTGTATGATTTCACACACCTCCATTCTAAGACTTCACACACCTCCATTCTGTGACTTCACTCACCTCCATTCTGAATTCACACACCTCCATTCTGTGACTTCTCACACCTCCATTCTGACTTCACACACCTCCATTCTATGACTTCACTCGCCTCCATTCTGAATTCACACACCTCCATTCTGTGACTTCTCACACCTCCATTCTCACTTCACACACCTCCATTCCATGACTTCACACACCTCCATTCTATGAGTTCACACACCTCCATTCTATGAGATCACACACGTTCATATTGACTTCACACACCTCCATTCTATGACTTCACACACCTACATTGTTACTTCACAAACATCCATTCTATGACTTCACACACCTCCATTATATGACTTCATAAACTCCCTTCTGTGACTTCACACACCTCCATTCTGAGTTCACACACCTCCATCTGTGACTTCACACACCTCCATTCTGTGACTTCACACACTTCAATTCTATGACTTCAAACACCTCCATTCTGTGACTTCACACACCTCCATTGTGAGTTCACACACCTCCATTCTGTGACTTCACACACCTCCATTCTGTGACTTCACACACCTCCATTCTATGACTTCACACACCTCCATTCTATGATTTCACACAGCTCCATTCTATGAATTCACACACCTCCATTCTGTGACTTCACACACCTCCATTCTATGACTTCACACACCTCCATTCTGTGATTTCACACACCTCCATTCTATGCCTTCACTCACTGCCATTCTGACTTCACACAGCTTCATTCTGAGACTTCACAAACCTCCATTCTATGATTTCACACACCTCCATACTATGACTTCACACACGTCCATCTATGACTTCACACACCTCCATTCTGACTTCACACACCTCCATTGTATGACTTCACACACCTCCATTCTGTGACTTCACACACCTCCATTCTATGACTTCACACACTTCCATTGTGACGTCACACACCTCCATTCTATGAGTTAACACATCTCCATTCTATGACTTCACACACCTCCATTCTCACTTCACACACCTCCATTCTATGACTTCATAGACCTCCAATGTGACTTCACTCACCTCCACTCGGTGACTTCACACTCCTCCATTCTATGACTTCCCACACCTCCTTTCTATGACTTCACCAAATCCATTCAGCTACTTCACACCTCCATTCTGACTTCACACACCTTCATTCTGTGACTTCACACACCTCCATTCTATGACTTCACACACCTCCATTCTATGACTTCACACACCTCCATTCTTTGACTTCACACACCACTATTCTATGACTTCACACACCTTCATTCTTACTTCACAAACATCCATTCTATGACTTCACACACCTCCATTCTACGGCTTCACCCACCTCCATTATTTGACTTCACAAACCTCCATTCTGTGTTCACACACCTCAATTCTGTGACTTCACACACCTCCAATCTGACTTCACACACCTCCATTCTTTGATTTCACACACCTTCATTCTTACTTCAGAAACATCCATTCTCTGACTTCACACACCTCCATTCTATGACTTCACAAACCTCCATTCTGTGACTTCACACACCTCCATTCTGAATTCACACACCTCCTTTCTATGACTTCACACACTTCCATTCTATGACTTCAGACACCTCCATTCTGTGGCTTCACACACCTATATTCTGAGTTCACACACCTCCATTCTGTGACTTCACACACCTCCATTCTGTGACTTCACACACCTCCATTCTGTGACTTCACATACCTCGATCCTATGACTTCACACACCTCCATTCTTTGAATTCACACACCTCCATTCTGTGATTTCACAAACCTCCATCTATGACTTCACAGACCTCCATTCTTTGACTTCACACATCTCCATTCTATGACTTCACACACCTGCATTCTATGACTTCACAAACCTCCATTCTGAGTTCACAGACCTCCATTCTATGACTTCACACACCTCCATTCTATGACTTCACTCACCTCCATTCTGACTTCACACACCTCCATTCTGACTTCACACACCTCAATTCTGTGACTTCACACACCTCCATTCTATGATTTCACACACTTCCATTCTATGACTTCACACACCTCCATTCTATGACTTCACACACCTCATTTCTGAGTTGACACACCTCCATTCTGTGATTTCACACACCTCCAATCTGACTTCACCCACCTCCATTCTATGACTTCACACACCTCCATTCTATGACTTCACACACCTACATTCTGTGACTTCACACACCTCCACTCTGTGTCTTCAAACACCTTCATTTTTACTTCACAAACATCCATTCTGTGACTTCACACACCTCCATTCTGTGACTTCACACACCTTCATTCTGACTTCACACACCTCCATTCTGTGACTTCACACACCTCAATTCTGTGACTTCACACACCTCCATTCTGACTTCACACACCTCCATTCTGTGACTTCACACACCTCCATTCGATGCCATCACACACCTCCATTTTGTGACTTCACACACCTAAATTCTATGACTTCACACACTTCCATTGTGACTTCACACACCTCCATTCTATGACTTCACACACCTCCATTCTATGACTTCACACACCTCCATTTTGTGACTTCACACACTTCCATTCTATGACTTCACACACCTCCATTCTATGACTCCACACACCTCCATTGTGACTTCACATACCTCCATTCTATGACTTCACACAGCTCCATTCTGACTTCACACAGCTCCATTCTGTGACTCCACAAAACTCCATTCTATGATTTCACACACCTCCATACTATGACTTCACACACCTCCATCTATGATTTCACACACCTCCATTTTGAGTTCTCACACCTCCATTCTGTGACTTCACACACCTCCATTCTGACTTAACACACTTCCATTGTATGACTTCACACACCTCCATTCTATGACTTCACACACTTCCATTGTGACATCACACACCTCCATTCTATGAGTTCACACATGTCCATTCTATGACTTCACACACCTCCATTATGACTTCACACACCTCTATTCTCTGACGTCAATTACCTCCATTCTATGACTTCACACACTTCCATTCTATGACTTCACACACCTCCATTCTATAACTAAACACACCTCCATTCTTTGACTTCACACACCTCCATTCTATGACTTCACACACCTTCATTCTTCACAAACATCCATTCTATGACTTCACACACCTCCATTCTATGTCTTCACACACCTCCATTCTGTGACTTCACAAACCTCCATTCTGTGTTCACGCACCTCAATTCTGTGACTTCACACACCTCCATTCTGACTTCACACATCTGCATTCTATGACTTCACACACCTGCATTCTATAACTACACACACCTCCATTCTGTGATTTCACACACCTCCATTCTGAGTTGGCACACCTCCATTCTGTGACTTCACACACGTCCATTCTGACTTCACACAGCTCCATTCTATGACTTCACACAACTCCATTCTCTGACGTCACACACCTCCATTCTATGACTTCACACACCTCCAGTATGACTTCACACACCTCTATTCTCTGACTTCAATTACCTCCATTCTATGACTTCACACACTTCCATTCTATGACTTCACACACCTCCATTCTATAACTAAACACACCTCCATTCTTTGACTTCACACACCTCCATTCTATGACTTCACACACCTTCATTCTTCACAAACATCCATTCTATGACTTCACACACCTCCATTCTATGACTTCACACACCTCCATTCTGTGACTTCACACACCTCCATTCTGTGACTTCACAAACCTCCATTCTGTATTCACGCACCTCAATTCTGTGACTTCACACACCTCCATTCTGACTTCACACATCTGCATTCTATGACTTCACACACCTGCATTCTATAACTACACACACCTTCATTCTGTGATTTCACACACCTCCATTCTGAGTTGGCACACCTCCATTCTGTGACTTCACACACGTCCATTCTGACTTCACACAGCTCCATTCTATGACTTCACACAACTCCATTCTCTGACGTCACACACCTCCATTCTATGACTTCACACACCTCCATTCTATGATTTCACACACCTGCATTCTGTGACTTCACACACCTCCATTCTATGACTTCACACACCTCCATTGTGATTTCACACACCTCCGTTGTATGAGTTCACCCACCTCCATTCTGATTTCAAACACCTCAATTCTATGACTTCACACACCTCCATTCTGACTTCTTACACCTCCATTCTATGACTTCAAACACCTGATTCTATGATTTCAGACACCTCCATTGTATGACTTCACACACCTGCATTCTGTGACTTCACACACCTCCATTCTATGACTTCACACACCTCCACTGTGATTTCACACACCTCCGTTCTATGAGTTCACACACCTCCATTCTGATTTCAAACACCTCAATTCTATGACTTCAAACACCTCCATTCTGACTTCATACACCTCCATTCTGTGACTTCAAACACCTTATTCTATGATTTCAGACACCTCCATTGTATGATTTCACACACCTCCATTCTAAGACTTCACACACCTCCATTCTGTGACTTCACTCACCTCCATTCTGAATTCACACACCTCCATTCTGTGACTTCTCACACCTCCATTCTGACTTCACACACCTCCATTCTATGACTTCACTCGCCTCCATTCTGAATTCACACACCTCCATTCTGTGACTTCTCACACCTCCATTCTCACTTCACACACCTCCATTCCATGACTTCACACACCTCCATTCTATGAGTTCACACACCTCCATTCTATGAGATCACACACGTTCATTTTGACTTCACACACCTCCATTCTATGACTTCACACACCTACATTGTTACTTCACAAACATCCATTCTATGACTTCACACACCTCCATTATATGACTTCATAAACTCCCTTCTGTGACTTCACACACCTCCATTCTGAGTTCACACACCTCCATCTGTGACTTCACACACCTCCATTCTGTGACTTCACACACTTCAATTCTATGACTTCAAACACCTCCATTCTGTGACTTCACACACCTCCATTGTGAGTTCACACACCTCCATTCTGTGACTTCACACACCTCCATTCTGTGACTTCACACACCTCCATTCTATGACTTCACACACCTCCATTCTATGATTTCACACAGCTCCATTCTATGAATTCACACACCTCCATTCTGTGACTTCACACACCTCCATTCTATGACTTCACACACCTCCATTCTGTGATTTCACACACCTCCATTCTATGCCTTCACTCACTGCCATTCTGACTTCACACAGCTTCATTCTGAGACTTCACAAACCTCCATTCTATGATTTCACACACCTCCATACTATGACTTCACACACGTCCATCTATGACTTCACACACCTCCATTCTGACTTCACACACCTCCATTGTATGACTTCACACACCTCCATTCTGTGACTTCACACACCTCCATTCTATGACTTCACACACTTCCATTGTGACGTCACACACCTCCATTCTATGAGTTAACACATCTCCATTCTATGACTTCACACACCTCCATTCTCACTTCACACACCTCCATTCTATGACTTCATAGACCTCCAATGTGACTTCACTCACCTCCACTCGGTGACTTCACACTCCTCCATTCTATGACTTCCCACACCTCCTTTCTATGACTTCACCAAATCCATTCAGCTACTTCACACCTCCATTCTGACTTCACACACCTTCATTCTGTGACTTCACACACCTCCATTCTATGACTTCACACACCTCCATTCTATGACTTCACACACCTCCATTCTTTGACTTCACACACCACTATTCTATGACTTCACACACCTTCATTCTTACTTCACAAACATCCATTCTATGACTTCACACACCTCCATTCTACGGCTTCACCCACCTCCATTATTTGACTTCACAAACCTCCATTATGTGTTCACACACCTCAATTCTGTGACTTCACACACCTCCAATCTGACTTCACACACCTCCATTCTTTGATTTCACACACCTTCATTCTTACTTCAGAAACATCCATTCTCTGACTTCACACACCTCCATTCTATGACTTCACAAACCTCCATTCTGTGACTTCACACACCTCCATTCTGAATTCACACACCTCCTTTCTATGACTTCACACACTTCCATTCTATGACTTCAGACACCTCCATTCTGTGGCTTCACACACCTATATTCTGAGTTCACACACCTCCATTCTGTGACTTCACACACCTCCATTCTGTGACTTCACACACCTCCATTCTGTGACTTCACATACCTCGATCCTATGACTTCACACACCTCCATTCTTTGAATTCACACACCTCCATTCTGTGATTTCACAAACCTCCATCTGTGACTTCACAGACCTCCATTCTTTGACTTCACACATCTCCATTCTATGACTTCACACACCTGCATTCTATGACTTCACAAACCTCCATTCTGAGTTCACAGACCTCCATTCTATGACTTCACACACCTCCATTCTATGACTTCACTCACCTCCATTCTGACTTCACACACCTCCATTCTGACTTCACACACCTCAATTCTGTGACTTCACACACCTCCATTCTATGATTTCACACACTTCCATTCTATGACTTCACACACCTCCATTCTATGACTTCACACACCTCATTTCTGAGTTGACACACCTCCATTCTGTGATTTCACACACCTCCAATCTGACTTCACCCACCTCCATTCTATGACTTCACACACCTCCATTCTATGACTTCACACACCTACATTCTGTGACTTCACACACCTCCACTCTGTGTCTTCAAACACCTTCATTTTTACTTCACAAACATCCATTCTGTGACTTCACACACCTCCATTCTGTGACTTCACACACCTTCATTCTGACTTCACACACCTCCATTCTGTGACTTCACACACCTCAATTCTGTGACTTCACACACCTCCATTCTGACTTCACACACCTCCATTCTGTGACTTCACACACCTCCATTCGATGCCATCACACACCTCCATTTTGTGACTTCACACACCTAAATTCTATGACTTCACACACTTCCATTGTGACTTCACACACCTCCATTCTATGACTTCACACACCTCCATTCTATGACTTCACACACCTCCATTTTGTGACTTCACACACTTCCATTCTATGACTTCACACACCTCCATTCTATGACTCCACACACCTCCATTGTGACTTCACATACCTCCATTCTATGACTTCACACAGCTCCATTCTGACTTCACACAGCTCCATTCTGTGACTCCACAAAACTCCATTCTATGATTTCACACACCTCCATTCTATAACTAAACACACCTCCATTCTTTGACTTCACACACCTCCATTCTATGACTTCACACACCTTCATTCTTCACAAACATCCATTCTATGACTTCACACAACTCCATTCTATGTCTTCACACACCTCCATTCTGTGACTTCACAAACCTCCATTCTGTGTTCACGCACCTCAATTCTGTGACTTCACACACCTCCATTCTGACTTCACACATCTGCATTCTATGACTTCACACACCTGCATTCTATAACTACACACACCTCCATTCTGTGATTTCACACACCTCCATTCTGAGTTGGCACACCTCCATTCTGTGACTTCACACACGTCCATTCTGACTTCACACAGCTCCATTCTATGACTTCACACAACTCCATTCTCTGACGTCACACACCTCCATTCTATGACTTCACACACCTTCATTCTTACTTCAAAAACATCAATTCTATGACTTCACACACCTCCATTCTATGACTTCACACACCTCCATTTTGTGACTTCACACACCTACATTTTGTGACTTCACACACTTCCATTCTATGACTTCACACACCTCCATTCTATGACTCCACACACCTCCATTGTGACTTCACATACCTCCATTCTATGACTTCACACAGCTCCATTCTGACTTCACACAGCTCCATTCTGTGACTCCACAAAACTCCATTCTATGATTTCACACACCTCCATACTATGACTTCACACACCTCCATCTATGATTTCACACACCTCCATTTTGAGTTCTCACACCTCCATTCTGTGACTTCACACACCTCCATTCTGACTTAACACACTTCCATTGTATGACTTCACACACCTCCATTCTATGACTTCACACACTTCCATTGTGACATCACACACCTCCATTCTATGAGTTCACACATGTCCATTCTATGACTTCATACACCTCCAGTATGACTTCACACACCTCTATTCTCTGACTTCAATTACCTCCATTCTATGACTTCACACACTTCCATTCTATGACTTCACACACCTCCATTCTATAACTAAACACACCTCCATTCTTTGACTTCACACACCTCCATTCTATGACTTCACACACCTTCATTCTTCACAAACATCCATTCTATGACTTCACACACCTCCATTCTATGACTTCACACACCTCCATTCTGTGACTTCACACACCTCCATTCTGTGACTTCACAAACCTCCATTCTGTGTTCACGCACCTCAATTCTGTGACTTCACACACCTCCATTCTGACTTCACACATCTGCATTCTATGACTTCACACACCTGCATTCTATAACTACACACAACTTCATTCTGTGATTTCACACACCTCCATTCTGAGTTGGCACACCTCCATTCTGTGACTTCACACACGTCCATTCTGACTTCACACAGCTCCATTCTATGACTTCACACAACTCCATTCTCTGACGTCACACACCTCCATTCTATGACTTCACACACCTTCATTCTTACTTCAAAAACATCAATTCTATGACTTCACACACCTCCATTCTATGACTTCACACACCTCCATTTTGTGACTTCACACACCTCCATTATATGATTTCACACACCTCCATTGTGACTTCACACACCTCCATTCTATGAGTTCACACACCTCCATGCTGACTTCACACACCTCCATTCTAAGACTTCACACACCTCCCTTCTGACTTCACACAGCTCCATTCTGTGACTTCACAAAACTCCATTCTACGATTTCACACACGTCCATACTATGACTTCACACACCTCCATCTATGACTTTACACACCTCCATTCAGAGTTCACAAACCTCCATTCTGTGACTTCAAACACCTCCATTCTGACTTCACACACCTTCATTGCATGACTTCACACACCTCCATTCTGTGACTTCACACACCTCCCTTCTATGACTTCACACATTCCATTGTGACGCACACACCTCCATTTTATGAGTTCACACATCTCCATTCTATGATTTCACACACCTCCATTCTGACTTCACACACCTCCACTCTATGACTTCACACACCTCCATTCTATGACTTCACACACCTCCATTCTGACGTCACAAACCTCCATTCTGTGACTTCACACACCTCCATTCTATGAGTTCACACACCTAAATTCAATGACTTCACACAACTCCATTCTATGACTTCACACACCTCCATTCTGTGACTTCACACACCTCCATTCTATGACTTCAAAAACCTAAATTCTATGACTTCACACAACTCCATTCTATGACTTCACACACCCCCATTCTGTGCCTTCACACACCTCCATTCTGACTTCACACACCTCTATTCTGTGTCTTCACATACCTCAATTCTGTGACTTCACACACTTCCATTCTGACTTCACACACCTCCATTGTATGATTTCACACACCTCCATTCTATGACTTCACCCAGCTCCATTCTATGACTTCACACACCTCCATTCTGTGACTTCCGACACCTCAATTCTATGACTTCACACACCTCAATTCTGACTTCACACACCTCCATTCTGTGACTTCAAACACCTCCATTCTATGATTTCAGACACCTCTATTGTATGATTTCACACACCTCCATTCTATGACTTCACTCACATCCATTCTGAATTCACACACCTCCATTCTGTGACTTCTCACACCTCCATTCTGACTTCATACACCTCCATTCTATGACTTCACTCACCTCCATTCTGAATTCACACACCTCCATTCTGTGACTTCTCACACCTCCATTCTGACTTCACACACATCCATTCCATGACTTCACACACCTCCGTTCTGTGAATTCACACACCTCCTTTCTATGAGTTCACACACCTCCATTTTGACTTCCCACAACTCCATTCCATGACTTCACACACCTTCATTCTTACTTCAGAAACATCCATTCTATGTCTTCACACACCTCCATTATATGACTTCACAAACCTCCATTCTGTGACTTCACACACCTCCATTCTGAGTTCACAAACCTCCATTCTGTGACTTCACACACCTCCATTTTGACTTCACACACCTCCATTCTATGACTTCACACACTTCAATTCTATGAATTCTCACACCTCCATTCTGTGACTTCACTCACCTCCATTCTGTGACTACACGCACCTCCAGTTTGAGTTCACACATCTCCATTCTTTGACTTCACACACCTCCATTCTGTGACTTCACACACCTCCATTCTATGACTTCACACACCTCCATTCTATGACTTCACACACCTCCATTCTGTGACTTCACGCACCTCCATTCCATGACTTCACACACCTCCATTGTGACTTCACACACCATGATACTATGATTTCACACACCTCCATTCTGACTTCACACACCTCCATTCTATGCCTTCACACACCGTCATTCTGACTTCACACAACTCCATTCTGTGACTTCACACACTTTCATTTTATGACTTCACACACCTCCATTCTGTGACTTCACACACCTCCATTCTATTTCTTCACACACTTCCATTGTGACGTCACACACCTCCATTTTATGAGTTCACACATCTCCATTCTATGATTTCACACACCTACATTCTGACTTCACACACCTCCATTCTATGACTTTACAGACCTCGAATCTGTGACTTCACTCATCTCAACCCTATGACTTCACACTTCTCCATTCAGAGACTTCCCACACCTCCTTTCTATGACTTCACCCACCTCCATTCAGAGACTTCACACCTCCATTCTGACTTCACACACCTCTATTCTGTGACTTCACACACCTCCATTCTATGAATTGACACACCTCCATTCTTTGCCTTCACACACCTCTATTCTATGACTTCACACACCTTCATTCTTTCTTCACAAACATCCATTCTATTACTTCACACACATCCATTCTATGACTTCACACACATCCATTATGTGACTTCACAAACCTCCATTCTGTGTTCACACACCTCAATTCTGTGACTTCACACACCTCCATTCTGACTTCACACACCTCCATTCTATGACTTCGCACACCTCCATTCTATGACTTCACACACCTGCATTCTGTGACTTCACACACCTCCATTCTATCACTTCACACACCTCCATTGTGATTTCACACACCTCCGTTCTATGAGTTCACACACCTCCATTCTGATTTCAAACACCTCAATTCTATGACTTCACACACCTCCATTCTGACTTCATACACCTCCATTCTGTGACTTCAAACACCTCCATTCTATGATTTCAGACACCTTCATTGTATGATTTCACACACCTCCATTCTATGACTTCACACACCTCCATTCTATGACTTCACTCACCTCCATTCTGAATTCACACACCTCCATTCTGTGACTTCTCACACCTCCATTCTGACTTCGCACACCTCCATTCCATGACTTCACACACCTCCATTCTATGAGTTCACACACCTCCATTCTATGAGTTCACACACCTTCATTTTGACTTCACAGACCTCCATTCTATGACTTCACACACCTTCATTCTTACTTCACAAACATCCATTCTATGACTTCACACACCTCCATTATATTACTTCATAAACCTCCCTTCTGTGACTTCACACACCTCCATTCTGAGTTCACACACCTCCATTCTGTGACTTCACACACCTCCATTTTGACTTCACACACCTCCAATCTATGACTTCACACACTTCAATTCTATGACTTCACACACCTCCATTCTGTGACTTCACACACCTCCATTGTGAGTTCACACACATCCATTCTGTGACTTCACACACCTCCATTCTGTGACTTCACACACCTCCATTCTATGACTTCACACACCTCCATTCTATGAATTCACACACCTCCATTCTGTGACTTCACACACCTACATTCAATGACTTCACAGACCTCCATTCTTTGACTTCACCTACCTCCATTCTGAGTTCACACCCCTCCATTCTGTGAATTCACACACCTTCATTCTGTGACTTCACACACCTCCATTCTATGACTTCACACACCTCCATTCTATGACTTCACACACCTCCATTCTGTGATTTGACACACCTCCATTCTATGATTTCACTCACTGCCATTCTGACTTCACACAGCTTCATTCTGAGACTTCACAAACCTCCATTCTATGATTTCACACACCTCCATACTATGACTTCACACACGTCCATCTATGACTTCACACACCTCCATTCTGACTTCATACACCTCCATTGTATGACTTCACACACCTCCATTCTGTGACTTCACACACCTCCATTCTATGACTTCACACACTTCCATTGTGACGTCACACACCTCCATTCTATGAGTTAACACATCTGCATTCTATGACTTCACACACCTCCATTCTGACTTCACACACCTCCATTCTATGACTTCATAGACCTCGAATGTGACTTCAGTCACCTCCACTCTATGACTTCACACTCCTCCATTCTATGACTTCCCACACCTCCTTTCTATGACTTCACCCAACTCCATTCAGCGACTTCACACCTCCATTCTGACTTCACACACCTCCATTCTCTGACTTCACACACCTCCATTCTATGACTTCACACACCTCCATTCTATGACTTCACACACCTCCATTCTTTGACTTCACACACCACTATTCTATGACTTCACACACCTTCATTCTTACTTCACAAACATCCATTCTATGACTTCACACACCTCCATTCTACGACTTCACCCACCTCCATTATGTGACTTCACAAACCTCCATTCTGTGTTCACACACCTCAATTCTATGACTTCACACACCTCCAATCTGACTTCACACACCTCCATTCTGTGACTTCACACACCTCCATTCTGTGACTTCACAAACCTCCATTCTGTGACTTCACACAACTCCATTCTGTGACGTCACACACCTCAATTCTTTGACTTCACACACCTTCATTCTTACTTCACACACATCCATTCTATGACTTCACACACATACATTCCATCATTTCACACACCTCCATTTTGTGACTTCACACACCACCATTCTATGATTTCACACACCTCCATTGTGACTTCACACACCTCCATTCTATGAGTTCACACACCTCCATTCTGACTTCACACACCTCCATTCTATGACTTCACACACCTCCATTCTGACTTCACACAGTCCCTTCTGTGAGCTCACAAAACTCCTTTCTATAATTTCACACACCTCCATACTATGACTTCCCACACCTCCATCAATGACTTCACACACCTCCATTCTGAGTTCACAAACCTCCATTCTGTGACTTCACACACCTACATTTGTGACGTCACACACCACCTTTTTGACTTCACACACTTCCAATCTGTGACTTCACACACCTCCATTCTGTGACTTCACACACCTCTATTGTTTGACTTTACACACCTCCATTCTTTGACTTCACACACCTCCATTCCATGACTTCACACCTCCAATCTATGAGTTCACACACCTCCATTCTATGAGTTCACACACCTTAATTTTGACTTCACACACCTCCATTCTATGACTTCACAAACATTCAGTCTTACCTTAGAAACATCCATTCTATGACTTCACACACCTCCATTGTATGACTTCACAAACCTCCATTCTGTGACTTCACACACCTCAATTCTGTGACTTCACACGTCCATTCTGACTTCACACACCTCCATTCTATGACTTCACACACTTCCATTCTATGACTTCACAGACCTCCATTCTGTGACTTCAGACACCTCTATTGTGAGTTCAAACACCTCCATTCTCTGACTTCACACACCTCCATTCTGTGATTTCACACACCTCCATTCTATGAATTCACACACCTCCATTCTATGACGTCACACACCTCCATTCTGTGACTTCACACACATCCATTCTATGACTTCACACACCTCCATTCTATGACTTCACACACTTCCATTCTATGACTTCACACACCTCCATTCTGTGACTTCACACACCTCTATTGTGAGTTCAAACACCTCCATTCTGTGACTTCACACACCTCCATTCTGTGATTTCACACACCTCCATTCTATGAATTCACACACCTCCATTCTATGACTTCACACACCTCCATTCTGTGACTTCACACAGCTCCATTCTATGACTTCACACACCTCCATTCTATGACTTCACACACTTCCATTCTATGACTTCACACACTTCTATTCTATGTCTTCACACACCTCCATTCTGTGTTCACACACCTCAATTCTGTGAATTCACACACCTCCAATCTGACTTCACACACCTCCATTGTATGACTTCACACACCTCCATTCTGTGACTTCACACACCTCCATTCTGTGACTTCACACAGCTCCATTCTGTGACTTCACACAACTCCATTCTGTGACGTCACACACCTCAATTCTTTGACTTCACACACCTCCATTCTATGACTTCACACACCTCCATTCTGTGATTTCACACACCTCCATTCTATGCCTTCACTCACTGCCATTCTGACTTCACACAGCTTCAATCTGAGACTTCACAAACCTCCATTCTATGATTTCACACACCTCCATACTATGACTTCACACACGTCCATCTATGACTTCACACACCTCCATTCTGACTTCACACACCTCCATTGTATGACTTCACACACCTCCATTCTGTGACTTCACACACCTCCATTCTATGACTTCACACACTTCCATTGTGACGTCACACACCTCCATTCTATGAGTTAACACATCTCCATTCTATGACTTCACACACCTCCATTCTCACTTCACACACCTCCATTCTATGACTTCATAGACCTCGAATGTGACTTCACTCACCTCCACTCGGTGACTTCACACTCCTCCATTCTATGACTTCCCACACCTCCTTTCTATGACTTCACCAAATCCATTCAGCTACTTCACACCTCCATTCTGACTTCACACACCTTCATTCTGTGACTTCACACACCTCCATTCTATGACTTCACACACCTCCATTCTATGACTTCACACACCTCCATTCTTTGACTTCACACACCACTATTCTATGACTTCACACACCTTCATTCTTACTTCACAAACATCCATTCTATGACTTCACACACCTCCATTCTACGGCTTCACCCACCTCCATTATTTGACTTCACAAACCTCCATTCTGTGCTCACACACCTCAATTCTGTGACTTCACACACCCCCAATCTGACTTCACACACCTCCATTCTTTGATTTCACACACCTTCATTCTTACTTCAGAAACATCCATTCTCTGACTTCACACACCTCCATTCTATGACTTCACAAACCTCCATTCTGTGACTTCACACACCTCCATTCTGAATTCACACACCTCCTTTCTATGACTTCACACACTTCCATTCTATGACTTCAGACACCTCCATTCTGTGGCTTCACACACCTATATTCTGAGTTCACACACCTCCATTCTGTGACTTCACACACCTCCATTCTGTGACTTCACACACCTCCATTCTGTGACTTCACATACCTCGATCCTATGACTTCACACACCTCCATTCTTTGAATTCACACACCTCCATTCTGTGATTTCACAAACCTCCATCTATGACTTCACAGACCTCCATTCTTTGACTTCACACATCTCCATTCTATGACTTCACACACCTGCATTCTATGACTTCACAAACCTCCATTCTGAGTTCACAGACCTCCATTCTATGACTTCACACACTTCCATTCTATAACTTCACTCACCTCCATTCGGACTTCACACACCTCCATTCTGACTTCACACACCTCAATTCTGTGACTTCACACACCTCCATTCTATGATTTCACACACTTCCATTCTATGACTTCACACACCTCCATTCTATGATTTCACACACCTCATTTCTGAGTTGACACACCTCCATTCTGTGATTTCACACACCTCCAATCTGACTTCACCCACCTCCATTCTATGACTTCACACACCTCCATTCTATGACTTCACACACCTACATTCTGTGACTTCACACACCTCCACTCTGTGTCTTCAAACACCTTCATTTTTACTTCACAAACATCCATTCTGTGACTTCACACACCTCCATTCTGTGACTTCACACACCTTCATTCTGACTTCACACACCTCCATTCTGTGACTTCACACACCTCAATTCTGTGACTTCACACACCTCCATTCTGACTTCACACACCTCCATTCTGTGACTTCACACACCTCCATTCGATGCCATCACACACCTCCATTTTGTGACTTCACACACCTAAATTCTATGACTTCACACACTTCCATTGTGACTTCACACACCTCCATTCTATGACTTCACACACCTCCATTCTATGACTTCACACACCTCCATTTTGTGACTTCACACACTTCCATTCTATGACTTCACACACCTCCATTCTATGACTCCACACACCTCCATTGTGACTTCACATACCTCCATTCTATGACTTCACACAGCTCCATTCTGACTTCACACAGCTCCATTCTGTGACTCCACAAAACTCCATTCTATGATTTCACACACCTCCATACTATGACTTCACACACCTCCATCTATGATTTCACACACCTCCATTTTGAGTTCTCACACCTCCATTCTGTGACTTCACACACCTCCATTCTGACTTAACACACTTCCATTGTATGACTTCACACACCTCCATTCTATGACTTCACACACTTCCATTGTGACATCACACACCTCCATTCTATGAGTTCACACATGTCCATTCTATGACTTCACACACCTCCATTATGACTTCACACACCTCTATTCTCTGACTTCAATTACCTCCATTCTATGACTTCACACACTTCCATTCTATGACTTCACACACCTCCATTCTATAACTAAACACACCTCCATTCTTTGACTTCACACACCTCCATTCTATGACTTCACACACCTTCATTCTTCACAAACATCCATTCTATGACTTCACACACCTCCATTCTATGACTTCACACACCTCCATTCTGTGACTTCACAAACCTCCATTCTGTGTTCACGCACCTCAATTCTGTGACTTCACACACCTCCATTCTGACTTCACACATCTGCATTCTATGACTTCACACACCTGCATTCTATAACTACACACACCTCCATTCTGTGATTTCACACACCTCCATTCTGAGTTGGCACACCTCCATTCTGTGACTTCACACACGTCCATTCTGACTTCACACAGCTCCATTCTATGACTTCACACACCTGCATTCTATAACTACACACACCTCCATTCTGTGATTTCACACACCTCCATTCTGAGTTGGCACACCTCCATTCTGTGACTTCACACACGTCCATTCTGACTTCACACAGCTCCATTCTATGACTTCACACAACTCCATTCTCTGACGTCACACACCTCCATTCTATGACTTCACACACCTTCATTCTTACTTCAAAAACATCAATTCTATGACTTCACACACCTCCATTCTATGACTTCACACACCTCCATTTTGTGACTTCACACACCTCCATTTTGTGACTTCACACACTTCCATTCTATGACTTCACACACCTCCATTCTATGACTCCACACACCTCCATTGTGACTTCACATACCTGTATTCTATGACTTCACACAGCTCCATTCTGACTTCACACAGCTCCATTCTGTGACTCCACAAAACTCCATTCTATGATTTCACACACCTCCATACTATGACTTCACACACCTCCATCTATGATTTCACACACCTCCATTTTGAGTTCTCACACCTCCATTCTGTGACTTCACACACCTCCATTCTGACTTAACACACTTCCATTGTATGACTTCACACACCTCCATTCTATGACTTCACACACTTCCATTGTGACATCACACACCTCCATTCTATG
Source organism: Megascapheus bottae (assembly GCA_024803745.1). Taxonomy (NCBI): domain Eukaryota; kingdom Metazoa; phylum Chordata; class Mammalia; order Rodentia; family Geomyidae; genus Megascapheus; species Megascapheus bottae. The sequence goes on along the minus strand of JANJXV010000802.1, from coordinate 179,159 downwards.
AGTTCACACATGTCCATTCTATGACTTCACACACCTCCAGTATGACTTCACACACCTCTATTCTCTGACATCAATTACCTCCATTCTATGACTTCACACACTTCCATTCTATGACTTCACACACCTCCATTCTATGACTAAACACACCTCCATTCTTTGACTTCACACACCTCCATTCTATGACTTCACACACCTTCATTCTTCACAAACATCCATTCTATGACTTCACACACCTCCATTCTATGACTTCACACACCTCCATTCTGTGACTTCACAAACCTCCATTCTGTGTTCACGCACCTCAATTCTGTGACTTCACACACCTCCATTCTGACTTCACACATCTGCATTCTATGACTTCACACACCTGCATTCTATAACTAAACACACCTCCATTCTGTGATTTCACACACCTCCATTCTGAGTTGGCACACCTCCATTCTGTGACTTCACACACGTCCATTCTGACTTCACACAGCTCCATTCTATGACTTCACACAACTCCATTCTCTGACGTCACACACCTCCATTCTATGACTTCACACACCTTCATTCTTACTTCAAAAACATCAATTCTATGACTTCACACACCTCCATTCTATGACTTCACACACCTCCATTTTGTGACTTCACACACCTCCATTATATGATTTCACACACCTCCATTGTGACTTCACACACCTCCATTCTATGAGTTCACACACCTCCATGCTGACTTCACACACCTCCATTCTAAGACTTCACACACCTCCCTTCTGACTTCACACAGCTCCATTCTGTGACTTCACAAAACTCCATTCTACGATTTCACACACGTCCATACTATGACTTCACACACCTCCATCTATGACTTTACACACCTCCATTCAGAGTTCACAAACCTCCATTCTGTGACTTCAAACACCTCCATTCTGACTTCACACACCTTCATTGCATGACTTCACACACCTCCATTCTGTGACTTCACACACCTCCCTTCTATGACTTCACACATTCCATTGTGACGCACACACCTCCATTTTATGAGTTCACACATCTCCATTCTATGATTTCACACACCTCCATTCTGACTTCACACACCTCCACTCTATGACTTCACACACCTCCATTCTATGACTTCACACACCTCCATTCTGACGTCACAAACCTCCATTCTGTGACTTCACACACCTCCATTCTATGAGTTCACACACCTAAATTCAATGACTTCACACAACTCCATTCTATGACTTCACACACCTCCATTCTGTGACTTCACACACCTGCATTCTATGACTTCAAAAACCTAAATTCTATGACTTCACACAACTCCATTCTATGACTTCACACACCCCCATTCTGTGCCTTCACACACCTCCATTCTGACTTCACACACCTCTATTCTGTGTCTTCACATACCTCAATTCTGTGACTTCACACACTTCCATTCTATGACTTCACCCAGCTCCATTCTATGACTTCACACACCTCCATTCTGTGCCTTCAGACACCTCAATTCTATGACTTCACACACCTCAATTCTGACTTCACACACCTCCATTCTGTGACTTCAAACACCTCCATTCTATGATTTCAGACACCTCTATTGTATGATTTCACACACCTCCATTCTATGACTTCACACACCTCCATTCTATGACTTCACTCACATCCATTCTGAATTCACACACCTCCATTCTGTGACTTCTCACATCTCCATTCTGACTTCATACACCTCCATTCTATGACTTCACTCACCTCCATTCTGAATTCACACACCTCCATTCTGTGACTTCTCACACCTCCATTCTGACTTCACACACATCCATTCCATGACTTCACACACCTCCGTTCTGTGAATTCACACACCTCCATTCTATGAGTTCACACACCTCCATTTTGACTTCCCACAACTCCATTCCATGACTTCACACACCTTCATTCTTACTTCAGAAACATCCATTGTATGTCTTCACACACCTCCATTATATGACTTCACAAACCTCCATTCTGTGACTTCACACACCTCCATTCTGAGTTCACAAACCTCCATTCTGTGACTTCACACACCTCCATTTTGACTTCACACACCTCCATTCTATGACTTCACACACTTCAATTCTATGAATTCTCACACCTCCATTCTGTGACTTCACTCACCTCCATTCTGTGACTACACGCACCTCCATTTTGAGTTCACACATCTCCATTCTTTGACTTCACACACCTCCATTCTGTGACTTCACACACCTCCATTCTATGACTTCACACACCTCCATTCTATGACGTCACACACCTCCATTCTGTGACTTCACGCACCTCCATTCCATGACTTCACACACCTCCATTGTGACTTCACACACCATGATACTATGATTTCACACACCTCCATTCTGACTTCACACACCTCCATTCTATGCCTTCACACACCGTCATTCTGACTTCACACAACTCCATTCTGTGACTTCACACACTTTCATTTTATGACTTCACACACCTCCATTCTGTGACTTCACACACCTCCATTCTATTTCTTCACACACTTCCATTGTGACGTCACACACCTCGATTTTATGAGTTCACACATCTCCATTCTATGATTTCACACACCTACATTCTGACTTCACACACCTCCATTCTATGACTTTACAGACCTCGAATCTGTGACTTCACTCATCTCAACCCTATGACTTCACACTTCTCCATTCAGAGACTTCCCACACCTCCTTTCTATGACTTCACCCACCTCCATTCAGAGACTTCACACCTCCATTCTGACTTCACACACCTCTATTCTGTGACTTCACACACCTCCATTCTATGAATTGACACACCTCCATTCTTTGCCTTCACACACCTCTATTCTATGACTTCACACACCTTCATTCTTTCTTCACAAACATCCATTCTATTACTTCACACACATCCATTCTATGACTTCACACACATCCATTATGTGACTTCACAAACCTCCATTCTGTGTTCACACACCTCAATTCTGTGACTTCACACACCTCCATTCTGACTTCACACACCTCCATTCTATGACTTCGCACACCTCCATTCTATGACTTCACACACCTGCATTCTGTGACTTCACACACCTCCATTCTATCACTTCACACACCTCCATTGTGATTTCACACACCTCCGTTCTATGAGTTCACACACCTCCATTCTGATTTCAAACACCTCAATTCTATGACTTCACACACCTCCATTCTGACTTCATACACCTCCATTCTGTGACTTCAAACACCTCCATTCTATGATTTCAGACACCTCCATTGTATGATTTCACACACCTCCATTCTATGACTTCACACACCTCCATTCTATGACTTCACTCACCTCCATTCTGAATTCACACACCTCCATTCTGTGACTTCTCACACCTCCATTCTGACTTCACACACCTCCATTCCATGACTTCACACACCTCCATTCTATGAGTTCACACACCTCCATTCTATGAGTTCACACACCTTCATTTTGACTTCACACACCTCCATTCTATGACTTCACACACCTTCATTCTTACTTCACAAACATCCATTCTATGACTTCACACACCTCCATTATATTACTTCATAAACCTCCCTTCTGTGACTTCACACACCTCCATTCTGAGTTCACACACCTCCATTCTGTGACTTCACACACCTCCATTTTGACTTCACACACCTCCAATCTATGACTTCACACACTTCAATTCTATGACTTCACACACCTCCATTCTGTGACTTCACACACCTCCATTGTGAGTTCACACACATCCATTCTGTGACTTCACACACCTCCATTCTGTGACTTCACACACCTCCATTCTATGACTTCACACACCTCCATTCTATGAATTCACACACCTCCATTCTGTGACTTCACACACCTACATTCAATGACTTCACACACCTCCATTCTTTGACTTCACCTACCTCCATTCTGAGTTCACACCCCTCCATTCTGTGAATTCACACACCTTCATTCTGTGACTTCACACACCTCCATTCTATGACTTCACACACCTCCATTCTATGACTTCACACACCTCCATTCTGTGATTTGACACACCTCCATTCTATGACTTCACTCACTGCCATTCTGACTTCACACAGCTTCATTCTGAGTCTTCACAAACCTCCATTCTATGATTTCACACACCTCCATACTATGACTTCACACACGTCCATCTATGACTTCACACACCTCCATTCTGACTTCACACACCTCCATTGTATGACTTCACACACCTCCATTCTGTGACTTCACACACCTCCATTCTATGACTTCACACACTTCCATTGTGACGTCACACACCTCCATTCTATGAGTTAACACATCTGCATTCTATGACTTCACACACCTCCATTCTGACTTCACACACCTCCATTCTATGACTTCATAGACCTCGAATATGACTTCAGTCACCTCCACTCTATGACTTCACACTCCTCCATTCTATGACTTCCCACACCTCCTTTCTATGACTTCACCCAACTCCATTCAGCGACTTCACACCTCCATTCTGACTTCACACACCTCCATTCTCTGACTTCACACACCTCCATTCTATGACTTCACACACCTCCATTCTATGACTTCACACACCTCCATTCTTTGACTTCACACACCACTATTCTATGACTTCACACACCTTCATTCTTACTTCACAAACATCCATTCTATGACTTCACACACCTCCATTCTACGACTTCACCCACCTCCATTATGTGACTTCACAAACCTCCATTCTGTGTTCACACACCTCAATTCTATGACTTCACACACCTCCAATCTGACTTCACACACCTCCATTCTGTGACTTCACACACCTCCATTCTGTGACTTCACAAACCTCCATTCTGTGACTTCACACAGCTCCATTCTATGACTTCACACAACTCCATTCTGTGACGTCACACACCTCAATTCTTTGACTTCACACACCTTCATTCTTACTTCACAAACATCCATTCTATGACTTCACACACATACATTCCATCATTTCACACACCTCCATTTTGTGACTTCACACACCACCATTCTATGATTTCACACACCTCCATTGTGACTTCACACACCTCCATTCTATGAGTTCACACACCTCCATTCTGACTTCACACACCTCCATTCTATGACTTCACACACCTCCATTCTGACTTCACACAGTCCCTTCTGTGAGCTCACAAAACTCCTTTCTATAATTTCACACACCTCCATACTATGACTTCCCACACCTCCATCAATGACTTCACACACCTCCATTCTGAGTTCACAAACCTCCATTCTGTGACTTCACACACCTACATTTGTGACGTCACACACCACCTTTTTGACTTCACACACTTCCAATCTGTGACTTCACACACCTCCATTCTGTGACTTCACACACCTCTATTGTTTGACTTTACACACCTCCATTCTTTGACTTCACACACCTCCATTCCATGACTTCACACCTCCAATCTATGAGTTCACACACCTCCATTCTATGAGTTCACACACCTTAATTTTGACTTCACACACCTCCATTCTATGACTTCACAAACATTCAGTCTTACCTTAGAAACATCCATTCTATGACTTCACACACCTCCATTGTATGACTTCACAAACCTCCATTCTGTGACTTCACACACCTCAATTCTGTGACTTCACACGTCCATTCTGACTTCACACACCTCCATTCTATGACTTCACACACTTCCATTCTATGACTTCACAGACCTCCATTCTGTGACTTCAGACACCTCTATTGTGAGTTCAAACACCTCCATTCTCTGACTTCACACACCTCCATTCTGTGATTTCACACACCTCCATTCTATGAATTCACACACCTCCATTCTATGACGTCACACACCTCCATTCTGTGACTTCACACACATCCATTCTATGACTTCACACACCTCCATTCTATGACTTCACACACTTCCATTCTATGACTTCACACACCTCCATTCTGTGACTTCACACACCTCTATTGTGAGTTCAAACACCTCCATTCTGTGACTTCACACACCTCCATTCTGTGATTTCACACACCTCCATTCTATGAATTCACACACCTCCATTCTATGACTTCACACACCTCCATTTTGACTTCACACACTTCTATTCTATGACTTCACACACCTCCATTCTGTGTTCACACACCTCAATTCTGTGAATTCACACACCTCCAATCTGACTTCACACACCTCCATTGTATGACTTCACACACCTCCATTCTGTGACTTCACACACCTCCATTCTGTGACTTCACACAGCTCCATTCTATGACTTCACACAACTCCATTCTGTGACGTCACACACCTCAATTCTTTGACTTCACACACCTTCATTCTTACTTCACAAACATCCAGTCTATGACTTCACACACATACATTCTGTCATTTCACACACCTCCATTTTGTGACTTCACACACCACCATTCTATGATTTCACACACCTCCATTGTGACTTCACACACCTCCATTCTATGAGTTCACACATCTCCATTCTGACTTCACACACCTCCATTCTATGACTTCACACACCTCCATTCTGACTTCACACAGTCCCTTCTGTGAGTTCACAAAACTCCTTTCTATAATTTCACACACCTCCATACTATGACATCCCACACCTCCATCAATGACTTCACACACCTCCATTCTGAGTTCACAAACCTCCATTCTGTGACCTCACACACCTCCATTCTGTGACTTCACACACCTCTATTGTTTGACTTCACACACCTCCATTCTATGACTTCACACGCATTCAGTCTTGCTTTAGAAACATCCATTCTATGACTTCACACACCTCCATTGTATGACTTCACACACCTCCATTCTATGACTTCTCACACTTCCATTCTATGACTTCACACACCTCCATTCTGTGACTTCAGACACCTCTATTGTGAGTTCAAACACCTCCATTCTGTGACTTCACACACCTCCATTGTGTGATTTCACACACCTCCATTCTATGACTTCACACACCTCCATTCTATGACTTCACACACCTCCATTCTATGACTTCACACACATCCTTTCTATGACTTCACCAACTCCATTCAGCGACTTCACACCTCCATTCTGACGTCACACACCTTCATTCTGTGACTTCACACACCTCCATTCTATGACTTCACACACCTCCATTCTATGACTTCACACAACTCCATTCTTTGACTTCACACACCACTATTCTATGACTTCACACACCTTCATTCTTACTTCACAAACATCCATTCTATGACTTCACACACCTCCATTCTACGACTTCACCCACCTCCATTATGTGACTTCACAAACCTCCATTCTGTGTTCACACACCTCAATTCTGTGACTTCACACACCTCCAGTCTGACTTCACACACCTCCCTTCTATGACTTCACACACCACCATTCTTTAATTTCACACACCTTCATTCTTACTTCAGAAACATCCATTCTCTGACTTCACACACCTCCATTCTATGACTTCACAAACCTCCATTCTGTGACTTCACACACCTCCATTCTGAATTCACACACCTCCTTTCTATGACTTCACACACTTCCATTCTATGACTTCACACACCTCCATTCTGTGGCTTCACACACCTATATTCTGAGTTCACACACCTCCATTCTGTGACTTCACACACCTCCATTCTGTGACTTCACACACCTCCATTCTTTGAATTCACACACCTCCATTCTGTGATTTCACAAACCTCCATCTATGACTTCACACACCTCCATTCTGTGACTTCACACATCTCCATTCTATGACTTCACACACCTGCATTCTATGACTTCACAAACCTCCATTCTGAGTTCACAGACCTCCATTCTATGACTTCACACACCTCCATTCTATGACTTCACTCACCTCCATTCTGACTTCACACACCTCCATTCTGACATCACACACCTCAATTCTGTGACTTCACACACCTCCAATCTATGATTTCACACACTTCCATTCTATGACTTCACACACCTCCATTCTATGACTTCACACACCTCATTTCTGAGTTGACACACCTCCATTCTGTGATTTCACACACCTCCAATCTGACTTCACCCACCTCCATTCTATGACTTCACACACCTCCATTCTATGACTTCACACACCTACATTCTGTGACTTCACACACCTCCACTCTGTGTCTTCAAACACCTTCATTTTTACTTCACAAACATCCATTCTGTGACTTCACACACCTCCATTCTGTGACTTCACACACCTTCATTCTGACTTCACACACCTCCATTTTGTGACTTCACACACCTCAATTCTGTGACTTCACACACCTCCATTCTGACTTCACACACCTCCATTCTGTGAATTCACACACCTCCATTCGATGCCATCACACACCTCCATTTTGTGACTTCACACACCTAAATTCTATGACTTCACACACCTCCATTGTGACTTCACACACCTCCATTCTATGACTTCACACACCTCCAATCTATGACTTCACACACCTCCATTTTGTGACTTCACACACTTCCATTCTATGACTTCACACACCTCCATTCTATGACTCCACACACCTCCATTGTGACTTCACACACCTTCTTTCTATGACTTCACCCACCTACATTCTGCGACTTCACACCTCCATTATGACTTCACACACCTCTATTCTCTGACTTCAATTACCTCCATTCTATGACTTCACACACTTCCATTCTATGACTTCACACACCTCCATTCTATAACTAAACACACCTCCATTCTTTGACTTCACACACCTCCATTCTATGACTTCACACACCTTCATTATTCACAAACATCCATTCTATGACTTCACACACCTCCATTCTATGACTTCACACACCTCCATTCTGTGACTTCACAAACCTCCATTCTGTGTTCACGCACCTGAATTCTGTGACTTCACACACCTCCATTCTGACTTCACACATCTGCATTCTATGACTTCACACACCTGCATTCTATAACTACACACACCTCCATTCTGTGATTTCACACACCTCCATTCTGAGTTGGCACACCTCCATTCTGTGACTTCACACACCTCCATTCTGTGACTTCACACACCTCTATTGTTTGACTTTACACACCTCCATTCTTTGACTTCACACACCTCCATTCCATGACTTCACACCTCCAATCTATGAGTTCACACACCTCCATTCTATGAGTTCACACACCTTAATTTTGACTTCACACACCTCCATTCTATGACTTCACAAACATTCAGTCTTACTTTAGAAACATCCATTCTACGACTTCACACAACTCCATTGTATGACTTCACAAACCTCCATTCTGTGACTTCACACACCTCAATTCTGTGACTTCACACGTCCATTCTGACTTCACACACCTCCATTCTATGACTTCACACACTTCCATTCTATGACTTCACAGACCTCCATTCTGTGACTTCAGACACATCTATTGTGAGTTCAAACACCTCCATTCTCTGACTTCACACACCTCCATTCTGTGATTTCACACGCCTCCATTCTATGAATTCACACACCTCCATTCTATGACGTCACACACCTCCATTCTGTGACTTCACACACATCCATTCTGTGACTTCACACACCTCCATTCTATGACTTCACACACTTCCATTCTATGACTTCACACACCTCCATTCTGTGACTTCACACACCTCTATTGTGAGTTCAAACACCTCCATTCTGTGACTTCACACACCTCCATTCTGTGATTTCACACACCTCCATTCTATGAATTCACACACCTCCATTCTATGACTTCACACACCTCCATTTTGACTTCACACACTTCTATTCTATGACTTCACACACCTCCATTCTGTGTTCACACACCTCAATTCTGTGAATTCACACACCTCCAATCTGACTTCACACACCTCCATTCTATGACTTCACACACCTCCATTCTGTGACTTCACACACCTCCATTCTGTGACTTCACACAGCTCCATTCTATGACTTCACACAACTCCATTCTGTGACGTCACACACCTCAATTCTTTGACTTCACACACCTTCATTCTTACTTCACAAACATCCAGTCTATGACTTCACACACGTACATTCTGTCATTTCACACACCTCCATTTTGTGACTTCACACACCACCATTCTATGATTTCACACACCTCCATTGTGACTTCACACACCTCCATTCTATGAGTTCACACATCTCCATTCTGACTTCACACACCTCCATTCTATGACTTCACACACCTCCATTCTGACTTCACACAGTCCCTTCTGTGAGTTCACAAAACTCCTTTCTATAATTTCACACACCTCCATACTATGACATCCCACACCTCAATCAATGACTTCACACACCTCCATTCTGAGTTCACAAACCTCCATTCTGTGACTTCACACACCTCCATTCTGTGACTTCACACACCTCTATTGTTTGACTTCACACACCTCCATTCTCTGACTTCACACACCTCCATTCCATGACTTCACACCTCCAATCTATGAGTTCACACACCTCCATTCTATGAGTTCACACACCTTAATTTTGACTTCACACACCTCCATTCTTTGACTTCACACACATTCAGTCTTGCTTTAGAAACATCCATTCTATGACTTCACACACCTCCATTGTATGACTTCACACACCTCCATTGTATGACTTCTCACACTTCCATTCTATGACTTCACACACCTCCATTCTGTGACTTCAGACACCTCTATTGTGAGTTCAAACACCTCCATTCTGTGACTTCACACACCTCCATTGTGTGATTTCACACACCTCCATTCTATGAATTCACACACCTCCATTCTATGACTTCACACACCTCCATTCTATGACTTCACACACATCCTTTCTATGACTTCACCAACTCCATTCAGCGACTTCACACCTCCATTCTGACGTCACACACCTTCATTCTGTGACTTCACACACCTCCATTCTATGACTTCACACACCTCCATTCTATGACTTCACACACCTCCATTCTTTGACTTCACACACCACTATTCTATGACTTCACACACCTTCATTCTTACTTCACAAACATCCATTCTATGACTTCACACACCTCCATTCTACGACTTCACCCACCTCCATTATGTGACTTCACAAACCTCCATTCTGTGTTCACACACCTCAATTCTGTGACTTCACACACCTCCAATCTGACTTCACACACCTCCCTTCTATGACTTCACACACCACCATTCTTTAATTTCACACACCTTCATTCTTACTTCAGAAACATCCATTCTCTGACTTCACACACCTCCATTCTATGACTTCACAAACCTCCATTCTGTGACTTCACACACCTCCATTCTGAATTCACACACCTCCTTTCTATGACTTCACACACTTCCATTCTATGACTTCACACACCTCCATTCTGTGGCTTCACACACCTATATTCTGAGTTCACACACCTCCATTCTGTGACTTCACACACCTCCATTCTGTGACTTCACACACCTCCATTCTGTGACTTCACATACCTCGATCCTATGACTTCACACACCTCCATTCTTTGAATTCACACACCTCCATTCTGTGATTTCACAAACCTCCATCTATGACTTCACACACCTCCATTCTGTGACTTCACACACCTCCATTCTGTGACTTCAGACACCTCTATTGTGAGTTCAAACACCTCCATTCTGTGACTTCACACACCTCCATTGTGTGATTTCACACACCTCCATTCTATGAATTCACACACCTCCATTCTATGACTTCACACACCTCCATTCTATGACTTCACACACATCCTTTCTATGACTTCTCCAACTCCATTCAGCGACTTCACACCTCCATTCTGACGTCACACACCTTCATTCTGTGACTTCACACACCTCCATTCTATGACTTCACACACCTCCATTCTATGACTTCACACACCTCCATTCTTTGACTTCACACACCACTATTCTATGACTTCACACACCTTCATTCTTACTTCACAAACATCCATTCTATGACTTCACACACCTCCATTCTACGACTTCACCCACCTCCATTATGTGACTTCACAAACCTCCATTCTGTGTTCACACACCTCAATTCTGTGACTTCACACACCTCCAATCTGACTTCACACACCTCCCTTCTATGACTTCACACACCACCATTCTTTAATTTCACACACCTTCATTCTTACTTCAGAAACATCCATTCTCTGACTTCACACACCTCCATTCTATGACTTCACAAACCTCCATTCTGTGACTTCACACACCTCCATTCTGAATTCACACACCTCCTTTCTATGACTTCACACACTTCCATTCTATGACTTCACACACCTCCATTCTGTGACTTCACACACCTCCATTCTGTGACTTCACACACCTCCATTCTGTGACTTCACATACCTCGATCCTATGACTTCACACACCTCCATTCTTTGAATTCACACACCTCCATTCTGTGATTTCACAAACCTCCATCTATGACTTCACACACCTCCATTCTGTGACTTCACACATCTCCATTCTATGACTTCACACACCTGCATTCTATTACTTCACAAACCTCCATTCTGAGTTCACAGACCTCCATTCTATGACTTCACACACCTCCATTCTTTGACTTCACTCACCTCCATTCTGACTTCACACACCTCCATTCTGACTTCACACACCTCAATTCTGTGACTTCACACACCTCCAATCTATGATTTCACACACTTCCATTCTATGACTTCACACACCTCCATTCTATGACTTCACACACCTCATTTCTGAGTTGACACACCTCCATTCTGTGATTTCACACACCTCCAATCTGACTTCACCCACCTCCATTCTATGACTTCACACACCTCCATTCTATGACTTCACACACGTACATTCTGTGACTTCACACACCTCCACTCTGTGTCTTCAAACACCTTCATTTTTACTTCACAAACATCCATTCTGTGACTTCACACACCTCCATTCTGTGACTTCACACACCTTCATTCTGACTTCACACACCTCCATTCTGTGACTTCACACACCTCAATTCTGTGACTTCACACACCTCCATTCTGACTTCACACACCTCCATTCTGTGACTTCACACACCTCCATTCGATGCCATCACACAGCTCCATTTTGTGACTTCACACACCTAAATTCTATGACTTCACACACCTCCATTGTGACTTCACACACCTCCATTCTATGACTTCACACACCTCCAATCTATGACTTCACACACCTCCATTTTGTGACTTCACACACTTCCATTCTATGACTTCACACACCTCCATTCTATGACTTCACACCCTTCCATTCTATGACTTCACAGACCTCCATTCTGTGACTTCAGACACCTCTATTGTGAGTTCAAACACCTCCATTCTCTGACTTCACACACCTCCATTCTGTGATTTCACACACCTCCATTCTATGAATTCACACACCTCCATTCTATGACGTCACACACCTCCATTCTGTGACTTCACACACATCCATTCTATGACTTCACACACCTCCATTCTATGACTTCACACACTTCCATTCTATGACTTCACACACCTCCATTCTGTGACTTCACACACCTCTATTGTGAGTTCATACACCTCCATTCTGTGACTTCACACACCTCCATTCTGTGATTTCACACACCTCCATTCTATGAATTCACACACCTCCATTCTATGACTTCACACACCTCCATTTTGACTTCACACACTTCTATTCTATGACTTCACACACCTCCATTCTGTGTTCACACACCTCAATTCTGTGAATTCACACACCTCCAATCTGACTTCACACACCTCCATTCTATGACTTCACACACCTCCATTCTGTGACTTCACACACCTCCATTCTGTGACTTCACACAGCTCCATTCTATGACTTCACACAACTCCATTCTGTGACGTCACACACCTCAATTCTTTGACTTCACACACCTTCATTCTTACTTCACAAACATCCAGTCTATGACTTCACACACGTACATTCTGTCATTTCACACACCTCCATTTTGTGACTTCACACACCACCATTCTATGATTTCACACACCTCCATTGTGACTTCACACACCTCCATTCTATGAGTTCACACATCTCCATTCTGACTTCACACACCTCCATTCTATGACTTCACACACCTCCATTCTGACTTCACACAGTCCCTTCTGTGAGTTCACAAAACTCCTTTCTATAATTTCACACACCTCCATACTATGACATCCCACACCTCAATCAATGACTTCACACACCTCCATTCTGAGTTCACAAACCTCCATTCTGTGACTTCACACACCTCCATTCTGTGACTTCACACACCTCTATTGTTTGACTTCACACACCTCCATTCTCTGACTTCACACACCTCCATTCCATGACTTCACACCTCCAATCTATGAGTTCACACACCTCCATTCTATGAGTTCACACACCTTAATTTTGACTTCACACACCTCCATTCTATGACTTCACACACATTCAGTCTTGCTTTAGAAACATCCATTGTATGACTTCACACACCTCCATTGTATGACTTCACACACCTCCATTCTATGACTTCTCACACTTCCATTCTATGACTTCACACACCTCCATTCTGTGACTTCAGACACCTCTATTGTGAGTTCAAACACCTCCATTCTGTGACTTCACACACCTCCATTCTATGACTTCACACACCTCCATTCTATGACTTCACACACCTCCATTCTATGACTTCACACACCTCCATTCTATGACTTCACACACCTCCATTCTATGACTTCACACTCATCCTTTCTATGACTTCACCAACTCCATTCAGCGACTTCACACCTCCATTCTGACGTCACACACCTTCATTCTGTGACTTCACACACCTCCATTCTATGACTTCACACACCTCCATTCTATGACTTCACACACCTCCATTCTTTGACTTCACACACCACTATTCTATGACTTCACACACCTTCATTCTTACTTCACAAACATCCATTGTATGACTTCACACACCTCCCTTCTACGACTTCACCCACCTCCATTATGTGACTTCACAAACCTCCATTCTGTGTTCACACACCTCAATTCTCTGACTTCACACACCTCCAATCTGACTTCACACACCTCCCTTCTATGACTTCACACACCACCATTCTTTAATTTCACACACCTTCATTCTTACTTCAGAAACATCCATTCTCTGACTTCACACACCTCCATTCTATGACTTCACAAACCTCCATTCTGTGACTTCACACACCTCCATTCTGAATTCACACACCTCCTTTCTATGACTTCACACACTTCCATTCTATGACTTCACACACCTCCATTCTGTGGCTTCACACACCTATATTCTGAGTTCACACACCTCCATTCTGTGACTTCACACACCTCCATTCTGTGACTTCACACACCTCCATTCTGTGACTTCACATACCTCGATCCTATGACTTCACACACCTCCATTCTTTGAATTCACACACCTCCATTCTGTGATTTCACAAACCTCCATCTATGACTTCACACACCTCCATTCTGTGACTTCACACATCTCCATTCTATGACTTCACACACCTGCAATCTATGACTTCACAAACCTCCATTCTGAGTTCACAGACCTCCATTCTATGACTTCACACACCTCCATTCTATGACTTCACTCACCTCCATTCTGATTTCACACACCTCCATTCTGACTTCACACACCTCAATTCTGTGACTTCACACACCTCCTATCTATGATTTCACACACTTCCATTCTATGACTTCACACACCTCCATTCTATGACTTCACACACCTCATTTTGAGTTGACACACCTCCATTCTGTGATTTCACACACCTCCAATCTGACTTCACCCACCTCCATTCTATGACTTCACACACCTCCATTCTATGACTTCACACACCTACATTCTGTGACTTCACACACCTCCACTCTGTGTCTTCAAACACCTTCATTTTTACTTCACAAACATCCATTCTGTGACTTCACACACCTCCATTCTGTGACTTCACACACCTTCATTCTGACTTCACACACCTCCATTCTGTGACTTCACACACCTCAATTCTGTGACTTCACACACCTCCATTCTGACTTCACACACCTCCATTCTGTGACTTCACACACCTCCATTCGATGCCATCACACACCTCCATTTTGTGACTTCACACACCTAAATTCTATGACTTCACACACCTCCATTGTGACTTCACACACCTCCATTCTATGACTTCACACACCTCCATTATATGATTTCACACACCTCCATTGTGATTTCACACACCTCCATTCTATGAGTTCACACACCTCCATGCTGACTTCACACACCTCCATTCTAAGACTTCACACACCTCCCTTCTGACTTCACACAGCTCCATTCTGTGACTTCACAAAACTCCATCCTATGATTTCACACACGTCCATACTATGACTTCACACACCTCCATCTATGACTTCACACACCTCCATTCAGAGTTCACAAACCTCCATTCTGTGACTTCAAACACCTCCATTCTGACTTCACACACCTTCATTGCATGACTTCACACACCTCCATTCTGTGACTTCACACACCTCCCTTCTATGACTTCACACAATCCATTGTGACGCACACACCTCCATTTTATGAGTTCACACATCTCCATTCTATGATTTCACACACCTCCATTCTGACTTCACACACCTCCATTCTATGACTTCACACACCTCAATTCTATGACTTCACACACCTCCATTCTGACGTCACAAACCTCCATTCTATGACTTCACACACCTCCATTCTATGAGTTCACACACCTAAATTCAATGACTTCACACAACTCCATTCTATGACTTCACACACCTCCATTCTGTGACTTCACACACCTCCATTCTATGACTTCAAAAACCTAAATTCTATGACTTCACACAACTCCATTCTATGACTTCACACACCCCCATTCTGTGACTTCACACACCTCCATTCTGACTTCACACACCTCTATTCTGTGTCTTCACATACCTCAATTCTATGACTTCACACACTTCCATTCTGACTTCACACACCTCCATTGTATGATTTCACACACCTCCATTCTATGACTTCACCCAGCTCCATTCTATGACTTCACACACCTCCATTCTGTGACTTCAGACACCTCAATTCTATGACTTCACACACCTCAATTCTGACTTCACACACCTCCATTCTGTGACTTCAAACACCTCCATTCTATGATTTCAGACACCTCTATTGTATGATTTCACATACCTCCATTCTATGACTTCACACACCTCCATTCTATGACTTCACTCACATCCATTCTGAATTCACACACCTCCATTCTGTGACTTCTCACACCTCCATTCTGACTTCACACACCTCCATTCTATGACTTCACTCACCTCCATTCTGAATTCACACACCTCCATTCTGTGACTTCTCACACCTCCATTCTGACTTCACACACATCCATTCCATGACTTCACACACCTCAGTTCTGTGAATTCACACACCTCCATTCTATGAGTTCACACACCTTCATTTTGACTTCACACAACTCCATTCTATGACTTCACACACCTTCATTCTTACTTCAGAAACATCCATTCCATGACTTCACACACCTCCATTATATGACTTCACAAACCTCCATTCTGTGACTTCACACACCTCCATTCTGAGTTCACAAACCTCCATTCTGTGACTTCACACACCTCCATTTTGACTTCACACACCTCCATTCTATGACTTCACACACTTCAATTCTATGAATTCTCACACCTCCATTCTGTGACTTCACTCACCTCCATTCTGTGACTACACGCACCTCCATTTTGAGTTCACACATCTCCATTCTTTGACTTCACACACCTCCATTCTGTGACTTCACACACCTCCATTCTATGACTTCACACACCTCCATTCTATGACTTCACACACCTCCATTCTGTGACTTCACGCACCTCCATTCCATGACTTCACACACCTCCATTGTGACTTCACACATCATGATACTATGATTTCACACACCTCCATTCTGACTTCACACACCTCCATTCTATGCCTTCACACACCGTCATTCTGACTTCACACAACTCCATTCTGTGACTTCACACACTTTCATTTTATGACTTCACACACCTCCATTCTGTGACTTCACACACCTCCATTCTATTTTTCACACACTTCCATTGTGAGGTCACACACCTCCATTTTATGAGTTCACACATCTCCATTCTATGATTTCACACACCTACATTCTGACTTCACACACCTCCATTCTATGACTTTACAGACCTCGAATCTGTGACTTCACTCATCTCAACCCTATGACTTCACACTTCTCCATTCTATGACTTCCCACACCTCCTTTCTATGACTTCACCCACCTCCATTCAGAGACTTCACACCTCCATTCTGACTTCACACACCTCCATTCTGTGACTTCACACACCTCCATTCTATGACTTCACACACCTTCATTCTATGACTTCACACACATCCATTCTATGACTTGACACACGGCCATTCTTTGCCTTCACACACCTCTATTCTATGACTTCACACACCTTCATTCTTTCTTCACAAACATCCATTCTATTACTTCACACACATCCATTCTATGACTTCACACACATCCATTATGTGACTTAACAAACCTCCATTCTGTGTTCACACACCTCAATTCTGTGACTTCACACACCTCCATTCTGACTTCACACACCTCCATTCTATGACTTCGCACACCTCCATTCTATGACTTCACACACCTGCATTCTGTGACTTCACACACCTCCATTCTATGACTTCACACACCTCCATTGTGATTTCACACACCTCCGTTCTATGAGTTCACACACCTCCATTCTGATTTCAAACACCTCAATTCTATGACTTCACACACCTCCATTCTGACTTCATACACCTCCATTCTGTGACTTCAAACACCTCCATTCTATGATTTCAGACACCTCCATTGTATGATTTCACACACCTCAATTCTATGACTTCACACACCTCCATTCTATGACTTCACTCACCTCCATTCTGAATTCACACACCTCCATTCTGTGACTTCTCACACCTCCATTCTGACTTCACACACCTCCATTCCATGACTTCACACACCTCCATTCTATGAGTTCACACACCTCCATTCTATGAGTTCACACACCTTCATTTTGACTTCACACACCTCCATTCTATGACTTCACACACCTTCATTCTTACTTCACAAACATCCATTCTATGACTTCACACACCTCCATTATATGACTTCATAAACCTCCCTTCTGTGACTTCACACACCTCCATTCTGAGTTCACACACCTCCTTTCTATGAATTCACACACTTCAATTCTATGACTTCACACACCTCCATTCTGTGACTTCACACACCTCCATTGTGAGTTCACACACCTCCATACTGTGACTTCACACACCTCCATTCTGTGACTTCACACACCTCCATTCTATGACTTCACACACCTCCATTCTATGAATTCACACACCTCCATTCTGTGACTTCACACACCTACATTCAATGACTTCACACACCTCCATTCTTTGACTTCACCTACCTCCATTCTGAGTTCACACCCCTCCATTCTGTGACTTCACACACCTTCATTCTGTGACTTCACACACCTCCATTCTATGACTTCACACACCTCCATTATATGACTTCACACACCTCCATTCTGTGACTTCACACACCTCCATTCTATGACTTCAAAAACCTAAATTCTATGACTTCACACAACTCCATTCTATGACTTCACACACCTCCATTCTGTGACTTCACACACCTCCATTCTGACTTCACACACCTCTATTCTGTTTCTTCACATACCTCAATTCTGTGACTTCACACACTTCCATTCTGACTTCACACACCTCCATTGTATGATTTCACACACCTCCATTCTATGACTTCACCCAGCTCCATTCTATGACTTCACACACCTCCATTCTGTGACTTCAGACACCTCAATTCTATGACTTCACACACCTTCATTCTTCACAAACATCCATTCTATGACTTCACACACCTCCATTCTATGACTTCACACACCTCCATTCTGTGACTTCACAAACCTCCATTCTGTGTTCACGCACCTGAATTCTGTGACTTCACACACCTCCATTCTGACTTCACACATCTGCATTCTATGACTTCACACACCTGCATTCTATAACTACATACACCTCCATTCTGTGATTTCACACACCTCCATTCTGAGTTGGCACACCTCCATTCTGTGACTTCACACACCTCCATTCTGTGACTTCACACACCTCTATTGTTTGACTTTACACACCTCCATTCTTTGACTTCACACACCTCCATTCCATGACTTCACACCTCCAATCTATGAGTTCACACACCTCCATTCTATGAGTTCACACACCTTAATTTTGACTTCACACACCTCCATTCTATGACTTCACAAACATTCAGTCTTACTTTAGAAACATCCATTTTATGACTTCACACACCTCCATTGTATGACTACACAAACCTCCATTCTGTGACTTCACACACCTCAATTCTGTGACTTCACACGTCCATTCTGACTTCACACACCTCCATTCTATGACTTCACACACTTCCATTCTATGACTTCACAGACCTCCATTCTGTGACTTCAGACACCTCTATTGTGAGTTCAAACACCTCCATTCTCTGACTTCACACACCTCCATTCTGTGATTTCACACACCTCCATTCTATGAATTCACACACCTCCATTCTATGACGTCACACACCTCCATTCTGTGACTTCACACACATCCATTCTATGACTTCACACACCTCCATTCTATGACTTCACACACTTCCATTCTATGACTTCACACACCTCCATTCTGTGACTTCACACACCTCTATTGTGAGTTCAAACACCTCCATTCTGTGACTTCACACACCTCCATTCTGTGATTTCACACACCTCCATTCTATGAATTCACACACCTCCATTCTATGACTTCACACACCTCCATTTTGACTTCACACACTTCTATTCTATGACTTCACACACCTCCATTCTGTGTTCACACACCTCAATTCTGTGAATTCACACACCTCCAATCTGACTTCACACACCTTCATTCTATGACTTCACAGACCTCGAATCTGTGACTTCACACACCTCCATTCTGTGACTTCACACAGCTCCATTCTATGACTTTCCACACCTCCTTTCTATGACTTCACCACCTCCAATCTATGACTACACACCTCCATTCTGACTTCACACACCTTCATTCTGTGAACTCACACACCTCCATTCTATGTGTTCACATACCTCCATTCTATGACCTCACACACCTTCATTCTTACTTCAGAAACATCCATTCTATGACTTCACACAACCCCATTCTATGACTTCACAAACCTCCATTCTGTGACTTCACACACCTCCATTCTGAGTTCACAGAACTCCATTCGGTGACTTCACACACCTCCATTCTGCGATTTCACACACCTCCATTCTGAGATGTCACACCTCCATTCTATGAATTCACACACCTCCATTCTGTGATTTCACACACCTCAATTCTATGACTTCACACAACTTCATTCTGTGACTTCACACATCTCCATTCTGAGTTCACGCACCTCCATTCTGTGACTTCACACACCTCCATTCTGTGACTTCACACACCTCCCTTCTGTGACTGCACAAACCTCCATTCTATGATTTCACACATCTCCAATCTATGACTTCACACACCTCCATTTTATGACGTCACACACCTCCATTTTGACTTCTCACACCTCCATTATGTGACTTCACACACCTCTCTTCTGTGACTTCACACACCTCCATTCTATGACTTCACACACCTTCATTGTATGACTTCACACATCTCCATTCTATGACTTCACACACTTCCATTCTATGATTTCACATACCTTCATACGATGACTTCACACACCTCCATTCTGTGCCTTCACACACCTCCATTCTGAGTTCACACACCTCCATTCTGTGACTTCACAAACCTCTATTCTATGATTTCACACACCTCCATTCTATGACTTCTCACACCTCCTTTTTACGACGTCACACACCTCCATTTTGACTTCACACACTTCCATTCTGTGACTTCAAACACCTCCATTCTATGACTTCACACACTTCCATTGGGACGTCACACACCTCCATTCTATGAGTTCACAAACCTACATTCTATGACTTCACACACCTTCATTCGACTTCACACACCTCCATTCTATGACTTCACAGACCTCGAATCTGTGACTTCACTCACCTCCAATCTATGACTTCACACTCCTCAATTCTATGACTTCCCACACCTCCTTTCTATGACTTCACACCTCCATTCTGACTTCATACACCTCCATTATGTGACTTCACACACCTCCATTATATGACGTCACACAACTCCATTCTATGACTTCACACACCTCCATTCTGTGACTTCACACACCTCCATTCTATGACGTCATACACCTTCATTCTTACTTCACAAACATACATTCTATGACTTCACACACCTCCATTCTATGACTTCACACACCTCCATTCTTTGACTTCACACACCTCCATTCTGTGACTTCACACACCTCCATTCTGTGACTTCACACACCTCCATTCTGTGACTTCACACAGTTCCATTCTGTGACTTCACACACCTCATTCTCCGACTTCACACACCTCCGTTCTATGACTTCACACATCCATTTTGACTTCACACACCTCCAATATATAACTTCAAACACCTCAATTCTGTGACTTAACACACCTCCATTCTATGATATCATACCCGTCCATTCAGTGACTTCACAAACCTCCATTCTTGGACTTCAAACACCTCCATTCTGTGACTTCACCCACCTACATTCTGTGACTTCCCACACCTCCATTCTCCGACTTCACACCCCTCCAATTTGACTTCACATACCTCCATTCTATGACTTCACACACCTCCATTCTGTGACTTCATAAACCTCCATTCTATGATTTCACACACCTCCAATCTATGTTTTCACACACCTACATTTTATGACGTCACACACCTCCATTTTGACTTCACACACCTCCATTGTGTGACTCCACACACCTCCCATCTGTGACTTCACACACCTCCATTCTATGACTTCACACACTTCCATTCTATGACTTCACACACCGCCATTCCGTGACTTCACACACCTGCATTGTGAGTTCACACACCTCCACTCTGTGACCTCACACACCTCCATTCTGCGATTTCACACACATCCATTCTAAGATGTCACACCTCCATTCTATGAATTCACACACCTCCATTCTGTGATTTCACACACCTCAATTCTATGACTTCACACAACTCCATTCTGTGACTTCACACATCTTCATTCTGAGTTCACACACCTCCATTACGTGACTTCACCCACCTCCCTTCTGTGACTTCACACACCTCCATTGTGTGACTTCACACACTTCCATTCTATGACTTCATAAACCTCCCTTTTATAATTTCACACACCTCCATTCTGTGACTTCACACACCTACATTCTATGACCTCACACACCCTCATTCTATGATTTCACACACCTCCATTTTATGATTTCACACATCCATTTTGACTTCACACACCTCTAATATATGACTTCAAACACCTCAATTCTGTGACTTCACACACCTTCATTCTATGACTTCATACCGTCCATTCTGTGACTTCAAACACCTCCATTCTATGACTTCACACACTTCCATTCTATGACTTCACACACCTCCATTCTTGGACTTCACACACCTCCATTCTATCATTTCACACACCTCCATTCTGAGTTTACACACCTCCATTCTATGACTTCACACACTTCCATTGTGACGTCACTCACCTCCATTCTATGAGTTCACACACCTCCGTTCTGACTTCAAACACCTACATTCTATGACTTCACACACCTCCATTCTGTATTCACACAGCTCCATTCATTGACTTCACAAAACTCCATTCTATGATTTCACACACCTCCATACTATGACTTCACACAACTCCATCTATGACTTCACACACCTGCATTCTGACATCACACACCTCCATTCTATGACTTCACAGACCTCGAATCTGTGACTTCACTCACTTGCAGTCTATGACTTCACACTCCTAATTCTATGACTTTCCACACCTCCTTTTTATGACTTCACCACCTCCAATCTATGACTACACACCTCCATTCTGACTTCACACACCTTCATTCTGTGAATTCACACACCTCCATTCTATGTGTTCACATACCTCCATTCTATGACTTCACACACCTTCATTTTTACTTCAGAAACATCCATTCTATGACTTCACACAACCCCATTCTATGACTTCACAAACCTCCATTCTGTGACTTCACACACCTCTATTCTAAATTCACACAACTCCATTCGGTGACTTCACACACCTCCATTCTGCCTTTACACACCTCCATTCTATGACTTCACACACTTCCATTCTATGACTTCACACACCTCCATTCTGTGACTTCACACACCTCCATTCTGTGTTCACACACCTCCATTCTATGACCTCACACACCCTCATTCTGTGATTTCACACAACCCCATTCTATGACTTCACAAACCTCCATTCTGTGACTTCACACACCTCTATTCTAAGTTCACACAACTCCATTCGGTGACTTCACACACCTCCATTCTGACTTTACACACCTCCATTCTATGACTTCACACACCTCCAATATATGACTTCAAACACTTCAATCTGTGACTTCACACACCTCCATTCTATGACTTCATAAACCTCCCTTTTATAATTTCCCACACCTCCATTCTGTGACTTCACACACCTCCATTCTATGACCACACACACCCTCATTCTATGATTTCACACACCACCATTCTATGATTTCACACATCCATTTTGACTTCACACACCTCTAATATATGACTTCAAACACCTCAATTCTATGACTTCACACACCTCCATTCTATGACTTCGTACCGTCCATTCTGTGATTTCAAACACCTCCATTCTATGACTTCACACACCTCAATTCTTTGACTTCACACACCTCCATTCTATGATTTCACACACCTCCATTCTATGACTTCACACACCTCCATTCTGAGTTTACACACCTCCATTCTATGACTTCACACACCTCCATTCTTTGACGTCACACCTTTATTCTATGACTTCATACAACTTCATTCTTACTTTACAAACATCAATTCTATAACTTCACACACCTCCATTCTATGACTTCAACAGCTTCATTCTGTGACTTCACATACCTCCATTCTATGACTTCACACACCTCCATTCTGTGACTTCACACACCTCCATTGCATGACTTCACACACTTACATTGTGACGTCACTCACCTCCATTCTATGAGTTCACACACCTCCGTTCTGACTTCAAACACCTCCATTCTATGACTTCACACACCTTCATTGTATGACTTCACACATCTCCATTCTATGACTTCACACACTTCCATTCTATGATTTCACATACCTTCATACGATGACTTCACACACCTCCATTCTGTGCCTTCACACACCTCCATTCTGAGTTCACACACCTCCATTCTGTGACTTCACAAACCTCTATTCTATGATTTCACACACCTCTATTCTATGACTTCTCACACCTCCATTTTACGACGTCACACACCTCCATTTTGACTTCACACACTTCCATTCTGTGACTTCAAACACCTCCATTCTATGACTTCACACACTTCCATTGGGACGTCACACACCTCCATTCTATGAGTTCACACACCTACATTCTATGACTTCACACACCTTCATTCGACTTCACACACCTCCATTCTATGACTTCACAGACCTCGAATCTGTGACTTCACTCACCTCCAATCTATGACATCACACTCCTCCATTCTATGACTTCCCACACCTCCTTTCTATGACTTCACACCTCCATTCTGACTTCACACACCTCCATTATGTGACTTCACACACCTCCATTATATGACGTCACACAACTCCATTCTATGACTTCACACACTTCCATTCTATGATTTCACACACCTCCATTCTGTGACTTCACACAACTCCATTCTATGACTTCACACACCTTCATTCTTACTTCACAAACATACATTCTATGACTTCACACACCTCCATTCTATGACTTCACACACCTCAATTCTTTGACTTCACACACCTCCATTCTGTGACTTCACACACCTCCATTCTGTGACTTCACACACCTCCATTCTGTGACTTCACACAGTTCCATTCTGTGACTTCACACACCTCCGTTCTCCGACTTCACACACCTCCATTCTATGACTTCACACATCCATTTTGACTTCACACACCTCCAATATATAACTTCAAACACCTCAATTCTGTGACTTCACACACCTCCATTCTATGAAATCATACCCGTCCATTCTGTGACTTCACACACCTCCATTCTTGGACTTCACACACCTCCATTCGGTGACTTCACCCACCTCCATTCTGTGACTTCACAAACCTCCATTCTACGATTTCACACACCTCCAATCTATGTCTTCACACACCTACATTTTATGACGTCACACACCTCCATTTTGACTTCACACACCTCCATTATGTGACTCCACACACCTCCCTTCTGTGACTTCACACACCTCCATTCAATGACTTCACACACTTCCATTCTATGACTTCACACACCGCCATTCCGTGACTTCACACACCTGCATTGTGAGTTCACACACCTCCATTCTGTGACCTCACACACCTCCATTCTGCGATTTCACACACATCCATTCTGAGATGTCACACCTCCATTCTATGAATTCCCACACCTCCATTCTGTGATTTCACACATCTCCATTCTGAGTTCACACACCTCCATTCTGTGACTTCACACACCTCCATTCTGTGACTTCACACACCTCCATTCTATGACTTCACACACCTCCATTCTGTGACTTCACAAACCTCCATTCTATGACTTCACACACCTCCAATCTATGACTTCACACACCTCCATTTTATGACGTCACACACCTCCATTTTGACTTCTCACACATCCAATTTGTGACTTCACACACCTCTCTTCTGTGACTTTACACACCTCCATTCTATGACTTCACACACCTTCATTGTATGACTTCGCACACCTCCATTCTATGACTTCACACACTTCCATTCTATGATTTCACATACCTTCATACGATGACTTCACACACCTCCATTCTGTGACTTCACACACCTCCATTCTGAGTTCACACACCGCCATTCTGTGACTTCACAAACCTCTATTCTATGATTTCACACACCTCCATTCTATGACTTCTCACACCTCCATTTTAGGACGTCACACAGCTCCATTTTGAGTTCACACACTTCCATTCTGTGACTTCAAACACCTCCATTCTATGACTTCACACACTTCCATTGGGACGTCACACACCTCCATTCTATGAGTTCACAACCTACATTCTATGACTTCACACACCTTCATTCGACTACACACACCTCCATTCTATGTCTTCACAAACCTCGAATCTGTGACTTCACTCACCTCCAATCTATGACTTCCCACACCTCCTTTCTATGACTTCACACCTCCATTCTGACTTCACACACCTCCATTATGTGACTTCACACACCTCCATTATATGACGTCACACAATCCGTTCTATGACTTCACACACCTCCATTCTATGACTTCACACACCTCCATTCTGTGACTTCACACACCTCCATTCTATGACTTCACACACCTTCATTCTTACTTCACAAACATATATTCTATGACTTCACACACCTCCATTCTATGACTTCACACACCTGCATTCTTTGACTTCACACACCTCCATTCTGTGACTTCACACACCTCCATTCTGTGACTTCACACAGCTCCATTCTGTGACTTCACACACCTCCATTCTCCGACTTCACACACCTATATTCTATGAATTCACACATCCATTTTGACTTCACACAACTCCAATATATAACTTCAAACACCTCAATTCTGTGACATCACACACCTCCATTCTATGAATTCATACCCGTCCATTCTGTGACTTCACACACCTCCATTCTTTGACTTCACACACCTCCATTCTGTGACTTCACCCACCTCCATTCTGTGACTTCCCACACCTCCATTCTCCGACTTTACACCCCTCCAATTTGACTTCACATACCTCCATTCTATGACTTCACATACCTCCATTCTGTGACTTCACAAACCTCCATTCTATGATTTCACACACCTCCAATCTATGACTTCACACACCTATATTTTATGACGTCACACACCTCCATTTTGACTTCACACACCTCCATTATGTGACTCCACACACCTCCCTTCTGTGACTTCACACACCTCCATTCTATGACATCACACACCTTCATTGTATGACTTCACACCCCTTCATTGTATGACTTCACACACCTCCATGCTATGACTTCACACACCTCCATTCTGTGACTTCACAAACCTCCATTCTATAACTTCACACAACTCCATTCTGTGACTTCACAAACCTTCATTCTATGATTTCACACACCTCCATTCTATGACCTCACACACCTCCATTCTTTGACTTCACACATCTCCATTCTGTGACTTCACACACCTCCATTCTGTGACTTCACACAGCTCCATTTTGTGACGTCACACACCTCCATTCTCCGACTTCACACACCTACATTCTATGACTTCACACATCCATTTTGACTTCACACAACTCGAATACATAACTTCAAACACCTCAATTCTGTGACTTCACACACCTCCATTCTATGAATTCATACCCGTCCATTCTGTGATTTCACACACCTCCATTCTTTAACTTCACACACCTCCATTCTGTGACTTCACCAACCTCCATTCTGTGACTTCCCACACCTCCATTCTCCGACTTCACACCCCTCCAATTTGACTTCACATACCTCCATTCTATGACTTCACACACCTCCATTCTGTGACTTCACAAGCTTCCATTTTGACTTCACACACCTCCATTATGTGCCTCCACACACCTCCCTTCTGTGAATTCACACACCTCCATTATATGACTTCACACACCTTCATTGTATGACTTCACACACCTCCATTCTATGACTTCACACACTTCCATTCTATGATTTCACATACCTCCATGCTATGACTTCACACACCTCCATTCTGTGACTTCACACACCTCCATTCTATGACTTCACACACCTCAATTCTGTGACTTCACAAACCTTCATTCTGTGATTTCACACACCTCCATTCTATGACTTCACACACCTCCATTTTAGGACATCACACACCTCCATTTTGACTTCACACACCTCCATTCTGTGAGTTCACACACCTCCATACTATGAATTCACACACTTCCATTGTGACGGCACACACCTCTATTCTATGAGTTCACACACCTCCATTCCATGAGTTCACACACCTCCATTCTGACTTCACACATATCCATTCTCTGACTTCACAGACCTCGAATCTGTGACTTCACTCACCTCCACTCTATGACTTCACACTCCTCCATTCTCTGACTTCCCACACCTCCTTTCTATGACTTCACCCACCTCTATTCTATGACTTCACACCTCCATTCTGACTTCACACACCTCCATTCTGTGACTTCACACACCTCCATTATATGATATCACACACCTCCATTCTATGACTTCACACACCTCCATTCTATGACTTCACACACCTCCATTCTGTTACTTCACACACCTCCATTCTATGACTTCACACACCTCCATTCTTTGACTTCCCACACCTCCATTCTGAGTTTACACACCTGCATTCTATGATTTCACACACCTCCATTCTTTGACGTCACACACCTCCATTCTATGACTTCACACAACTTCATTCTTACTTTACAAACATCCATTCTATAACTTCACACACCTCCATTCTATGACTTCAAACACCTCCATTCTGTGACTTCACAAACCTCCATTCTATGACTTCACACACCTCCATTCTGTGACTTCACACACCTCCATTCTATGAGTTCACACACCTCCATTCTGAATTTACACAGCTCCATTCTGTGACTTCACACACCTCCATTCTGAATTCACACAGCTCCATTCTGTGACTTCTCAAAACTCCATTGTATGATTTCACACACCTCCATACTATGACTTCACACAACTCCATCTATGACTTCACATACGTGCATTCTGACATCACACACCTACATTCTATGACTTCACAAACCTCGAATCTGTGACTTAACTCACCTGCACTCTATGACTTCACACACCTCCATTCTTTGACTTCACACACCTCCCTTCTATGAGTTCACACACCTCCATTCTTTGACTTCACACACCTCCATTTTGACTTCACACACCTACATTCTGTGACTTCACACACTTCCATTTGTGACTTCACACACCACCATTTTGATTTCACACACCTCCATTCTGTGACTTCACACACCTCCATTCTTTGACTTCACACACCTCCGTTTTGACTTCACACACTTCCATTCTAGTACTTCACACACCTCCATTCTGTGACTTCACACACCACCATTGTTTGACTTCACACACCTCCATTCTTTGACTTCACACACCTCCATTCCACGACTTCACACAACTCCATTCTATGAGTTCACACACATCCATTCTATGAGTTCACACACCACAATTTTGTTTTCACACACCTCCATTTTTTGACTTCACACACCTCCATTCTATGACTTCAAAAACCTCTATTCTGTGACTTCAACACCTCCATTCTGAGTTCACACACCTCCATTCATTGACTTCACACACCTCCATTCTGACTTTACGCACCTCCATTCTGTGACTTCACACACCTTCATTCTATGACCTCACACACCTCCATTCTATGACTTCACACACCTCTATTCTATGATTTCATACATCCATTTTGACTTCACACACATAAAATATGTGACTTCAAACACCTCAAATCTGTGACTTCACACACCTTCATTCTATGACTTCACACACCTCCATTCTGTATTCACACAGCTCCATTCTGTGACTTCACAAAACTCCATTCTATGATTTCACACACCTCCATACTATGACTTCACACAACTCCATCTATGACTTCACACACCTGCATTCTGACATCACACACCTTCATTCTATGACTTCACAGACCTCGAATCTGTGACTTCACTCACCTGCACTCTATGATTTCACACTCCTCCATTCTATGACTTTCCACACCTCCTTTCTATGACTTCACCACCTCCAATCTATGACTACACACCTCCATTCTGACTTCACACACCTTCATTCTGTGAACTCACACACCTCCATTCTATGTGTTCACATACCTCCATTCTATGACCTCACACACCTTCATTCTTACTTCAGAAACATCCATTCTATGACTTCACACAACCCCATTCTATGACTTCACAAACCTCCATTCTGTGACTTCACACACCTCCATTCTGAGTTCACAGAACTCCATTCGGTGACTTCACACACCTCCATTCTGCGATTTCACACACCTCCATTCTGAGATGTCACACCTCCATTCTATGAATTCACACATCTCCATTCTGTGATTTCACACACCTCAATTCTATGACTTCACACAACTTCATTCTGTGACTTCACACATCTCCATTCTGAGTTCACGCACCTCCATTCTGTGACTTCACACACCTCCATTCTGTGACTTCACACACCTCCCTTCTGTGACTGCACAAACCTCCATTCTATGATTTCACACATCTCCAATCTATGACTTCACACACCTCCATTTTATGACGTCACACACCTCCATTTTGACTTCTCACACCTCCATTATGTGACTTCACACACCTCTCTTCTGTGACTTCACACACCTCCATTCTATGACTTCACACACCTTCATTGTATGACTTCACACATCTCCATTCTATGACTTCACACACTTCCATTCTATGATTTCACATACCTTCATACGATGACTTCACACACCTCCATTCTGTGCCTTCACACACCTCCATTCTGAGTTCACACACCTCCATTCTGTGACTTCACACACCTCCATTCTGTGACTTCACACACCTCCATTCTATGACTTCACACATCTCCATTATGTGACTTCACAAAACTCCATCTTATGATTTCACACACCTCCATACTATGACTTCACACAACTCCATCTATGACTTCACACACCTGCATTCTGACATCACGCACCTCCATTCTATGACTTCACAGACCTCGAATCTGTGACTTTACTCACCCGCACTCTATGACTTCACACTCCTCCATTCTATGACTTTCCACACCTCCTTTCTATGACTTCACCACATCCAATCTATGACTACACACTTCCATTCAGACTTCACACACCTTTATTCTGTGAATTCACACACCTCCATTCTATGTGTTCACATACCTGCATTCTATGACTTCACACACCTTCATTCTTACTTCAGAAACATCCATTCTATGACTTCACACAACCCCATTCTATGACTTCACAAAACTCCATTCTGTGACTTCACACTCCTCCATTCTGAGTTCACACAACTCCATTTGGTGACTTCACACACCTCCATTCTGACGTCACACACCTCCTTTCTATGACTTCACACACTTCCATTCTATGACTTCACAGACCTCCATTCTGTGACTTCACACACCTCCATTCTGTGTTCACACACCTCCATTCTATGACGTCACCGACCTCGAATATGTGACTTCACTCACCTCCACTCTAGGACTTCACACTCCTCCATTCTATGACTTCCCACATCTCCTTTCTATGACTTCACCCACCTCCATTTTATGACTTCACACACCTCCATTCTGTGACATCACACACCTCCATTCTATGACCTCACACACCCTGATTCTGTGATTTCACACACCTCCATTCTATGACTTCACACATACATTTTGACTTCACACACCTCCAATATATGACTTCAAACACCTCAATTCTGTGATTTCACACACCTCCATTCTATGACTTCACACACTTCAATTCTATGACTTCACACACCTCCATTCTGTGACTTTACACACCTCCATTCTGACTTCACACACCTCCATTCTGTGACGTCACAGACCTCCATTCTGTGACTTCCCACACCTCCATTCTCTGACTTCAAACACCTCCATTCTATGAATTCACACACCTCCATTCTATGACTTCACCCACCTCCATTCTATGACTTCACACCTCCATTCTGACTTCACACACATCCATTCTTTGACTTCACACACCTCCATTATATGACTTCACACACCTCCATTCTATGTCTTCACACACCTCCAATCTATGACTTCACACACCTCAATTCTGTGACTTCACACACCTCCATTCTATGACTTCACACACCTTCATTCTTACTTCACAAACATACATTCTATGAATTCACACACCTCCATTCTATGACTTCACACACCTCCATTCTTTGACTTCACACACCTGCATTCTGTGTTCACACACCTCAATTCTGAGACTTCACACACCTCCATTCTGACTTCACACACCTCTATTCTATGACTTCACACACCTCCATTCTGACTTTACACACCTCTATTTTATGACTTCGCACACCTCCATTCTGATATCACACACCTCCATTCTATGACTTTACAGACCTCGAATCTGTGACTTCACTCGCCTGCATTCTATGACTTTACACTCCTCCATTTTATGACTTCCCACACCTCTTTCTATGACTTCGCACACCTTCATTTTTACTTCAGAAACATCCATTCTATGACTTCACACACCTCCATTCTATGACTTCACACACCTCCATTCTGTGCCTTCACACACCTCCATTCTGAGTTCACACACCTCCATTCTGTGACTTCACAAACCTCTATTCTATGATTTCACACACCTCCATTCTATGACTTCTCACACCTCCTTTTTACGACGTCACACACCTCCATTTTGACTTCACACACTTCCATTCTGTGACTTCAAACACCTCCATTCTATGACTTCACACACTTCCATTGGGACGTCACACACCTCCATTCTATGAGTTCACAAACCTACATTCTATGACTTCACACACCTTCATTCGACTTCACACACCTCCATTCTATGACTTCACAGACCTCGAATCTGTGACTTCACTCACCTCCAATCTATGACTTCACACTCCTCAATTCTATGACTTCCCACACCTCCTTTCTATGACTTCACACCTCCATTCTGACTTCATACACCTCCATTATGTGACTTCACACACCTCCATTATATGACGTCACACAACTCCATTCTATGACTTCACACACCTCCATTCTGTGACTTCACACACCTCCATTCTATGACGTCATACACCTTCATTCTTACTTCACAAACATACATTCTATGACTTCACACACCTCCATTCTATGACTTCACACACCTCCATTCTTTGACTTCACACACCTCCATTCTGTGACTTCACACACCTCCATTCTGTGACTTCACACACCTCCATTCTGTGACTTCACACAGTTCCATTCTGTGACTTCACACACCTCCATTCTCCGACTTCACACACCTCCGTTCTATGACTTCACACATCCATTTTGACTTCACACACCTCCAATATATAACTTCAAACACCTCAATTCTGTGACTTAACACACCTCCATTCTATGATATCATACCCGTCCATTCAGTGACTTCACAAACCTCCATTCTTGGACTTCAAACACCTCCATTCTGTGACTTCACCCACCTACATTCTGTGACTTCCCACACCTCCATTCTCCGACTTCACACCCCTCCAATTTGACTTCACATACCTCCATTCTATGACTTCACACACCTCCATTCTGTGACTTCATAAACCTCCATTCTATGATTTCACACACCTCCAATCTATGTTTTCACACACCTACATTTTATGACGTCACACACCTCCATTTTGACTTCACACACCTCCATTGTGTGACTCCACACACCTCCCATCTGTGACTTCACACACCTCCATTCTATGACTTCACACACTTCCATTCTATGACTTCACACACCGCCATTCCGTGACTTCACACACCTGCATTGTGAGTTCACACACCTCCACTCTGTGACCTCACACACCTCCATTCTGCGATTTCACACACATCCATTCTAAGATGTCACACCTCCATTCTATGAATTCACACACCTCCATTCTGTGATTTCACACACCTCAATTCTATGACTTCACACAACTCCATTCTGTGACTTCACACATCTTCATTCTGAGTTCACACACCTCCATTACGTGACTTCACCCACCTCCCTTCTGTGACTTCACACACCTCCATTGTGTGACTTCACACACTTCCATTCTATGACTTCATAAACCTCCCTTTTATAATTTCACACACCTCCATTCTGTGACTTCACACACCTACATTCTATGACCTCACACACCCTCATTCTATGATTTCACACACCTCCATTTTATGATTTCACACATCCATTTTGACTTCACACACCTCTAATATATGACTTCAAACACCTCAATTCTGTGACTTCACACACCTTCATTCTATGACTTCATACCGTCCATTCTGTGACTTCAAACACCTCCATTCTATGACTTCACACACTTCCATTCTATGACTTCACACACCTCCATTCTTGGACTTCACACACCTCCATTCTATCATTTCACACACCTCCATTCTGAGTTTACACACCTCCATTCTATGACTTCACACACTTCCATTGTGACGTCACTCACCTCCATTCTATGAGTTCACACACCTCCGTTCTGACTTCAAACACCTACATTCTATGACTTCACACACCTCCATTCTGTATTCACACAGCTCCATTCATTGACTTCACAAAACTCCATTCTATGATTTCACACACCTCCATACTATGACTTCACACAACTCCATCTATGACTTCACACACCTGCATTCTGACATCACACACCTCCATTCTATGACTTCACAGACCTCGAATCTGTGACTTCACTCACTTGCAGTCTATGACTTCACACTCCTAATTCTATGACTTTCCACACCTCCTTTTTATGACTTCACCACCTCCAATCTATGACTACACACCTCCATTCTGACTTCACACACCTTCATTCTGTGAATTCACACACCTCCATTCTATGTGTTCACATACCTCCATTCTATGACTTCACACACCTTCATTTTTACTTCAGAAACATCCATTCTATGACTTCACACAACCCCATTCTATGACTTCACAAACCTCCATTCTGTGACTTCACACACCTCTATTCTAAATTCACACAACTCCATTCGGTGACTTCACACACCTCCATTCTGCCTTTACACACCTCCATTCTATGACTTCACACACTTCCATTCTATGACTTCACACACCTCCATTCTGTGACTTCACACACCTCCATTCTGTGTTCACACACCTCCATTCTATGACCTCACACACCCTCATTCTGTGATTTCACACAACCCCATTCTATGACTTCACAAACCTCCATTCTGTGACTTCACACACCTCTATTCTAAGTTCACACAACTCCATTCGGTGACTTCACACACCTCCATTCTGACTTTACACACCTCCATTCTATGACTTCACACACCTCCAATATATGACTTCAAACACTTCAATCTGTGACTTCACACACCTCCATTCTATGACTTCATAAACCTCCCTTTTATAATTTCCCACACCTCCATTCTGTGACTTCACACACCTCCATTCTATGACCACACACACCCTCATTCTATGATTTCACACACCACCATTCTATGATTTCACACATCCATTTTGACTTCACACACCTCTAATATATGACTTCAAACACCTCAATTCTATGACTTCACACACCTCCATTCTATGACTTCGTACCGTCCATTCTGTGATTTCAAACACCTCCATTCTATGACTTCACACACCTCAATTCTTTGACTTCACACACCTCCATTCTATGATTTCACACACCTCCATTCTATGACTTCACACACCTCCATTCTGAGTTTACACACCTCCATTCTATGACTTCACACACCTCCATTCTTTGACGTCACACCTTTATTCTATGACTTCATACAACTTCATTCTTACTTTACAAACATCAATTCTATAACTTCACACACCTCCATTCTATGACTTCAACAGCTTCATTCTGTGACTTCACATACCTCCATTCTATGACTTCACACACCTCCATTCTGTGACTTCACACACCTCCATTGCATGACTTCACACACTTACATTGTGACGTCACTCACCTCCATTCTATGAGTTCACACACCTCCGTTCTGACTTCAAACACCTCCATTCTATGACTTCACACACCTTCATTGTATGACTTCACACATCTCCATTCTATGACTTCACACACTTCCATTCTATGATTTCACATACCTTCATACGATGACTTCACACACCTCCATTCTGTGCCTTCACACACCTCCATTCTGAGTTCACACACCTCCATTCTGTGACTTCACAAACCTCTATTCTATGATTTCACACACCTCTATTCTATGACTTCTCACACCTCCATTTTACGACGTCACACACCTCCATTTTGACTTCACACACTTCCATTCTGTGACTTCAAACACCTCCATTCTATGACTTCACACACTTCCATTGGGACGTCACACACCTCCATTCTATGAGTTCACACACCTACATTCTATGACTTCACACACCTTCATTCGACTTCACACACCTCCATTCTATGACTTCACAGACCTCGAATCTGTGACTTCACTCACCTCCAATCTATGACATCACACTCCTCCATTCTATGACTTCCCACACCTCCTTTCTATGACTTCACACCTCCATTCTGACTTCACACACCTCCATTATGTGACTTCACACACCTCCATTATATGACGTCACACAACTCCATTCTATGACTTCACACACTTCCATTCTATGATTTCACACACCTCCATTCTGTGACTTCACACAACTCCATTCTATGACTTCACACACCTTCATTCTTACTTCACAAACATACATTCTATGACTTCACACACCTCCATTCTATGACTTCACACACCTCAATTCTTTGACTTCACACACCTCCATTCTGTGACTTCACACACCTCCATTCTGTGACTTCACACACCTCCATTCTGTGACTTCACACAGTTCCATTCTGTGACTTCACACACCTCCGTTCTCCGACTTCACACACCTCCATTCTATGACTTCACACATCCATTTTGACTTCACACACCTCCAATATATAACTTCAAACACCTCAATTCTGTGACTTCACACACCTCCATTCTATGAAATCATACCCGTCCATTCTGTGACTTCACACACCTCCATTCTTGGACTTCACACACCTCCATTCGGTGACTTCACCCACCTCCATTCTGTGACTTCACAAACCTCCATTCTACGATTTCACACACCTCCAATCTATGTCTTCACACACCTACATTTTATGACGTCACACACCTCCATTTTGACTTCACACACCTCCATTATGTGACTCCACACACCTCCCTTCTGTGACTTCACACACCTCCATTCAATGACTTCACACACTTCCATTCTATGACTTCACACACCGCCATTCCGTGACTTCACACACCTGCATTGTGAGTTCACACACCTCCATTCTGTGACCTCACACACCTCCATTCTGCGATTTCACACACATCCATTCTGAGATGTCACACCTCCATTCTATGAATTCCCACACCTCCATTCTGTGATTTCACACATCTCCATTCTGAGTTCACACACCTCCATTCTGTGACTTCACACACCTCCATTCTGTGACTTCACACACCTCCATTCTATGACTTCACACACCTCCATTCTGTGACTTCACAAACCTCCATTCTATGACTTCACACACCTCCAATCTATGACTTCACACACCTCCATTTTATGACGTCACACACCTCCATTTTGACTTCTCACACATCCAATTTGTGACTTCACACACCTCTCTTCTGTGACTTTACACACCTCCATTCTATGACTTCACACACCTTCATTGTATGACTTCGCACACCTCCATTCTATGACTTCACACACTTCCATTCTATGATTTCACATACCTTCATACGATGACTTCACACACCTCCATTCTGTGACTTCACACACCTCCATTCTGAGTTCACACACCGCCATTCTGTGACTTCACAAACCTCTATTCTATGATTTCACACACCTCCATTCTATGACTTCTCACACCTCCATTTTAGGACGTCACACAGCTCCATTTTGAGTTCACACACTTCCATTCTGTGACTTCAAACACCTCCATTCTATGACTTCACACACTTCCATTGGGACGTCACACACCTCCATTCTATGAGTTCACAACCTACATTCTATGACTTCACACACCTTCATTCGACTACACACACCTCCATTCTATGTCTTCACAAACCTCGAATCTGTGACTTCACTCACCTCCAATCTATGACTTCCCACACCTCCTTTCTATGACTTCACACCTCCATTCTGACTTCACACACCTCCATTATGTGACTTCACACACCTCCATTATATGACGTCACACAATCCGTTCTATGACTTCACACACCTCCATTCTATGACTTCACACACCTCCATTCTGTGACTTCACACACCTCCATTCTATGACTTCACACACCTTCATTCTTACTTCACAAACATATATTCTATGACTTCACACACCTCCATTCTATGACTTCACACACCTGCATTCTTTGACTTCACACACCTCCATTCTGTGACTTCACACACCTCCATTCTGTGACTTCACACAGCTCCATTCTGTGACTTCACACACCTCCATTCTCCGACTTCACACACCTATATTCTATGAATTCACACATCCATTTTGACTTCACACAACTCCAATATATAACTTCAAACACCTCAATTCTGTGACATCACACACCTCCATTCTATGAATTCATACCCGTCCATTCTGTGACTTCACACACCTCCATTCTTTGACTTCACACACCTCCATTCTGTGACTTCACCCACCTCCATTCTGTGACTTCCCACACCTCCATTCTCCGACTTTACACCCCTCCAATTTGACTTCACATACCTCCATTCTATGACTTCACATACCTCCATTCTGTGACTTCACAAACCTCCATTCTATGATTTCACACACCTCCAATCTATGACTTCACACACCTATATTTTATGACGTCACACACCTCCATTTTGACTTCACACACCTCCATTATGTGACTCCACACACCTCCCTTCTGTGACTTCACACACCTCCATTCTATGACATCACACACCTTCATTGTATGACTTCACACCCCTTCATTGTATGACTTCACACACCTCCATGCTATGACTTCACACACCTCCATTCTGTGACTTCACAAACCTCCATTCTATAACTTCACACAACTCCATTCTGTGACTTCACAAACCTTCATTCTATGATTTCACACACCTCCATTCTATGACCTCACACACCTCCATTCTTTGACTTCACACATCTCCATTCTGTGACTTCACACACCTCCATTCTGTGACTTCACACAGCTCCATTTTGTGACGTCACACACCTCCATTCTCCGACTTCACACACCTACATTCTATGACTTCACACATCCATTTTGACTTCACACAACTCGAATACATAACTTCAAACACCTCAATTCTGTGACTTCACACACCTCCATTCTATGAATTCATACCCGTCCATTCTGTGATTTCACACACCTCCATTCTTTAACTTCACACACCTCCATTCTGTGACTTCACCAACCTCCATTCTGTGACTTCCCACACCTCCATTCTCCGACTTCACACCCCTCCAATTTGACTTCACATACCTCCATTCTATGACTTCACACACCTCCATTCTGTGACTTCACAAGCTTCCATTTTGACTTCACACACCTCCATTATGTGCCTCCACACACCTCCCTTCTGTGAATTCACACACCTCCATTATATGACTTCACACACCTTCATTGTATGACTTCACACACCTCCATTCTATGACTTCACACACTTCCATTCTATGATTTCACATACCTCCATGCTATGACTTCACACACCTCCATTCTGTGACTTCACACACCTCCATTCTATGACTTCACACACCTCAATTCTGTGACTTCACAAACCTTCATTCTGTGATTTCACACACCTCCATTCTATGACTTCACACACCTCCATTTTAGGACATCACACACCTCCATTTTGACTTCACACACCTCCATTCTGTGAGTTCACACACCTCCATACTATGAATTCACACACTTCCATTGTGACGGCACACACCTCTATTCTATGAGTTCACACACCTCCATTCCATGAGTTCACACACCTCCATTCTGACTTCACACATATCCATTCTCTGACTTCACAGACCTCGAATCTGTGACTTCACTCACCTCCACTCTATGACTTCACACTCCTCCATTCTCTGACTTCCCACACCTCCTTTCTATGACTTCAC
Organism: Megascapheus bottae; assembly: GCA_024803745.1. Taxonomy (NCBI): domain Eukaryota; kingdom Metazoa; phylum Chordata; class Mammalia; order Rodentia; family Geomyidae; genus Megascapheus; species Megascapheus bottae. The sequence goes on along the minus strand of JANJXV010000802.1, from coordinate 137,953 downwards.
CCACCTCTATTCTATGACTTCACACCTCCATTCTGACTTCACACACCTCCATTCTGTGACTTCACACACCTCCATTATATGATATCACACACCTCCATTCTATGACTTCACACACCTCCATTCTATGACTTCACACACCTCCATTCTGTTACTTCACACACCTCCATTCTATGACTTCACACACCTCCATTCTTTGACTTCCCACACCTCCATTCTGAGTTTACACACCTGCATTCTATGATTTCACACACCTCCATTCTTTGACGTCACACACCTCCATTCTATGACTTCACACAACTTCATTCTTACTTTACAAACATCCATTCTATAACTTCACACACCTCCATTCTATGACTTCAAACACCTCCATTCTGTGACTTCACAAACCTCCATTCTATGACTTCACACACCTCCATTCTGTGACTTCACACACCTCCATTCTATGAGTTCACACACCTCCATTCTGAATTTACACAGCTCCATTCTGTGACTTCACACACCTCCATTCTGAATTCACACAGCTCCATTCTGTGACTTCTCAAAACTCCATTGTATGATTTCACACACCTCCATACTATGACTTCACACAACTCCATCTATGACTTCACATACGTGCATTCTGACATCACACACCTACATTCTATGACTTCACAAACCTCGAATCTGTGACTTAACTCACCTGCACTCTATGACTTCACACACCTCCATTCTTTGACTTCACACACCTCCCTTCTATGAGTTCACACACCTCCATTCTTTGACTTCACACACCTCCATTTTGACTTCACACACCTACATTCTGTGACTTCACACACTTCCATTTGTGACTTCACACACCACCATTTTGATTTCACACACCTCCATTCTGTGACTTCACACACCTCCATTCTTTGACTTCACACACCTCCGTTTTGACTTCACACACTTCCATTCTAGTACTTCACACACCTCCATTCTGTGACTTCACACACCACCATTGTTTGACTTCACACACCTCCATTCTTTGACTTCACACACCTCCATTCCACGACTTCACACAACTCCATTCTATGAGTTCACACACATCCATTCTATGAGTTCACACACCACAATTTTGTTTTCACACACCTCCATTTTTTGACTTCACACACCTCCATTCTATGACTTCAAAAACCTCTATTCTGTGACTTCAACACCTCCATTCTGAGTTCACACACCTCCATTCATTGACTTCACACACCTCCATTCTGACTTTACGCACCTCCATTCTGTGACTTCACACACCTTCATTCTATGACCTCACACACCTCCATTCTATGACTTCACACACCTCTATTCTATGATTTCATACATCCATTTTGACTTCACACACATAAAATATGTGACTTCAAACACCTCAAATCTGTGACTTCACACACCTTCATTCTATGACTTCACACACCTCCATTCTGTATTCACACAGCTCCATTCTGTGACTTCACAAAACTCCATTCTATGATTTCACACACCTCCATACTATGACTTCACACAACTCCATCTATGACTTCACACACCTGCATTCTGACATCACACACCTTCATTCTATGACTTCACAGACCTCGAATCTGTGACTTCACTCACCTGCACTCTATGATTTCACACTCCTCCATTCTATGACTTTCCACACCTCCTTTCTATGACTTCACCACCTCCAATCTATGACTACACACCTCCATTCTGACTTCACACACCTTCATTCTGTGAACTCACACACCTCCATTCTATGTGTTCACATACCTCCATTCTATGACCTCACACACCTTCATTCTTACTTCAGAAACATCCATTCTATGACTTCACACAACCCCATTCTATGACTTCACAAACCTCCATTCTGTGACTTCACACACCTCCATTCTGAGTTCACAGAACTCCATTCGGTGACTTCACACACCTCCATTCTGCGATTTCACACACCTCCATTCTGAGATGTCACACCTCCATTCTATGAATTCACACATCTCCATTCTGTGATTTCACACACCTCAATTCTATGACTTCACACAACTTCATTCTGTGACTTCACACATCTCCATTCTGAGTTCACGCACCTCCATTCTGTGACTTCACACACCTCCATTCTGTGACTTCACACACCTCCCTTCTGTGACTGCACAAACCTCCATTCTATGATTTCACACATCTCCAATCTATGACTTCACACACCTCCATTTTATGACGTCACACACCTCCATTTTGACTTCTCACACCTCCATTATGTGACTTCACACACCTCTCTTCTGTGACTTCACACACCTCCATTCTATGACTTCACACACCTTCATTGTATGACTTCACACATCTCCATTCTATGACTTCACACACTTCCATTCTATGATTTCACATACCTTCATACGATGACTTCACACACCTCCATTCTGTGCCTTCACACACCTCCATTCTGAGTTCACACACCTCCATTCTGTGACTTCACACACCTCCATTCTGTGACTTCACACACCTCCATTCTATGACTTCACACATCTCCATTATGTGACTTCACAAAACTCCATCTTATGATTTCACACACCTCCATACTATGACTTCACACAACTCCATCTATGACTTCACACACCTGCATTCTGACATCACGCACCTCCATTCTATGACTTCACAGACCTCGAATCTGTGACTTTACTCACCCGCACTCTATGACTTCACACTCCTCCATTCTATGACTTTCCACACCTCCTTTCTATGACTTCACCACATCCAATCTATGACTACACACTTCCATTCAGACTTCACACACCTTTATTCTGTGAATTCACACACCTCCATTCTATGTGTTCACATACCTGCATTCTATGACTTCACACACCTTCATTCTTACTTCAGAAACATCCATTCTATGACTTCACACAACCCCATTCTATGACTTCACAAAACTCCATTCTGTGACTTCACACTCCTCCATTCTGAGTTCACACAACTCCATTTGGTGACTTCACACACCTCCATTCTGACGTCACACACCTCCTTTCTATGACTTCACACACTTCCATTCTATGACTTCACAGACCTCCATTCTGTGACTTCACACACCTCCATTCTGTGTTCACACACCTCCATTCTATGACGTCACCGACCTCGAATATGTGACTTCACTCACCTCCACTCTAGGACTTCACACTCCTCCATTCTATGACTTCCCACATCTCCTTTCTATGACTTCACCCACCTCCATTTTATGACTTCACACACCTCCATTCTGTGACATCACACACCTCCATTCTATGACCTCACACACCCTGATTCTGTGATTTCACACACCTCCATTCTATGACTTCACACATACATTTTGACTTCACACACCTCCAATATATGACTTCAAACACCTCAATTCTGTGATTTCACACACCTCCATTCTATGACTTCACACACTTCAATTCTATGACTTCACACACCTCCATTCTGTGACTTTACACACCTCCATTCTGACTTCACACACCTCCATTCTGTGACGTCACAGACCTCCATTCTGTGACTTCCCACACCTCCATTCTCTGACTTCAAACACCTCCATTCTATGAATTCACACACCTCCATTCTATGACTTCACCCACCTCCATTCTATGACTTCACACCTCCATTCTGACTTCACACACATCCATTCTTTGACTTCACACACCTCCATTATATGACTTCACACACCTCCATTCTATGTCTTCACACACCTCCAATCTATGACTTCACACACCTCAATTCTGTGACTTCACACACCTCCATTCTATGACTTCACACACCTTCATTCTTACTTCACAAACATACATTCTATGAATTCACACACCTCCATTCTATGACTTCACACACCTCCATTCTTTGACTTCACACACCTGCATTCTGTGTTCACACACCTCAATTCTGAGACTTCACACACCTCCATTCTGACTTCACACACCTCTATTCTATGACTTCACACACCTCCATTCTGACTTTACACACCTCTATTTTATGACTTCGCACACCTCCATTCTGATATCACACACCTCCATTCTATGACTTTACAGACCTCGAATCTGTGACTTCACTCGCCTGCATTCTATGACTTTACACTCCTCCATTTTATGACTTCCCACACCTCTTTCTATGACTTCGCACACCTTCATTTTTACTTCAGAAACATCCATTCTATGACTTCACACACCTCCATTCTATGACTTCACACACCTCCATTCTGTGACTTCACACACCTCCATTGTGAGTTCACACAACTCCATTCGGTGACTTCACACATCTCAATTCTGACTTCACACACCTCCATTATATGACTTCACACACTTCCATTCTACGACTTCATACACCTCTATTCTGTGACTTCACAAACCTCCATTCCGAGTTCACACCCCTCCAATCTGTGACTTCACACACCTCTATTCTGTGACTTCACACACCTCCATTGTGTGACTTCACACACTTCCATTCTATGACTTCATAAACCTCCCTTTTATAATTTCACACACCTCCATTCTGTGACTTCACACACCTACATTCTAGGACCTCACACACCCTCATTCTATGATTTCACACACCTCCATTTTATGATTTCACACATCCATTTTGACTTCACACACCTCTAATATATGACTTCAAACACCTCAATTCTGTGACTTCACACACCTTCATTCTATGACTTTATACCGTCCATTCTGTGACTTCAAACACCTGCATTCTATGACTTCACACACTTCCATTCTATGACTTCACACACCTCCATTCTTGGACTTCACACACCTCCATTCTATCATTTCACACACCTCCATTTTGAGTTTACACACCTCCATTCTATGACTTCACACACTTCCATTGTGACGTCACTCACCTCCATTCTATGAGTTCACACACCTCCGTTCTGACTTCAAACACCTACATTCTGTGACTTCACACACCTCCATTCTGTATTCACACAGCTCCATTCTGTGACTTCACAAAACTGCATTCTATGATTTCACACACCTCCATACTATGACTTCACACAACTCCATCTATGACTTCACACACCTGCATTCTGACATCACACACCTCCATTCTATGACTTCACATACCTCGAATCTGTGACTTCACTCACCTGCACTCTATGACTTCACACTCCTAATTCTATGACTTTCCACACCTCCTTTCTATGACTTCACCACCTCCAATCTATGACTACACACCTCCATTCTGACTTCACACACCTTCATTCTGTGAATTCACACACCTTCATTCTATGTGTTCACATACCTCCATTCTATGACTTCACACACCTTCATTCTTACTTCAGAAACATCCATTCTATGACTTCACACAACCCCATTCTATGACTTCACAAACCTCCATTCTGTGACTTCACACACCTCTATTCTAAGTTCACACAACTCCATTCGGTGACTTCACACACCTACATTCTGACTTCACACACCTCCATTCCATGACTTCACACACTTCCATTCTATGACTTCACACACCTCCATTCTGTGACTTCACACACCTCCATTCTGTGTTCACACACCTCCATTCTATGACCTCACACACCCTCATTCTGTGATTTCACACACCTCCATTCTATGATTTCACACACCCATTTTGACTTCACACACCTCCAATATATGACTTCAAACACCTCAATTCTGTGACTTCACACACCTCCATTCTATGACTTCATACCGTCCATTCTGTGACTTCACACACCTCCATTCTATGACTTCACACACTTCAATTCTATGACTTCACACACCTCCATTCTGTGACTTTACACACTTCCAATCTGACTTCACACACCTCCATTCTGTGACGTCACACACCTCCATTCTGTGACTTCCCACACCTCCATTCTGTGACTTCACACACCTCCATTCTATGATTTCACACACCTCCATTCTATGACTTCACCCACCTCCATTCTATGACTTCACACCTCCATTCTGACTTCAAACACATCCATTCTGTGACTTCACACACCTCCATTATATGACTTCACACACCTCCATTCTATGACTTCACAAACCTCCATTCTATGACTTAACACACCTTCATTCTTACTTCACAAACATACATTCTATGACTTCACACACCTCCATTCTATGACTTCACACACCTACATTCTTTGACTTCACAAACCTCCATTCTGTGTTCACACACCTCAATTCTGTGACTTCACACACCTCCATTCTGACTTCACACACCTCCATTCTATGACTTCACACACCTCCATTCTATGACTTCACACACTTCCATTGTGACGTCACACACCTCCATTCTATGAGTTCACACACCTCCATTCTGACTTCACACACCTCCATTCTATGACTTCACACACCTCCATTCTGACTTCACACACCTCTATTCTATGACTTCGCACACCTCCATTGTGATATCACACACCTCCATTCTATGACTTCACAGACCTCGAATCTGTGACTTCACTCGCCTGCATTCTATGACTTTACATTCCTCCATTCTATGACTTCCCACACCTCCATTCTGTGACTTCACACATCTCCATTCTGAGTTCACACAACTCCATTTGGTGACTTCACACATCTCCATTCTGACTTCACACACCTCTGTTCTATGACTTCACACTTCCATTCTATGACTTCACACACCTCTATTCTGTGACTTCACAAACCTCCATTCTGTGACTTCACACACCTCCATTGTGAGACTTCACACACTTCCATTCTATGACTTCATAAATCTCCCTTTTATAATTTCACACACCTCCATTCTGTGACTTCACACACCTCCATTCTATGACCTCACACACCCTCATTCTATGATTTCACACACCTCCATTCTATGATTTCACACATCCATTTTGACTTCACACACCTCTAATATATGACTTCAAACACCTCAATTCTGTGACTTCACACACCTCCATTCTATGACTTCGTACTGTAAATTCTGTGACTTCAAACACCACCATTCTATGACTTCACACACCTCAATTCTTTGACTTCACACACCTCCATTCTATGATTTCACACACCTCCATTCTATGACTTCACACACCTCCATTCTGAGTTTACACACCTCCATTCTATGACTTCACACACCTCCATTCTTTGACGTCACACCTTTATTCTATGACTTCATACATCTTCATTCTTACTTTACAAACATCCATTCTATAACTTCACACACCTCCATTCTATGACTTCAACAGCTCCATTCTGTGACTTCACACACCTCCATTCTATGACTTCACACACCTCCATTCTGTGACTTCACACACCTCCATTGCATGACTTCACACTCTTCCATTGTGACGTCACTCACCTCCATTCTATGAGTTCACACACCTCCGTTCTGACTTCAAACACCTACATTCTATGACTTCACACACCTCCATTCTGTATTCACACAGCTCCATTCTGTGACTTCACAAAACTCCATTCTATGATTTTACACACCTCCATACTATGACTTCACACAACTCCATCTATGACTTCACACACCTGCATTCTGACATCACACACCTTCATTCTATGACTTCACAGACCTCGAATCTGTGACTTCACTCACCTGCACTCTATGATTTCACACTCCTCCATTCTATGACTTTCCACACCTCCTTTCTATGACTTCACCACCTCCAATCTATGACTACACACCTCCATTCTGACTTCACACACCTTCATTCTGTGAACTCACACACCTCCATTCTATGTGTTCACATACCTCCATTCTATGACCTCACACACCTTCATTCTTACTTCAGAAACATCCATTCTATGACTTCACACAACCCCATTCTATGACTTCACAAACCTCCATTCTGTGACTTCACACACCTCCATTCTGAGTTCACAGAACTCCATTCGGTGACTTCACACACCTCCATTCTGCGATTTCACACACCTCCATTCTGAGATGTCACACCTCCATTCTATGAATTCACACACCTCTATTCTGTGATTTCACACACCTCAATTCTATGACTTTCCACAACTTCATTCTGTGACTTCACACATCTCCATTCTGAGTTCACGCACCTCCATTCTGTGACTTCACACACCTCCATTCTGTGACTTCACACACCTCCATTCTGTGACTGCACAAACCTCCATTCTATGATTTCACACATCTCCAATCTATGATTACGCACACCTCCATTTTATGACATCACACACCTCCATTTTGACTTCTCACACCTCCATTATGTGACTTCACACACCTCCATTCTGTGACTTCACACACCTCCATTCTGTGACTTCACAAACCTCTATTCTATGATTTCACACACCTCTATTCTATGACTTCTCACACCTACATTTTACGACGTCACACACCTCCATTTTGACTTCACAAACTTCCATTCTGTGACTTCAAACACCTCCATTCTATGACTTCACACACTTCCATTGGGACGTCACACACCTCCATTCTATGAGTTCACACACCTACATTCTATGACTTCACACACCTTCATTCGACTTCCCACACATCCTTTCTATGACTTCACACCTCCATTCTGACTTCACACACCTCCATTATGTGACTTCACACACCTCCATTATATGACGTCACACAACTCCATTCTATGACTTCACACACCTCCATTCTATGACTTCACACACCTCCATTCTGTGACTTCACACACCTCCATTCTATGACTTCACACACCTTCATTCTTACTTCACAAACATACATTCTATGACTTCACACACCTCCATTCTATGACTTCACACACCTCCATTCTTTGACTTCACACACCTCCATTCTGTGACTTCACACACCTCCATTCTGTGACTTCACACACCTCCATTCTGTGACTTCACACAGTTCCATTCTGTGACTTCACACACCTCCATTCTCCGACTTCACACACCTCCATTCTATGACTTCACACATCCATTTTGACTTCACACACCTCCAATATATAACTTCAAACACCTCAATTCTGTGACTTCACACACCTCCATTCTATGAAATCATACCCGTCCATTCTGTGACTTCAACACCTCCATTCTGAGTTCACACACCTCCATTCATTGACTTCACACACCTCCATTCTGACTTTACGCACCTCCATTCTATGACTTTACACACTTCCATTCTATGACTTGACACACCTCCATTCTGTGACTTCACACACCTCCATTCTGTGACTTCACACACCTTCATTCTATGACCTCACACACCTCCATTCTATGACTTCACACACATCTATTCTATGATTTCACACATCCATTTTGACTTCACACACAAAAAATATATGACGTCAAACACCTCATATCTGTGACTTCACACACCTCCATTCTATGACTTCATACCCGTCCATTCTGTGACTTCACACACCTCCATTCTATGACTTCACACACCTCCATTCTGTGATTTCACCCACCACCATTCTGTGACTTCACACACCTCTATTCTCCGACTTCACACCCCTCCAAATTGACTTCACATACCTCCATTCTATGACTTCACAAACCTCCATTCTGTGACGTCACACAACTCCATTCTGTGACTTCACAAACCTCCATTCTATAATTTCACACACCTCCATTCTATTACTTCACACACCTCCAGTTTATGACGTCACACACCTCCATTTTGACTTCACACACCTCCATTATGTGACTTCACACACCTCCCTTCTGTGTCTTCACACACCTCCATTCTATGACTTCACACACCTTCATTCTGTGACTTAACACACCTCCATTCTATGACTTCACACACTTCCATTCTATGATTTCACATTCCTCCAAGCTGTAACTTCTCACACCTCCATTCTGTGACTTCACACACCTCCATTCTGAGTTCACACACCTCCATTTTGTGACTTCACAAACCTCCATTCTATGATTTCACACAGCTCCATTCTATGACTTCACACAGCTCCATTTTATGACGTCACACACCTCCATTTTGACTTCACACACCTCCATTCTGTGACTTCACACACCTCCATTCTATGACTTCACACACCTTAATTCTTACTTCAAAAACATATATTCTATGACTTCACACACCTCCATTCTATGACTTCACACACCTGCATTCTTTGACTTCACACACCTCCATTCTGTGACTTCACACACCTCCATTCTGTGACTTCACACAGCTCCATTCTGTGGCTTCATACACCTCCATTCTCCGACTTCACACACCTACATTCTATGACTTCACACATCCATTTCGACTTCACACAACTCCAATATATAACTTCAAACACCTCAATTCTGTGACTTCACACACCTCCATTGTATGAATTCATACCCGTCCATTCTGTGACTTCACACACCTCCATTCTTTGACTTCACACACCTCCATTCTGTGACTTCACCCACCTCCATTCTGTGACTTCCCACACCTCCATTCTCCGACTTTACACCCCTCCAATTTGACTTCACATACCTCCATTCTATGACTTCACATACCTCCATTCTGTGACTTCACAAACCTCCATTCTATGATTTCACACACCTCCAATCTATGACTTCACACACCTACATTTTATGACGTCACACACCTCCATTTTGACTTCACACACCTCGATTATGTGACTCCACACACCTCCCTTCTGTGACTTCACACACCTCCATTCTATGACATTACACACCTTCATTGTATGACTTCACACACCTTCATTGTATGACTTCACACACCTCCATGCTATGACTTCACACACCTCCATTCTATGACTTCACACACTTCCTTTGTGACGTCACACACCTCCATTCTATGAATTCATACACCTACATTCTGTGAATTCACACACCTCCATTCTGACTTCAAACACCTCCATTCTATGACTTCACAGACCTCGAATATATGACTCCACTCACCTCCACTCTAGGACTTCAAACTCCTCCATTCTATGACTTCCCACATCACTTTCTATGACTTCACCCACCTCCATTTTATGACTTCACACACCTCCATTCTGTGACTTCACACACCTCCATTCTATGACCTCACACACCCTCATTCTATGATTTCACACACCTCCATTCTATGACTTCACACACCCATTTTGACTTCACACACCTCCAATATATGACTTCAAACACCTCAATTCTGTGACTTCACACACCTCCATTCTATGACTTCATACCGTCCATTCTGTGACTTTACACACCTCCATTCTATGACTTCACACACTTCAATACTATGACTTCACACACCTCCATTCTGTGACTTTACACACCTCCATTCTGACTCCACACACCTCCATTCTGTGACGTCACACACCTCCATACTGTGACTTTCCACACCTCCATTCTGTGACTTCACACACCTGCATTATATGACTTCACACACCTCCATTCTATGTCTTCACACACCTCCATTCTATGACTTCACACACCTCCATTCTATGACTTCACACACCTTCATTCTTTGACTTCACACACCTCCATTCTATGACTTCACACACCTTCATTCTTACTTCACAAACATACATTCTATGACTTCACACACCTCCATTCTATGACTTCACACACATACATTCTTTGACTTCACACACCTCCATTCTGACTTCACACACCTCCATTCTATGACTTCACACACCGCCATTCTTTGACTTCACACACCTAAATTTTGAGTTGACACACCTCCATTCTGTGACTTCACACACCTCCATTCTGACCTCAAACAGCTCCATTCTATGACTTCACACACCTCCATTCTTTGACGTCACACACCTCCATTCGATGACTTCACAATCCTTCATTCTTACTTTACAACCATCCATTCTATAACTTCACACACCTCCATTCTATGACTTTACACACCTCCATTGTGTGACTTCACATACCTGCATTCTATGACTTCACACACCTCCATTCTGTGACTTCACATACCTCCATTCTATGACTTCGCACACTTCCATTGTGACTTCACACACCTCCATTCTATGAGTTCACACACCAGCATTCTGATTTCACACACCTCCATTCTATGACATCACACACCTCCATTCTGACTTCACACACCTCTATTCTATGACTTCGCACACCTCCATTCTGACATCACACACCTCCATTCTATGACTTCACAGACTTCGAATCTGTGCCTTCACTCACCTGCACTCTATGACTTTACACTCCTCCATTGTATGACTTCCCACAACTCTTTCTATGACTTCACACACCTTCATTTTTACTTCAGAAACATCCATTCTATGACTTCACACACCTCCACTCTATGACTTCACAAACCTCCATTCTGTGACTTCACACACCTCCATTCTGAATTCACACAACTCCATTCGTTGACTTCACACACCTCCATTCTGACTTCACAAACCTCCATTCTATGACTTCACACACTTCCATTCTATGACTTCACAGACGTCGAATCTATGACTTTACTCACCTGCACTCTATGACTTCACACTCCTCCATTCTATGACTTTCCACACCTCCCTTCTATTACTTCACCACCTCCAATCTATCACTACACACCTCCATTCTGACTTCACACACCTTCATTCTGTGAATTCACACACCTCCATTCTATGTGTTCACACACCTCCATTCTATGACTTCACACACCTTCATTCTTACTTCAGAAACATCAGTTCTATGACTTCACACAACTCCAATATATGACTTCAAACACCTCCATTCTGTGACTTCACACACCTCCATTATATGACCTCACACACCCTCATTCTATGGTTTCACACACCTCCATTATATGAATTTACACATCCATTTTGACTTCACACACCTCCAATATATGACTTCAAACACCTCAATTCTGTGACTTCACACACCTCCATTCTATGAGTTCATACCATCCATTCTGTGACCTCACACACCTCCATTCTATGACTTCACACACTTCCATTCTATGACTTCATACACCTCCATTCTGTGACTTTACATACCTCCATTCTGAGTTCACACACCTCCATTCTGTGACTTCACTCACCTCCATTCTGTGAATTCCCACACCTCCATTCTTTTACTTCACACACCTCCATTCTATGACTTGACACACCTCTATTCTGACGTCACACACCTCCATTCTATGACTTCACACACCTCCATTCTGACTTTACACACCTCCATTCTATGGCTTCGCACACCTCTATTCTGACTTCACACACCTCCATTCTGTGACTTCACACACCTCCATTCGATGACTTCACACACCTACATTCTTTGACTTCACACACAACCATTTTGACTTTACACCTCCATTCTGTGACTTCACACACTTACATTTGTGACTTCTCACACCACCTTTTTTACTTCATACATCTCCATTCTGTGACTTCACACACCTCCAATCTGTGACTTCACATACCTCCATTCTGTGACTTCATACACCTCCATTCTGTGATTTCACACACCTCCCTTCCGTGACTTCACCCACCTCCATTCTATGACTTCACACACTTCCACTCTATGACTTCACACACCACCATTCTATGACTTCAAACACCTCCATTCTATGACTTCCCACACATGCATTCTAACTTCACACACCTCCATCTATGACTTCACACACCTTCATTCTGACATCACACACCTCCATTCTATGACTTCACAGACCTCGAATCTGTGACTTCACTCACCTGCACTCTATGACTTCACACTCCTCCATTCTATGACTTTCCACACCTCTTTTCTATGACTTCACCACCTCCAGTCTATGACTACACACCTCCATTCTGACTTCACACACCTTCATTCTGTGAATTCGCACACCTCCATTCTATGTGTTCACACACCTCCATTCTATGACTTCACACACCTTCATTCTTACTTCAGAAACATCAGTTCTATGACTTCACACAACTCCATTCTATGACTTCACAAACCTCCATTCTGTGACTTCACACACCTCCATTCTGTGGTCACACACCTCCATTCTATGACTTCACACACTTCCATTCTATGACTTCACACACCTCCATTCTGTGTTCGCACACTTCCATTTTGTGACTTCACACACCTCCATTCTGTGACTTCACACACCTCCATTCTGTGACTTCACACACTTCCATTTTAGGACTTCACACACCTCCATTCTATGACTTCACACACCTCCATTCTCTGACTTCACACACCTCCATTATATGACCTCACACACCCTCATTCTATGGTTTCACACACCTCCATTCTATGAATTCACACATCCATTTTGACTTCACACACCTCCAATATATGACTTCAAACACCTCAATTCTGTGACTTCACACACCTCCATTCTATGAGTTCATACCATCCATTCTGTGACTTCACAAACCTCCATTCTATGACTTCACACACTTCCATTCTATGACTTCATACACCTCCATTCTGTGACTTAACCTACCTCCATTCTGAGTTCACACACCTCCATTCTATGACTTCACACACATCCATTCTTTGACTTCCCACACCTCCATTCTGTGACTTCACACACCTCCATTCTGTGACTTCCCCCACCTCCATTCTGTGACTTCACACACCTCCATTCTATGACTTCACACACCTCTATTCTGACGTCACACACCTCCATTCTATGACTTCATACACCTCCATTCTGACTTCACACACCTCCATTCTATGACTTTGCACACCTCTATTCTGACTTCACACACCTCCATTCTGTGACTTCACACACCTCCATTCGATGACTTCACACACCTACATTCTCTGACTTCACACACAACCATTTTGACTTCACACCTCCATTCTGTGACTTCACACACTTACATTTGTGACTTCTCACACCACCTTTTTGACTTCACACTTCTCCATTCTGCGACTTCACACACCTCCATTCTGTGACTTCACACAGCTCCATTCTGTGACTTCACACACCTCCATTCTGTGATTTCACACACCTCCCTTCCGTGACTTCACACACCTCCATTCTATGACATCACACACCTCCATTCTATGACTTCACACACATCCACTCTATGACTTCACACACCACCATTCTATGACTTCACACACCTCCATTCTATGACTTCCTACACATGCATTCTTACTTCACACACCTCCATTGTATGTCTTCACACATCTTCTTTCTGTAACTTAACACACTTCCAATGTTTGACATCACAAACCACCATTCCATGACTTCACACACCTCCATTCTATGACTTCACACACCTTCTTCTTACTTCAGAAACATACATTCTATGACTTCACACACCTCCATTCTGTGACTTTACACACCTCCATTCTGACTTCACACACCTCCATTCTGTGACGTCACACACCTCCATTCTGTGACTTCCCACACCTCCATTTTGTGACTTCACACACCTCCATTCTATGATTTCACACACCTCCATTCTATGACTTCACCCACCTCCATTCTATGACTTCACACCTCCATTCTGACTTCACACACCTCCATTCTGTCACTTCACACACCTCCATTTTATGACTTCACATACCTCCATTCTATGACTTCACACACCTCCATTCTATGACTTCACACACCTCCATTCTGTGACTTCACACACCTCCATTCTATGAATTCACACATCTTCTTCTTACTTCACAAACATACATTCTGTGACTTCACACACCTCCATTCTAAGCCTTCAAACACCTCCATTGTGTGACTTCACACACCTCCATTCTCACTTCACAGAGCTCCATGCTATGACTTCACACACCTCAATTCTTACTTTACAAACATCCATTCTATAACTTCACACACCCCCATTGTATGACTTTACACACCTCCATTCTGTGACTTCACATACCTCCATTCTATGACTTCACACACCTCCATTCTGTGACTTCACACACCTCCATTCTATGACTTCACACACTTCCATTGTGACGTCACACACCTCCATTCTATGAGTTCACACACCTCCATTCTGACTTCACACACCTCCATTCTCTTACTTCACACACCTCCATTCTGAATTCACACAGCTCCATTCTGTGACTTCACAAAACTCCATTCTATGGTTTCACACACCTCCATACTGTGACTTCACACAACTCCATCTATGACTTCACACACCTCCATTCTGACATCACACACCTCTCTTCTATGACTTTGCACACCTCCATTCTGTAACATCACATACCTCCATTCTATGAGTTCACACACCTCCCTTCTGTGACTTCACACACCTCCATTCTATGACTTCACAGACCTCGAATCTGTGACTTCACTCACCTGCACTCTATGACTTCACACTCCTCCATTCTATGACTTACCACACCTCCTTTCTTTGACGTCACCCACCTCCAATCTATGACTACCCACCTCCATTCTGACTTCACAAACCTCCATTCTCTGACTTCACACACCTCCATTCTCTGACTTCACACACACCTTCATTTTTCCTTCGGAAATATCCATTCTATGACTTCACACACCTCCATTCTATGACTTCACACACTTCCATTCTATGACTTCACACACCTCCATTTTATAACTTCACACACCTCCATTCTGTGACTTCACACACCTACATTCTATGACCTCACACACCCTCATTCTATGATTTCACAGACCTCCATTCTATGACTCCAAGCATCCATTTTGACTTCACACACCTCTAATATATGACTTCAAACACCTCATTTCTGTGATTTCACACACCTCCATTCTATGACTTCACACACTTCCATTCTATGATTTCACATACCTCCATGCTATGACTTCACACACCTCCATTCTGTGACTTCACACACCTCCATTCTGAGTTCACACACCTCCATTCTGTGACTTCACAAACCTCCATTCTATGATTTCAAACACCTCAATTCTATGACTTCACACACCTCCATTTTATGACGTGACACACCTCCATTTTGTCCTCTCACACCTCCATTCTGTGACTTCACACACCTCCATTCTATGACTTCACACACTTCCCTTGTGACATCACACACCTCCATTCTATGAGTTCACACACCTCCATTCTATGACTTCACACACCTCCATTCTGACTTCACACACCTCCATTCTATGAGTTCACAGACCTCGTGTATGTGCCTTCACTCACCTCCACTCTATGACTTCACACTCCTCCATTCTATGACTTCCCACACCTCCTTTCTATGACTTCACCCACCTCCATTTTATGACTTCACACAACTCCATTCTGTGACTTCACACACCTCCATTATATGACCTCATACACCCTCATTCTTTGATTTCACACACCTCCATTCTATGACTTCACACATCCATTTGACTTCACACACCTCCAATATATGACTTCAAACACCTCAATTCTGTCACTTCACACACCTCCATTCTATGACCTCATACCCTCCATTCTGTGACTCCACACACCTCCATTCTATGACTTCACACAATTCCATTCTATGACTTCACCCACCTCCATTCTATGACTTCACACATCCATTCTGACTTCACACACCTCCATTCTGTGACATCACACACCTCCCTTCTGACTTCACACACCTCCATTCTATGACTTCACGCATCTTCTTTCTGTAACTTCTCACACTTCCAATGTTTGACTTCACGAACCTCCATTCCATGACTTCACACACCTCCATTCTATGAGTTCACACACCTCCATTCTTTGACTTCAAACACCTCCATTTTGACTTCACACACCTACATTCTGTGACTTCACACACCTCCATTTGTGACTTCACACACCACCATTTTGATTTCACACACCTCCATTCTGTGACTTCACACACCTCCATTCTTTGAGTTCACACACCTCCGTTTTGACTTCACACACTTCCATTCTGTGACTTCACACACCTCCATTCTGTGACTTCACACACCACCATTGTTTGACTTCACACACCTCCATTCTTTGACTTCACACACCTCCATTCCACGACTTCACACACCTCCGTTCTATTAGATCACACACTTCCATTCTATGAGTTCACACACCACAATTTTGTCTTCACACACCTCCATTCTATGACTTCGCAAACCTCCATTCTGTGACTACACACACCTCCATTCAGAGTTCACACACCTCCATTCGGTGACTTCACCCACCTCCATTCTGACTTCACACACCTCAATTCTATGACTTCACACACTTCCATTCTATGACTTCGCACACCTCCATTCTTTGACCTCACACACCCTCATTCTATGATTTCACACACCTCCATTCTATGACTTCACACATCCATTTTGACTTCACACACCTCAAATATATGACTTCAAACACCTCAATTCTGTGACTTCACACACCTCCATTCTATGACCTCATACCCTCCATTCTGTGACTTTACACACCTCCATTATATGACTTCACAAAATTCCATTCTATGACTTCACACACCTCCATTCTGTGACATCACACACCTCCATTCTATGACTTCACACACTTCCATTCTATGACTTCACACACCTCCATTCTGTGACATCACACACCTCCATTCTATGACTTCACACACTTCCATTCTATGACTTCACACACCTCCATTCTATGACTTCACACACCTCCATTCTATGACTTCCCACACCTCCATTCTATGACTTCCCACACCTGCATTCTGACTTCACACACCTCCATTCTATGACTTCACACATCTTCTTTCTGTAACTTCCCACACTTCCAATATTTCACTTCACAAACCTCCATTCCATGACTTCACACACCTCCATTCTATGAGTTCACACATCTCCATTCTTTGACTTCACACACCTCCATTTTGACTTCACCCACCTACATTCTGTGACTTCACACACCTCCATTTGTGACTTCACACACCACCATTTTGATTTAACACACCTCCATTCTGTGACTTCACACACCTACATTCTTTGAGTTCACACACCTCCGTTTTGACTTCACACACTTCCATTCTGTGACTTCACACACCTCCATTCTGTGACTTCACACACCACCATTGTTTGACTTCACACACTTCCATTCTTTGACTTCACACACCTCCATTCTATGACTTCCCACACCTGCATTCTGACTTCACACACCTCCATTCTGTGACTTCACACACCTCTATTGTGTGACTTCACACACTTCCATTCTGTGACTTCACACACCTCCATTCTGTGACTTCACAAACCTCCATTCTGAGTTCACACACCTCCATTCTGTGACTTCACACACCTCCATTCTGTGACTTCACACACCTCTATTGTGTGACTTCACACACTTCCATTCTGTGACTTCACACACCTCCATTCTATGACCTCACACACCCTCATTCTATGATTTCACAGACCTCCATTCTATGACTTCAAACATCCATTCTGTGACTTCACACACCTCTAATATATGACTTCAAACACCTCAATTCTGTGATTTCACATACCTCCATTCTATGACTTCACACACTTCCATTCTATGATTTCACATACCTCCATGCTATGACTTCACACACCTCCATTCTGTGACTTCACACACCTCCATTCTGAGTTCACACACCTCCATTCTGTGACTTCACAAACCTCCATTCTATGATTTCACACACCTCCATTCTATGACTTCACACACCTCCATTTTATGACGTCACACACCTCCATTTTGACTTCTCACACCTCCATTCTGTGACTTCACACACCTCCATTCTATGATTTCACACACTTCCATTGTGACATCACACACCTCCATTCTATGAGTTCACACACCTCCATTCTATGATTTCACACACCTCCATTCTGTCTTCACACACCTCCATTCTATGACTTCACAGACCTCGAATATGTGACTTCACTCACCTCCACTCTATGACTTCACACTCCTCCATTCTATGACTTCCCACACCTCCTTTCTATGACTTCACCCACCTCCATGTTATGACTTCACACACCTACATTCTGTGAATTCACACACCTCCATTTGTGACTGCACACACCACCATTTTGATTTCACACACCTCCATTCTGTGACTTCACACACCTCCATTCTTTGAGTTCACACACCTCCGTTTTGACTTCACACACTTCCATTCTGTGACTTCACACACCTCCATTATGTGACTTCACACACCACCATTGTTTGACTTCACACACTTCCATTCTTTGACTTCACACACCTCCATTCCACGACTTCACACACCTCCATTCTATTAGTTCACACACATCCATTCTATGAGTTCACACACCACAATATTTCTTCACACACCTCCATTCTATGACTTCGCAAACCTCCATTCTGTGAGTTCACGCACCTCCATTCGGAGTTCACACACCTCAATTCTATGACTTCACACACTTCCATTCTGTGACTTCACACACCTCCATTCTGTGACTTCACTCACCTCCATTCTGACTTCACACAGCTCCATTCTATGACTTCACACACCTCCACTCTTACTTTACAAACATCCATTCTATAACTTCACACACCTCCATTCTATGACTTTACACACCTCCATTCTGTGACTTCACAAACCTCCATTCTATGACTTCACACACCTCCATTCTGTGACTTCACACACCTCCATTTGATGACTTCACACACTTCCATTGTGACGTCACACATCTCCATTCTATGAGTTCACACACCTCCATTCTGACTTCACACAGCTCCATTCTGTTACTTCACAAAACTCCATTCTATGGTTTCACACACCTCCATACGACGACTTCACACAACTCCATCTATGACTTCACACACCTCCATTCTGACATCACACACCTCTATTCTATGACTTTGCACACCTCCATTCTGACATCACACACCTCCATTCTATGACTGCACAGACCTCGAATCTGTGACTTCACTCACCTGCACTCTATGACTTCACACTGCTCCATTCTATGACTTACCACACCTCCTTTCTATGACATCATCCACCTCCAATCTATGACTACCCACCTCCATTCTGACTTCAAACACCTCCATTCTCTGACTTCAAACACCTACATTCTGTGACTTCACAAACCTCCATTCTGAGTTCACACACCTCCATTCTGTGACTTCACACACCTCCATTCTGTGATTTCACACACCTCTATTGTGTGACTTCACACACTTCCATTCTGTGACTTCACACACCTCCATTCTGTGACTTCACAAACCTCCATTCTGAGTTCACACACCTCCATTCTGTGACTTCACACACCTCTATTGTGTGACTACACACACTTCCATTCTGTGACTTCACACACCTCCATTCTATGACCTCACACACCCTCATTCTATGATTTCACAGACCTCCATTCTATGACTTCAAACATCCATTCTGTGACTTCACACACCTCTAATATATGACTTCAAACACCTCAATTCTGTGATTTCACACACCTCCATTCTATGACTACACACACTTCCATTCTATGATTTAACATACCTCCATGCTATGACTTCACACACCTCCATTCTGTGACTTCACACACCTCCATTCTGAGTTCACACACCTTCATTCTGTGACTTCACAAACCTCCATTCTATGATTTCACACACCTCCATTCTATGACTTCACACACCTCCATTTTATGACATCACACACCTCCATTTTGACTTCTCACACCTCCATTCTGTGACTTCACACACCTCCATTCTATGATTTCACACACTTCCATTGTGACATCACACACCTCCATTCTGACTTCAAACACCTCCATTCTCTGACTTCAAACACCTCCATTCTGTGACTTCACAAACCTCCATTCTGAGTTCACACACCTCCATTCTGTGACTTCACACACCTCCATTCTGTGACTTCACACACCTCTATTGTGTGACTTCACACACTTCCATTCTGTGACTTCACACACCTCCATTCTATGACCTCACACACCATCATTCTATGATTTCACAGACCTCCATTCTATGACTTCAAACATCCATTCTGTGACTTCACACACCTCTAATATATGACTTCAAACACCTCAATTCTGTGATTTCACACACCTCTATACTATGACTTCACACACTTCCATTCTATGATTTCACATACCTCCATGCTATGACTTCACACACCTCCATTCTGTGACTTCACACACCTCCATTCTGAGTTCACACACCTCCATTCTGTGACTTCACAAACCTCCATTCTATGATTTCACACACCTCCATTCTATGACTTCACACACCTCCATTTTATGACGTCACACACCTCCATTTTGACTTCTCACACCTCCATTCTGTGACTTCACACACCTCCATTCTATGAGTTCACACACCTCCATTCTATGATTTCACACACCTCCATCCTGTCTTCACACACCTCCATTCTATGACTTCACAGACCTCGAATATGTGACTTCACTCACCTCCACTCTAGGACTTCACACTCCTCCATTCTATGACTTCCCACACCTCCTTTCTATGACTTCACCCACCTCCATTTTATGACTTCACACACCTACATTCTGTGAATTCACACACCTCCATTCTATGACCTCACTCACCCTCAATCTATGATTTCACACACCTCTATTCTATGACTTCACACATCCATTTTGACTTCACACACTTCCAATCTATGACTTCACACACCTCCATTCTGTGACTTTACACACCTCCATTGTGATTTCACACTCCTCCATTCTGTGATGTCACACATCTCCATTCTGTGACTTCACACACCTCCATTCTCTGACGTCACACAATTCCATTCTATGACTTCACCCACCTCCATTCTATGACTTCACACCTCCATTCTGACTTCAGACACCTCCATTCTGTGACATCACACACCTCCATTCTATGACTTCACACACTTCCATTCTATGACTTCACACACCACAATTTTGTCTTCACACACCTCCATTCTATGACTTCGCAAACCTCAATTCTGTGACTTCACACATCTCCATTCGGAGTTCACACACCTGCATTCGGTGACTTCACACACCTCCATTCTGACTTCACACACCTCAATTCTATGACTTCACACACTTCCATTCTGTGACTTCACACACCTCCATTCTGTGACTTCACACACCTCCATTCTGACTTCACACAGCTCCATTATATGACTTCACACACCTCCATTCTTACTTTAGAAACATCCATTCTATAACTTCACACACCTCCATTCTATGACTTTACACACCTCCATTCTGTGACTTCACATACCTCCATTCTATGACTTCACACACCTCCATTCTGTGACTTCACAGACCTCCATTCTGTGACTTCACACACCTCAATTCTGACTTCACACAGCTCCATTCTATGACTACACACACCTCCATTCTTACTATACAAACATCCATTCTATAACTTCACACACCTTCATTCTATGACTTTACACACCTCCATTCTGTGACTTCCCACACCTCCGTTCTATGACTTCACACACTTCCATTGTGACGTCACACACCTCCATTCTATGAGTTCACACACCTCCATTCTATGACTTCACACACCTCCATTCTGACTTGACACACCTCCATTCTATGACCTCACACACCCTCATTCTATGATTTCACAGACCTCCATTCTATGACTTCAAACATCCATTCTGTGACTTCACACACCTCTAATATATGACTTCAAACACCTCAATTCTGTGATTTCACATACCTCCATTCTATGACTTCACACACTTCCATTCTATGATTTCACATACCTCCATGCTATGACTTCACACACCTCCATTCTGTGACTTCACACACCTCCATTCTGAGTTCACACACCTCCATTCTGTGACTTCACAAACCTCCATTCTATGATTTCACACAACTCCATTCTATGACTTCACACACCTCCATTTTATGACGTCACACACCTCCATTTTGACTTCTCACACCTCCATTCTGTGACTTCACACACCTCCATTCTATGATTTCACACACTTCCATTGTGACATCACACACCTCCATTCTATGAGTTCACACACCTCCATTCTATGATTTCACACACCTCCATTCTGTCTTCACACACCTCCATTCTATGACTTCACAGACCTCGAATATGTGACTTCACTCACCTCCACTCTATGACTTCACACTCCTCCATTCTATGACTTCCCACACCTCCTTTCTATGACTTCACCCACCTCCATTTTATGACTTCACACACCTACATTCTGTAAATTCACACACCTCCATTTGTGACTTCACACACCACCATTTTGATTTCACACACCTCCATTCTGTGACTTCACACACCTCCATTCTTTGAGTTCACACACCTCCGTTTTGACTTCACACACTTCCATTCTGTGACTTCACACACCTCCATTATGTGACTTCACACACCACCATTGTTTGACTTCACACACCTCCATTCTTTGACTTCACACACCTCCATTCCACGACTTCACACACCTCCGTTCTATTAGATCACACACTTCCATTCTATGAGTTCACACACCACAATTTTGTCTTCACACACCTCCATTCTATGACTTCGCAAACCTCCATTCTGTGACTACACACACCTCCATTCAGAGTTCACACACCTCCATTCGGTGACTTCACACACCTCCATTCTGACTTCACACACCTCAGTTCTATGACTTCACACACTTCCATTCTATGACTTCGCACACCTCCATTCTTTGACCTCACACACCCTCATTCTATGATTTCACACACCTCCATTCTATGACTTCACACATCCATTTTGACTTCACACCTCAAATATATGACTTCAAACACGTCAATTCTGTGACTTCACACACCTCCATTCTATGACCTCATACCCTCCATTCTGTGACTTTACACACCTCCATCTATGACTTCACAAAATTCCATTCTATGACTTCACACACCTCCATTCTGTGACATCACACTCCTCCATTCTATGATTTCACACACCTCCATTCTATGACTTCACACACCTCCATTTTATGACGTCACACACCTCCATTTTGACTTCTCACACCTCCATTCTGTGACTTCACACACCTCCATTCTATGATTTCACACACTTCCATTGTGACATCACACACCTCCATTCTATGAGTTCACACACCTCCATTCTATGATTTCACACACCTCCATTCTGTCTTCACACACCTCCATTCTATGACTTCACAGACCTCGAATATGTGACTTCACTCACCTCCACTCTATGACTTCACACTCCTCCATTCTATGACTTCCCACACCTCCTTTCTATGACTTCACCCACCTCCATGTTATGACTTCACACACCTACATTCTGTGAATTCACACACCTCCATTTGTGACTGCACACACCACCATTTTGATTTCACACACCTCCATTCTGTGACTTCACACACCTCCATTCTTTGAGTTCACACACCTCCGTTTTGACTTCACACACTTCCATTCTGTGACTTCACACACCTCCATTATGTGACTTCACACACCACCATTGTTTGACTTCACACACTTCCATTCTTTGACTTCACACACCTCCATTCCACGACTTCACACACCTCCATTCTATTAGTTCACACACATCCATTCTATGAGTTCACACACCACAATATTTCTTCACACACCTCCATTCTATGACTTCGCAAACCTCCATTCTGTGAGTTCACGCACCTCCATTCGGAGTTCACACACCTGCATTCGGTGACTTCACACACCTCCATTCTGACTTCACACACCTCAATTCTATGACTTCACACACTTCCATTCTGTGACTTCACACACCTCCATTCTGTGACTTCACTCACCTCCATTCTGACTTCACACAGCTCCATTCTATGACTTCACACACCTCCACTCTTACTTTACAAACATCCATTCTATAACTTCACACACCTCCATTCTATGACTTTACACACCTCCATTCTGTGACTTCACAAACCTCCATTCTATGACTTCACACACCTCCATTCTGTGACTTCACACACCTCCATTTGATGACTTCACACACTTCCATTGTGACGTCACACATCTCCATTCTATGAGTTCACACACCTCCATTCTGACTTCACACAGCTCCATTCTGTTACTTCACAAAACTCCATTCTATGGTTTCACACACCTCCATACGACGACTTCACACAACTCCATCTATGACTTCACACACCTCCATTCTGACATCACACACCTCTATTCTATGACTTTGCACACCTCCATTCTGACATCACACACCTCCATTCTATGACTGCACAGACCTCGAATCTGTGACTTCACTCACCTGCACTCTATGACTTCACACTGCTCCATTCTATGACTTACCACACCTCCTTTCTATGACATCATCCACCTCCAATCTATGACTACCCACCTCCATTCTGACTTCAAACACCTCCATTCTCTGACTTCAAACACCTACATTCTGTGACTTCACAAACCTCCATTCTGAGTTCACACACCTCCATTCTGTGACTTCACACACCTCCATTCTGTGATTTCACACACCTCTATTGTGTGACTTCACACACTTCCATTCTGTGACTTCACACACCTCCATTCTGTGACTTCACAAACCTCCATTCTGAGTTCACACACCTCCATTCTGTGACTTCACACACCTCTATTGTGTGACTACACACACTTCCATTCTGTGACTTCACACACCTCCATTCTATGACCTCACACACCCTCATTCTATGATTTCACAGACCTCCATTCTATGACTTCAAACATCCATTCTGTGACTTCACACACCTCTAATATATGACTTCAAACACCTCAATTCTGTGATTTCACACACCTCCATTCTATGACTACACACACTTCCATTCTATGATTTAACATACCTCCATGCTATGACTTCACACACCTCCATTCTGTGACTTCACACACCTCCATTCTGAGTTCACACACCTTCATTCTGTGACTTCACAAACCTCCATTCTATGATTTCACACACCTCCATTCTATGACTTCACACACCTCCATTTTATGACATCACACACCTCCATTTTGACTTCTCACACCTCCATTCTGTGACTTCACACACCTCCATTCTATGATTTCACACACTTCCATTGTGACATCACACACCTCCAATCTGACTTCAAACACCTCCATTCTCTGACTTCAAACACCTCCATTCTGTGACTTCACAAACCTCCATTCTGAGTTCACACACCTCCATTCTGTGACTTCACACACCTCCATTCTGTGACTTCACACACCTCTATTGTGTGACTTCACACACTTCCATTCTGTGACTTCACACACCTCCATTCTATGACCTCACACACCATCATTCTATGATTTCACAGACCTCCATTCTATGACTTCAAACATCCATTCTGTGACTTCACACACCTCTAATATATGACTTCAAACACCTCAATTCTGTGATTTCACACACCTCTATACTATGACTTCACACACTTCCATTCTATGATTTCACATACCTCCATGCTATGACTTCACACACCTCCATTCTGTGACTTCACACACCTCCATTCTGAGTTCACACACCTCCATTCTGTGACTTCACAAACCTCCATTCTATGATTTCACACACCTCCATTCTATGACTTCACACACCTCCATTTTATGACGTCACACACCTCCATTTTGACTTCTCACACCTCCATTCTGTGACTTCACACACCTCCATTCTATGAGTTCACACACCTCCATTCTATGATTTCACACACCTCCATCCTGTCTTCACACACCTCCATTCTATGACTTCACAGACCTCGAATATGTGACTTCACTCACCTCCACTCTAGGACTTCACACTCCTCCATTCTATGACTTCCCACACCTCCTTTCTATGACTTCACCCACCTCCATTTTATGACTTCACACACCTACATTCTGTGAATTCACACACCTCCATTCTATGACCTCACTCACCCTCAATCTATGATTTCACACACCTCTATTCTATGACTTCACACATCCATTTTGACTTCACACACTTCCAATCTATGACTTCACACACCTCCATTCTGTGACTTTACACACCTCCATTGTGATTTCACACTCCTCCATTCTGTGATGTCACACATCTCCATTCTGTGACTTCACACACCTCCATTCTCTGACGTCACACAATTCCATTCTATGACTTCACCCACCTCCATTCTATGACTTCACACCTCCATTCTGACTTCAGACACCTCCATTCTGTGACATCACACACCTCCATTCTATGACTTCACACACTTCCATTCTATGACTTCACACACCACAATTTTGTCTTCACACACCTCCATTCTATGACTTCGCAAACCTCAATTCTGTGACTTCACACATCTCCATTCGGAGTTCACACACCTGCATTCGGTGACTTCACACACCTCCATTCTGACTTCACACACCTCAATTCTATGACTTCACACACTTCCATTCTGTGACTTCACACACCTCCATTCTGTGACTTCACACACCTCCATTCTGACTTCACACAGCTCCATTATATGACTTCACACACCTCCATTCTTACTTTAGAAACATCCATTCTATAACTTCACACACCTCCATTCTATGACTTTACACACCTCCATTCTGTGACTTCACATACCTCCATTCTATGACTTCACACACCTCCATTCTGTGACTTCACAGACCTCCATTCTGTGACTTCACACACCTCAATTCTGACTTCACACAGCTCCATTCTATGACTACACACACCTCCATTCTTACTATACAAACATCCATTCTATAACTTCACACACCTTCATTCTATGACTTTACACACCTCCATTCTGTGACTTCCCACACCTCCGTTCTATGACTTCACACACTTCCATTGTGACGTCACACACCTCCATTCTATGAGTTCACACACCTCCATTCTATGACTTCACACACCTCCATTCTGACTTGACACACCTCCATTCTATGACCTCACACACCCTCATTCTATGATTTCACAGACCTCCATTCTATGACTTCAAACATCCATTCTGTGACTTCACACACCTCTAATATATGACTTCAAACACCTCAATTCTGTGATTTCACATACCTCCATTCTATGACTTCACACACTTCCATTCTATGATTTCACATACCTCCATGCTATGACTTCACACACCTCCATTCTGTGACTTCACACACCTCCATTCTGAGTTCACACACCTCCATTCTGTGACTTCACAAACCTCCATTCTATGATTTCACACAACTCCATTCTATGACTTCACACACCTCCATTTTATGACGTCACACACCTCCATTTTGACTTCTCACACCTCCATTCTGTGACTTCACACACCTCCATTCTATGATTTCACACACTTCCATTGTGACATCACACACCTCCATTCTATGAGTTCACACACCTCCATTCTATGATTTCACACACCTCCATTCTGTCTTCACACACCTCCATTCTATGACTTCACAGACCTCGAATATGTGACTTCACTCACCTCCACTCTATGACTTCACACTCCTCCATTCTATGACTTCCCACACCTCCTTTCTATGACTTCACCCACCTCCATTTTATGACTTCACACACCTACATTCTGTAAATTCACACACCTCCATTTGTGACTTCACACACCACCATTTTGATTTCACACACCTCCATTCTGTGACTTCACACACCTCCATTCTTTGAGTTCACACACCTCCGTTTTGACTTCACACACTTCCATTCTGTGACTTCACACACCTCCATTATGTGACTTCACACACCACCATTGTTTGACTTCACACACCTCCATTCTTTGACTTCACACACCTCCATTCCACGACTTCACACACCTCCGTTCTATTAGATCACACACTTCCATTCTATGAGTTCACACACCACAATTTTGTCTTCACACACCTCCATTCTATGACTTCGCAAACCTCCATTCTGTGACTACACACACCTCCATTCAGAGTTCACACACCTCCATTCGGTGACTTCACACACCTCCATTCTGACTTCACACACCTCAGTTCTATGACTTCACACACTTCCATTCTATGACTTCGCACACCTCCATTCTTTGACCTCACACACCCTCATTCTATGATTTCACACACCTCCATTCTATGACTTCACACATCCATTTTGACTTCACACCTCAAATATATGACTTCAAACACGTCAATTCTGTGACTTCACACACCTCCATTCTATGACCTCATACCCTCCATTCTGTGACTTTACACACCTCCATCTATGACTTCACAAAATTCCATTCTATGACTTCACACACCTCCATTCTGTGACATCACACACCTCCATTCTATGACTTCACACACTTCCATTCTATGACTTCACACACCTCCATTCTATGACTTCACACACCTCCATTCTATGACTTCCCACACCTCCATTCTATGACTTCCCACACCTGCATTCTGACTTCACACACCTCCATTCTATGACTTCACACATCTTCTTTCTGTAACTTCCCACACTTCCAATATTTCACTTCACAAACCTCCATTCCATGACTTCACACACCTCCATTCTATGAGTTCACACATCTCCATTCTTTGACTTCACACACCTCCATTTTGACTTCACACACCTACATTCTGTGACTTCACACACCTCCATTTGTGACTTCACACACCACCATTTTGATTTCACACACCTCCATTCTGTGACTTCACACACCTCCATTCTTTGAGTTCACACACCTCCGTTTTGACTTCACACACTTCCATTCTGTGACTTCACACACCTCCATTCTGTGACTTCACACACCACCATTGTTTGACTTCACACACTTCCATTCTTTGACTTCACACACCTCCATTCTATGACTTCCCACACCTGCATTCTGACTTCACACACCTCCATTCTGTGACTTCACACACCTCTATTGTGTGACTTCACACACTTCCATTCTGTGACTTCACACACCTCCATTCTGTGACTTCACAAACCTCCATTCTGAGTTCACACACCTCCATTCTGTGACTTCACACACCTCCATTCTGTGACTTCACACACCTCTATTGTGTGACTTCACACACTTCCATTCTGTGACTTCACACACCTCCATTCTATGACCTCACACATCATCATTCTATGATTTCACAGACCTCCATTCTATGACTTCAAACATCCATTCTGTGACTTCACACACCTCTAATATATGACTTCAAACACCTCAATTCTGTGATTTCACATACCTCCATTCTATGACTTCACACACTTCCATTCTATGATTTCACATACCTCCATGCTATGACTTCACACACCTCCATTCTGTGACTTCACACACCTCCATTCTGAGTTCACACACCTCCATTCTGTGACTTCACAAACCTCCATTCTATGATTTCACACAACTCCATTCTATGACTTCACACACCTCCATTTTATGTCGTCACACACCTCCATTTTGACTTCTCACACCTCCATTCTGTGACTTCACACACCTCCATTCTATGATTTCACACACTTCCATTGTGACATCACACACCTCCATTCTATGAGTTCACACACCTCCATTCTATGATTTCACACACCTCCATTCTGTCTTCACACACCTCCATTCTATGACTTCACAGACCTCGAATATGTGACTTCACTCACCTCCACTCTATGACTTCACACTCCTCCATTCTATGACTTCCCACACCTCCTTTCTATGACTTCACCCACCTCCATTTTATGACTTCACACACCTACATTCTGTGAATTCACACACCTCCATTTGTGACTACACAGACCTCGAATATGTGACTTCACTCACCTCCACTCTATGACTTCACACTCCTCCATTCTATGACTTCCCACACCTCCTTTCTATGACTTCACCCACCTCCATTTTATGACTTCACACACCTACATTCTGTGAATTCACACACCTCCATTTGTGACTTCACACACCACCATTTTGATTTCACACACCTCCATTCTGTGACTTCACACACCTCCATTCTTTGAGTTCACACACCTCCGTTTTGACTTCACACACTTCCATTCTGTGACTTCACACACCTCCATTATGTGACTTCACACACCACCATTGTTTGACTTCACACACCTCCATTCTTTGACTTCACACACCTCCATTCCACGACTTCACACACCTCCGTTCTATTAGATCACACACTTCCATTCTATGAGTTCACACACCACAATTTTGTCTTCACACACCTCCATTCTATGACTTCGCAAACCTCCATTCTGTGACTACACACACCTCCATTCAGAGTTCACACACCTCCATTCGGTGACTTCACACACCTCCATTCTGACTTCACACACCTCAGTTCTATGACTTCACACACTTCCATTCTATGACTTCGCACACCTCCATTCTTTGACCTCACACACCCTCATTCTATGATTTCACACACCTCCATTCTATGACTTCACACATCCATTTTGACTTCACACCTCAAATATATGACTTCAAACACCTCAATTCTGTGACTTCACACACCTCCATTCTATGACCTCATACCCTCCATTCTGTGACTTTACACACCTCCATCTATGACTTCACAAAATTCCATTCTATGACTTCACACACCTCCATTCTGTGACATCACACACCTCCATTCTATGACTTCACACACTTCCATTCTATGACTTCACACACCTCCATTCTATGACTTCACACACCTCCATTCTATGACTTCCCACACCTCCATTCTATGACTTCCCACACCTGCATTCTGACTTCACACACCTCCATTCTATGACTTCACACATCTTCTTTCTGTAACTTCCCACACTTCCAATATTTCACTTCACAAACCTCCATTCCATGACTTCACACACCTCCATTCTATGAGTTCACACATCTCCATTCTTTGACTTCACACACCTCCATTTTGACTTCACACACCTACATTCTGTGACTTCACACACCTCCATTTGTGACTTCACACACCACCATTTTGATTTCACACACCTCCATTCTGTGACTTCACACACCTCCATTCTTTGAGTTCACACACCTCCGTTTTGACTTCACACACTTCCATTCTGTGACTTCACACACCTCCATTCTGTGACTTCACACACCACCATTGTTTGACTTCACGCACTTCCATTCTTTGACTTCACACACCTCCATTCTATGACTTCCCACACCTGCATTCTGACTTCACACACCTCCATTCTGTGACTTCACACACCTCTATTGTGTGACTTCACACACTTCCATTCTGTGACTTCACACACCTCCATTCTGTGACTTCACAAACCTCCATTCTGAGTTCACACACCTCCATTCTGTGACTTCACACACCTCCATTCTGTGACTTCACACACCTCTATTGTGTGACTTCACACACTTCCATTCTGTGACTTCACACACCTCCATTCTATGACCTCACACACCATCATTCTATGATTTCACAGACCTCCATTCTATGACTTCAAACATCCATTCTGTGACTTCACACACCTCTAATATATGACTTCAAACACCTCAATTCTGTGATTTCACATACCTCCATTCTATGACTTCACACACTTCCATTCTATGATTTCACATACCTCCATGCTATGACTTCACACACCTCCATTCTGTGACTTCACACACCTCCATTCTGAGTTCACACACCTCCATTCTGTGACTTCACAAACCTCCATTCTATGATTTCACACAACTCCATTCTATGACTTCACACACCTCCATTTTATGACGTCACACTCCTCCATTTTGACTTCTCACACCTCCATTCTGTGACTTCACACACCTCCATTCTATGATTTCACACACTTCCATTGTGACATCACACACCTCCATTCTATGAGTTCACAAACCTCCATTCTATGATTTCACACACCTCCATTCTGTCTTCACACACCTCCATTCTATGACTTCACAGACCTCGAATATGTGACTTCACTCACCTCCACTCTATGACTTCACACTCCTCCATTCTATGACTTCCCACACCTCCTTTCTATGACTTCACCCACCTCCATTTTATGACTTCACACACCTACATTCTGTGAATTCACACACCTCCATTTGTGACTTCACACACCACCATTTTGATTTCACACACCTCCATTCTGTGACTTCACACACCTCCATTCTTTGAGTTCACACACCTCCGTTTTGACTTCACACACTTCCATTCTGTGACTTCACACACCTCCATTATGTGACTTCACACACCACCATTGTTTGACTTCACACACCTCCATTCTTTGACTTCACACACCTCCATTCCACGACTTCACACACCTCCGTTCTATTAGATCACACACTTCCATTCTATGAGTTCACACACCACAATTTTGTCTTCACACACCTCCATTCTATGACTTCGCAAACCTCCATTCTGTGACTACACACACCTCCATTCAGAGTTCACACACCTCCATTCGGTGACTTCACACACCTCCATTCTGACTTCACACACCTCAGTTCTATGACTTCACACACTTCCATTCTATGACTTCGCACACCTCCATTCTTTGACCTCACACACCCTCATTCTATGATTTCACACACCTCCATTCTATGACTTCACACATCCATTTTGACTTCACACACCTCAAATATATGACTTCAAACACCTCAATTCTGTGACTTCACACACCTCCATTCTATGACCTCATACCCTCCATTCTGTGACTTTACACACCTCCATTCTATGACTTCACAAAATTCCATTCTATGACTTCACACACCTCCATTCTGTGACATCACACACCTCCATTCTATGACTTCACACACTTCCATTCTATGACTTCACACACCTCCATTCTATGACTTCACACACCTCCATTCTATGACTTCCCACACCTCCATTCTATGACTTCCCACACCTGCATTCTGACTTCACACACCTCCATTCTATGACTTCACACATCTTCTTTCTGTAACTTCCCACACTTCCAATATTTCACTTCACAAACCTCCATTCCATGACTTCACACACCTCCATTCTATGAGTTCACACATCTCCATTCTTTGACTTCACACACCTCCATTTTGACTTCACACACCTACATTCTGTGACTTCACACACCTCCATTTGTGGCTTCACACACCACCATTTTGATTTCACACACCTCCATTCTGTGACTTCACACACCTCCATTGTTTGACTTCACACACTTCCATTCTTTGACTTCACACACCTCCATTCCAGGACTTCACACACCTCCATTCTATTAGTTCACACACATCCATTCTATGAGTTCACACACCACAATATTTCTTCACACACCTCCATTCTATGACTTCGCAAACCTCCATTCTGTGAGTTCACGCACCTCCATTCGGAGTTCACACACCTGCATTCGGTGACTTCACACACCTCCATTCTGACTTCACACACCTCAATTCTATGACTTCACACACTTCCATTCTGTGACTTCACACACCTCCATTCTGTGACTTCACACACCTCCATTCTGACTTCACACAGCTCCATTCTATGACTTCACACACCTCCACTCTTACTTTACAAACATCCATTCTATAACTTCACACACCTCCATTCTATGACTTTACACACCTCCATTCTGTGACTTCACAAACCTCCATTCTATGACTTCACACACCTCCATTCTGTGACTTCACACACCTCCATTCGATGACTTCACACACTTCCATTTTGACGTCACACATCTCCATTCTCTGAGTTCACACACCTCCATTCTGACTTCACACAGCTCCATTCTGTGACTTCACAAAACTCCATTCTATGGTTTCACACACCTCCATACTACGACTTCACACAACTCCATCTATGACTTCACACACCTCCATTCTGACATCACACACCTCTATTCTATGACTTTGCACACCTCCATTCTGACATCACACACCTCCATTCTATGACTGCACAGACCTCGAATCTGTGACTTCACTCACCTGCACTCTATGACTTCACACGCTCCATTCTATGACTTACCACACCTCCTTTCTATGACATCATCCACCTCCAATCTATGACTACCCACCTCCATTCTGACTTCAAACACCTCCATTCTCTGACTTCAAACACCTACATTCTGTGACTTCACAAACCTCCATTCTGAGTTCACACACCTCCATTCTGTGACTTCACACACCTCCATTCTGTGACTTCACACACCTCTATTGTGTGACTTCACACACTTCCATTCTGTGACGTCACACACCTCCATTCTGTGACTTCACAAACCTCCATTCTGAGTTCACACACCTCCATTCTGTGACTTCACACACCTCCATTCTGTGACTTCACACACCTCTACTGTGTGACTTCACACACTTCCATTCTGTGACTTTACACACCTCCATTCTATGACCTCACACACCCTCATTCTATGATTTCACAGACCTCCATTCTATGACTTCAAACATCCATTCTGTGACTTCACACACCTCTAATATATGACTTCAAACACCTCAATTCTGTGATTTCACACACCTCCATTCTATGACTTCACACACTTCCATTCTATGATTTAACATACCTCCATGCTATGACTTCACACACCTCCATTCTGTGACTTCACACACCTCCATTCTGAGTTCACACACCTCCATTCTGTGACTTCACAAACCTCCATTCTATGATTTCACACACCTCCATTCTATGACTTCACACACCTCCATTTTATGACGTCACACACCTCCATTTTGACTTCTCACACCTCCATTCTGTGACTTCACACACCTCCATTCTATGAGTTCACACACCTCCATTCTATGATTTCACACACCTCCATTCTGTCTTCACACACCTCCATTCTATGACTTCACAGACCTCGAATATGTGACTTCACTCACCTCCACTCTATGACTTCACACTCCTCCATTCTATGACTTCCCACACCTCCTTTCTATGACTTCACCCACCTCCATTTTATGACTTCACACACCTACATTCTGTGAATTCACACACCTCCATTCTATGACCTCACTCACCCTCAATCTATGATTTCACACACCTCTATTCTATGACTTCACACATCCATTTTGACTTCACACACTTCCAATCTATGACTTCACACACCTCCGTTCTGTGACTTTACACACCTCCATTGTGATTTCACACTCCTCCATTCTGTGATGTCACACATCTCCATTCTGTGACTTCACACACCTCCATTCTCTGACGTCACACAATTCCATTCTATGACTTCACCCACCTCCATTCTATGACTTCACACCTCCATTCTGACTTCAGACACCTCCATTCTGTGACATCACACACCTCCATTCTATGACTTCACACACTTCCATTCTATGACTTCACACACCACAATTTTGTCTTCACACACCTCCATTCTATGACTTCGCAAACCTCAATTCTGTGACTTCACACATCTCCATTCGGAGTTCACACACCTGCATTCGGTGACTTCACACACCTCCATTCTGACTTCACACACCTCAATTCTATGACTTCACACACTTCCATTCTGTGACTTCACACACCTCCATTCTTTGACTTCACACACCTCCATTCTGTGACTTCACACACCTCAATTCTGACTTCACACAGCTCCATTCTATGACTACACACACCTCCATTCTTACTATACAAACATCCATTCTATAACTTCACACACCTTCATTCTATGACTTTCCACACCTCCATTCTGTGATTTCACATACCTCCATTCTATGACTTCACACACCTCCATTCTGTGACTTCACACACCTCCATTCTATGACTTCACACACTTCCATTGTGACGTCACACACCTCCATTCTATGACTTCACACACCTCCATTCTATGACTTCACACACCTCCATTCTGACTTCACACACCTCCGTTCTATGACTTCACAGACCTCGAATATGTGACTTCACTCACCTCCACTCTATGACTTCACACTCCTCCATTCTATGACTTCCCACACCTCCATTCTATGACTTCACCCACCTCCATTTTATGACTTCACACACCTACATTCTGTGAATTCACACACCTCCATTCTATGACCTCACACAACCTCAATCTATGATTTCACACACCTCCATTCTATGACTTCACACATCCATTTTGACTTCGCACACCTCCAATATATGACTTCAAACACCTCAATTCTGTCACTTCACACACATCCATTCTATGACCTCATACCCTCCACTCTGTGACTCCACACACCTCCATTCTATGACTTCACACACTTCCATTCTATGACTTCACACACCTCCATTCTGTGACTTTACACACCTCCATTGTGAGTTCACACTCCTCCATTCTGTGATGTCACACATCTCCATTCTGTGACTTCACACACCTCCATTCTCTGACTTC
The DNA here is from genome assembly GCA_024803745.1 of Megascapheus bottae. Lineage (NCBI taxonomy): Eukaryota > Metazoa > Chordata > Mammalia > Rodentia > Geomyidae > Megascapheus > Megascapheus bottae. Next base: position 100,110 of record JANJXV010000802.1, on the reverse strand, counting down.
ACACAATTCCATTCTATGACTTCACCCACCTCCATTCTATGACTTCACACCTCCATTCTGACTTCAGACACCTCCATTCTGTGACATCACACACCTCCATTCTGTGACATCACACACCTCCATTCTATGACTTCACACACTTCCATTCTATGACTTCACACACCACAATTTTGTCTTCACACAGCTCCATTCTATGACTTCACACACCTCCATTCTTACTTTAAAAACATCCATTCTATAACTTCACACACCTCCATTCTATGACTTTACACACCTCCATTCTGTGACTTCACATACCTCCATTCTATGACTTCATACACCTCCATTCTGTGACTTCACACACCTCCATTCTGTGACTTCACACACCTCAATTCTGACTTCACACAGCTCCATTCTATGACTTCACACACCTCCATTCTTACTATACAAACATCCATTCTATAACTTCACACACATTCATTCTATGACTTTACACACCTCCATTCTGTGACTTCACATACCTCCACTCTGTGACTTCACACACCTCCATTCTATGACTTCACACACTTCCATTGTGACGTCACACACCTCCATTCTATGAGTTCACACACCTCCATTCTATGACTTCACACACCTCCATTCTATGACTTCACACATCTCCATTCTGTGACTTCACACACCTCCATTCTATGACCTCACACACCCTCATTCTATGATTTCACACACCTCCATTTTATGACTTCACACATCCATTTTGACTTCACACACCTCCATTCTATTACTTCACACACCTCCATTCTGAATTCACACAGCCTCATGCTGTGACTTCACAAAACTCCATTTTATGGTTTCACACACCTCCATACTATGACTTGACACAACTCCATCTATGACTTCACACACCTCCATTCTGACATCACACACCTCTATTCTATGACTTCGCACACCTCCATTCTGACATCACACACCTCTATTCTATGACTTAACAGACCTCGAATCTGTGACTTCACTCACCTGCACTCTATGACTTCACACTCCTCCATTCTATGACTTACCACACCTCCTTTCTATGACGTCACCCACCTCCAATCTATGACTACCCACCTCCATTCTGACTTCACACACCTCCATTCTCTGACTTAACACACCTCCATTCTATGACTTCACACACCTTCATTTTTCCTTCAGAAACATCCATTCTATGACTTCACACACCTCCATTCTATGACGTCACAAACCTCCATTCTGTGACTTCACAGACCTCCATTCTGAGTTGGCAAAACTCCATTCAGTGACGTCACACATTTCCATTCTGACTTCACAGACCTCCATTCTATGACTTCACACACTTCCATTCTATGACTTCACACACCTCCATTCTGTGACTTTACAAACCTCCATTCTGAGTTCAAACACCTCCATTCTGTGACTTCACACACCTCCAGTCTGTGACTTCACACACCTTCATTGTGTGACTTCACACACTTCCATTGTATGACTTCACACACCTCCATTTCATAACTTCACACACCTCCATTCTGTGACTTCACACACCTCCATTCTATGACCTCACACACCCTCATTCTATGATTTCACAGACCTCCATTCTATGACTTCAAGCATCCATTTTGACTCCACACACCTCTAATATATGACTTCAAACACCTCAGTTCTGTGATTTCACACACCTCCATTCTATGACTTCACACACCTCCATTCTGTGACTTCACACACCTCCATTCTGAGTTCACACACCTCCATTCTGACACTTCACAAACCTCCATTCTATTATTTCACACACCTCAATTCTATGACTTCACACACCTCCATTTTATGACGTGACACACCTCCATTTTGACCTCTCACACCTCCATTCTGTGACTTCACACACCTCCATTCTATGACTTCACACACCTCCATTCTGTGACTTCACACACCTCCATTCTATGACTTCACACACTTCCATTCTGTGACTTCACATACCTCCATTCTATGAGTTCACACACCTCCATTCTGACTTCACACACCTCCATTCTATGACTTCACACAAGTCCATTCTGAATTCACACAGCTCCATTCTGTGACTTCACAAAACTCCATTCTATGATTTCACACACCACCATACTATGACTTCACACAACTCCATCTATGACTTCACACACCTCCATTCTGACTTCACACACCTCCATTCTATGACTTCACACACCTCGAATCTGTGACTTCACTCACCTGCACTCTATGACAGCATACTCTTCCATTCTATGACTTCCCACACCTTCTTTCTATGACTTCACCCACCTTCAATCTATGACTACACACCTCCATTCTGACTTCACACACCTCCATTCTGTGACTTCACACACCTCCATTCTATGACTTCACACACCTTCATTTTTACTTCAGAAACATCAATTCTATGACTTCACACACCTCCATTCTATGACTTCACAAACCTCCATTCGGTGACTTCACACATCTCCATTCTGACTTCACACACCTCCATTCTATGACTTCACACACTTCCATTCTATGACTTCACACACCTCCATTCTGTGACTTCACAAACCTCCATTCTGAGTCACACACCTCCATTCTGTGACTTCACACACCTCCATTCTGTGACTTCACACACGTCCATTGTGTGACTTCACACACTTCCATTCTATGACTTCACACACCTCCATTTTATGACTTCACACCTCTCCATTCTGTGACTTCACACACCTCCATTCTATGACCTCACACACCCTCACTCTATGATTTCACACACCTCCATTCTATGACTTCACACATCCATTTTGATTTCACACACCTCCAATATATGACTTCAAACACCTCAATTCTGTAACTTCACACACCTCCATTCTATGACTTCATACCGTCCATTCTGTGACTTCACACACCTCCATTCTATGACTTCACACACTTCCATTCTATGACTTCACACACCTACATTCTGTGACTTTACACACCTCCATTCTGAGTTCACACACCTCCATTCTGTGACATCACACACCTCCAATCTATGACTTCACACACTTCCATTCTATGACTTCACACACCTCCATTCTATGATTTCACACACCTCCATTCTATGAGTTCCCACACCTGCATTCTGACTTCACAGACCTCCATTTTAGGACTTCACACATCTTCTTTCTGTAACTTCCCACACTTCCAATGTTTGACTTCACAAACCTCCATTCCATGACTTCACACACCTCCATTCTATGAGTGCACACACCTCCATTCTTTGACTTCACACACCTCCATTTTGACTTCACACACCTACATTCTGTGACTTCACACACCTCCATTTGTGACTTCACACACCACCATTTTGATTTCACACACCTCCATTCTGTGACTTCACACACCTCTATTCTTTGACTTCACACACCTCCGTTTTGACTTCACACACTTCAATTCTGTGACTTCACACATCTCCATTCTGTGACTTAACACACCACCCTTGTTTGACTTCACACACCTCCATTCTTTGACTTCACACACCTCCATTCCACGACTTCACACACCTCCATTCTATGAGTTCACACACCACAATTTTGTCTTCACACACCTCCATTCTATGACTTCGCAAACCTCCATTCTGTGACTTCACACACCTCCATTCGGAGTTCACCCACCACCATTCGGTGACTTCACACACCTCCATTCTGACTTCACACACCTCATTTCTATGATTTCACACACTTCCATTCTATGAATTCACACACCTCCATTCTGTGACTTCACACACCTAAATTCTGTGACTTCACACACCACCATTCTATGACTTCACACACCTCCATTCTATTATTTCACACATCCATTTTGACTTCACACACCTAAAATGTGTGACTTCATACCCGTCCATTCTGTGACTTCACACACCTCCATTCTATGACTTCACACACCTCCTTTCTGTGACGTCACCCACGTCCATTCTGTGACTTCACACACCTCCATTCTCCGAGTTCACACCCCTCCAATTTGACTTCACATACCTCCATTCTATGACTTCATACACCTCCATTCTATGAGTTCACACACCTCCATTCTGACTTCACACACCTCCATTCTAGTAGTTCACAAACCTCCATTGTGAATTCACACAGCTGAATTCTGTGACTTCACAAAACTCCATTCTATGATTTCACACACCTCCATACTATGACTTCACACAACTCCATCTTTGACTTCACACATCTCCATTTTGACTTCACACACCTCTATTCTATGACTTCGCACACCTCAATTCTGACAACACACACCTCCATTCTATGACTTCACAGACCTCGAATCTGTGACTTCACTCACCTGCAGTCGATGACTTCACACTCCTCCATTCTATGACTTCCCACACCTCCTTTCTATGACTTCACCCACCTCCAATCTATGACTACAAACCTCCATTCTGACTTCACACACCTCAATTCTGTGACTTCACACACCTCCATTCTATGACTTCACACACCTTAATTTTTCCTTCAGAAATATCCATTCTATGACCTCACACACCTCCATTCTATGACTTCACAAACCTCCATTCTGTGACTTCACACACCTCCATTCTGAGTTCACACAACTCCATTTGGTGACTTCACACATCTCCATTCTGACTTCACACACCTCCATTCTATGACTTCACACACTTCCATTCTATGACTTCACACACCTCCATTCTGTGACTTCACAAACCTCCATTCTGAGTTCACACACCTCCATTCTGTGACTTCCCACACCTCCATTCTGTGACTTCACACACCTCCATTGTGTGACTTCACACACTTCCATTCTATGACTTCACACACCTCCATTTTATAACTTCACACACCTCCATTCTGTGACTTCACACACCTCCATTCTATGACCTCACACCCTCATTCTATGATTTCACACACCTCCATTCTATGACTTCACACATCCATTTTGACTTCACACACCTCTAATATATGACTTCAAACACCTCAATTCTGTGACTTCACACACCTCCATTCTATGACTTCACACACTTACATTCTATGATTTCACATACCTCCATGCTATGACTTCACACACCTCCATTTTGTGACTTCACACACCTTCATTCTCAGTTCACAGACCTCCATTCTGTGACTTCACAAACCTCCATTCTATGATTTCACACACCTCCATTCTATTACTTCACACACCTCCATTTTATGACGTCACACACCTCCATTTTGACTTCTCACACCTCCATTCTGTGACTTCACACACCTCCATTCTATGACTTGACACACTTCCATTGTGACGTCACACACCTCCATTCTATGAGTTCACACACCTCAATTCTATGACTTCACACACCTCCATTCTGACTTCACACACCTCCATTCTATGACTTCACAGACCTCGAATATGTGACTTCACTCACCTCCACTCTATGACTTCACACTCCTCCATTCTATGACTTCCCACACCTCCTTTCTATGACTTCACCCACCTCCATTTTATGAGTTCACACACCTCCATTCTGTGACTTCACACACCTCTATTCTATGACCTCACACACCCTCATTCTATGATTTCACACACCTCCATTCTATGACTTCACACATACATTTTTACTTCACACACCTCCAATATATGACTTCAAACCCCTCAAATCTGTGACTTCACACACCTCCATTCTATGCCTTCATACACTCCATTCTGTGACTCCACACACCTCCGTTCTATGATTTCACACACCTCCATTCTGTGACTTCACCCACATCCATTCTATGACTTCATACCTCCATTCTGATTTCACACACCTCCATTCTGTGACTTCACAAACCTCCATTATATGACTTCAAACACCTCCATTCTATGACTTCACACACCTCCATTCTATGAATTCACACACCTCCATTCTGTGACTTCACACACCTCCATTCTGTGACTTCACACACCTTCATTCTTACTTCACAAACATACATTCTATGACTTCACACACCTCCATTCTATGACTTCACACACCTCCATTCTTTGACTTCACACAGCTCCATTCTGTGTTCACACACCTCAATTCTGTGACTTCACACACCTCCATTCTGACTTCATACACCTCCATTCTATGACTTCACACACCTGCATTCTATGACTTCACACACCTCCATTCTTTGACTTCACACACCTAAATTCTGAGTTGACACACCTCCATTCTGTGACTTCACACACCTCCATTGTGACTTCACACAGCTCCATTCTATGACTTTGCACACCTCCATTCTTTGACGTCACACACCTCCATTCTATGACTTCACACACCTATATTCTTACTTTACAAACATCCATTCTATAACTTCACACACCTTCATTCTATGACTTTACACACCTCCATTCTGAGACTTCACATACCTCCATTCTATGAGTTCACACACCCCCATTCTGACTTCACACACCTCCATTCTATGACTTCACACACCTCCATTCTGAATTCACACAGCAACATTCTGTGACTTCACAAAACTCCATTCTATGATTTCACACACCTCCATACTATGACTTCACACAACTTCATCTATGACTTCGCACACCTCCATTCTGACTTCACACACCTCTATTCTATGACTTCGCACACCTCCATTCTGTCATCACACAACTCCATTCTATGACTTCACAGACCTCGAATCTGTGACTTCACTCACCTGCACTCTATGACTTCATACTCCTCCATTCTATGACTTCCCACACCTTCTTTCTATGACTTCACCCACCTCCAATCTACGACTACTCACCTCTATTCTGACTTCACACACCTCCATTCTGTGACTTCACACACCTCCATTCTATGACTTCACACACCTTCATTTTTACTTCAGAAACATCCATTCTATGACTTCACACACCTCCATTCTATGACTTCACAAACCTCCTTTCGGTGACTTCACACATCTCCATTCTGACTTCACACCCCTCCATTCTGTGACTTCACACACCTCCATTCTATGACTTCACACACCTTCATTTTTACTTCAGAAACATCAATTCTATGACTTCACACACCTCCATTCTATGACTTCACAAACCTCCATTCGGTGACTTCACACATCTCCATTCTGACTTCACACACCTCCATTCTATGACTTCACACACTTCCATTCTATGACTTCACACACCTCCATTCTGTGACTTCACAAACCTCCATTCTGAGTCACACACCTCCATTCTGTGACTTCACACACCTCCATTCTGTGACTTCACACACGTCCATTGTGTGACTTCACACACTTCCATTCTATGACTTCACACACCTCCATTTTATGACTTCACACCTCTCCATTCTGTGACTTCACACACCTCCATTCTATGACCTCACACACCCTCACTCTATGATTTCACACACCTCCATTCTATGACTTCACACATCCATTTTGATTTCACACACCTCCAATATATGACTTCAAACACCTCAATTCTGTAACTTCACACACCTCCATTCTATGACTTCATACCGTCCATTCTGTGACTTCACACACCTCCATTCTATGACTTCACACACTTCCATTCTATGACTTCACACACCTACATTCTGTGACTTTACACACCTCCATTCTGAGTTCACACACCTCCATTCTGTGACATCACACACCTCCAATCTATGACTTCACACACTTCCATTCTATGACTTCACACACCTCCATTCTATGATTTCACACACCTCCATTCTATGAGTTCCCACACCTGCATTCTGACTTCACAGACCTCCATTTTAGGACTTCACACATCTTCTTTCTGTAACTTCCCACACTTCCAATGTTTGACTTCACAAACCTCCATTCCATGACTTCACACACCTCCATTCTATGAGTGCACACACCTCCATTCTTTGACTTCACACACCTCCATTTTGACTTCACACACCTACATTCTGTGACTTCACACACCTCCATTTGTGACTTCACACACCACCATTTTGATTTCACACACCTCCATTCTGTGACTTCACACACCTCTATTCTTTGACTTCACACACCTCCGTTTTGACTTCACACACTTCAATTCTGTGACTTCACACATCTCCATTCTGTGACTTCACACACCACCCTTGTTTGACTTCACACACCTCCATTCTTTGACTTCACACACCTCCATTCCACGACTTCACACACCTCCATTCTATGACTTCACACACCTCCTTTCTGTGACGTCACCCCACCTCCATTCTGTGACTTCACACACCTCCATTCTCCGAGTTCACACCCTCCAATTTGACTTCACATACCTCCATTCTATGACTTCAATACACCTCCATTCTATGAGTTTCACACACCTCCATTCTGACTTCACACACCTCCATTCTAGTAGTTCACAAACCTCCATTGTGAATTCACACAGCTGAATTCTGTGACTTCACAAAACTCCATTCTATGATTTCACACACCTCCATACTATGACTTCACACAACTCCATCTTTGACTTCACACATCTCCATTTTGACTTCACACACCTCTATTCTATGACTTCGCACACCTCAATTCTGACAACACACACCTCCATTCTATGACTTCACAGACCTCGAATCTGTGACTTCACTCACCTGCAGTCGATGACTTCACACTCCTCCATTCTATGACTTCCCACACCTCCTTTCTATGACTTCACCCACCTCCAATCTATGACTACAAACCTCCATTCTGACTTCACACACCTCAATCTGTGACTTCACACACCTCCATTCTATGACTTCACACACCTTAATTTTTCTTCAGAATATCCATTCTATGACCACTCACACACCTCCATTCTATGACTTCACAAACCTCCATTCTGTGACTTCACACACCTCCATTCTGAGTTTCACACAACTCCATTTGGTGACTTCACACATCTCCATTCTGACTTCACACACCTCCATTCTATGACTTCACACACTTCCATTCTATGACTTCACACACCTCCATTCTGTGACTTCACAAACCTCCATTCTGAGTTCACACACCTCCATTCTGTGACTTCCCACACCTCCATTCTGTGACTTCCCACACCTCCATTGTGTGACTTCACACACTTCCATTCTATGACTTCACACACCTCCATTTTATAACTTCACACACCTCCATTCTGTGACTTCACACACCTCCATTCTATGACCTCACACCCTCATTCTATGATTTCACACACCTCCATTCTATGACTTCACACATCCATTTTGACTTCACACACCTCTAATATATGACTTCAAACACCTCAATTCTGTGACTTCACACACCTCCATTCTATGACTTCACACACTTACATTCTATGATTTCACATACCTCCATGCTATGACTTCACACACCTCCATTTTGTGACTTCACACACCTCCATTCTCAGTTCACAGACCTCCATTCTGTGACTTCACAAACCTCCATTCTATGATTTCACACACCTCCATTCTATTACTTCACACACCTCCATTTTATGACGTCACACACCTCCATTTTGACTTCTCACACCTCCATTCTGTGACTTCACACACCTCCATTCTATGACTTGACACACTTCCATTGTGACGTCACACACCTCCATTCTATGAGTTCACACACCTCAATTCTATGACTTCACACACCTCCATTCTGACTTCACACACCTCCATTCTATGACTTCACAGACCTCGAATATGTGACTTCACTCACCTCCACTCTATGACTTCACACTCCTCCATTCTATGACTTCCCACACCTCCTTTCTATGACTTCACCCACCTCCATTTTATGAGTTCACACACCTCCATTCTGTGACTTCACACACCTCTATTCTATGACCTCACACACCCTCATTCTATGATTTCACACACCTCCATTCTATGACTTCACACATACATTTTTACTTCACACACCTCCAATATATGACTTCAAACCCCTCAAATCTGTGACTTCACACACCTCCATTCTATGCCTTCATACACTCCATTCTGTGACTCCACACACCTCCGTTCTATGATTTCACACACCTCCATTCTGTGACTTCACCCACATCCATTCTATGACTTCATACCTCCATTCTGATTTCACACACCTCCATTCTGTGACTTCACAAACCTCCATTATATGACTTCAAACACCTCCATTCTATGACTTCACACACCTCCATTCTATGAATTCACACACCTCCATTCTGTGACTTCACACACCTCCATTCTGTGACTTCACACACCTTCATTCTTACTTCACAAACATACATTCTATGACTTCACACACCTCCATTCTATGACTTCACACACCTCCATTCTTTGACTTCACACAGCTCCATTCTGTGTTCACACACCTCAATTCTGTGACTTCACACACCTCCATTCTGACTTCATACACCTCCATTCTATGACTTCACACACCTGCATTCTATGACTTCACACACCTCCATTCTTTGACTTCACACACCTAAATTCTGAGTTGACACACCTCCATTCTGTGACTTCACACACCTCCATTGTGACTTCACACAGCTCCATTCTATGACTTTGCACACCTCCATTCTTTGACGTCACACACCTCCATTCTATGACTTCACACACCTATATTCTTACTTTACAAACATCCATTCTATAACTTCACACACCTTCATTCTATGACTTTACACACCTCCATTCTGAGACTTCACATACCTCCATTCTATGAGTTCACACACCCCCATTCTGACTTCACACACCTCCATTCTATGACTTCACACACCTCCATTCTGAATTCACACAGCAACATTCTGTGACTTCACAAAACTCCATTCTATGATTTCACACACCTCCATACTATGACTTCACACAACTTCATCTATGACTTCGCACACCTCCATTCTGACTTCACACACCTCTATTCTATGACTTCGCACACCTCCATTCTGTCATCACACAACTCCATTCTATGACCTCACAGACCTCGAATCTGTGACTTCACTCACCTGCACTCTATGACTTCATACTCCTCCATTCTATGACTTCCCACACCTTCTTTCTATGACTTCACCCACCTCCAATCTACGACTACTCACCTCTATTCTGACTTCACACACCTCCATTCTGTGACTTCACACACCTCCATTCTATGACTTCACACACCTTCATTTTTACTTCAGAAACATCCATTCTATGACTTCACACACCTCCATTCTATGACTTCACAAACCTCCTTTCGGTGACTTCACACATCTCCATTCTGACTTCACACCCCTCCATTCTGTGACTTCACACACCTCCATTCTATGACTTCACACACCTTCATTTTTACTTCAGAAACATCAATTCTATGACTTCACACACCTCCATTCTATGACTTCACAAACCTCCATTCGGTGACTTCACACATCTCCATTCTGACTTCACACACCTCCATTCTATGACTTCACACACTTCCATTCTATGACTTCACACACCTCCATTCTGTGACTTCACAAACCTCCATTCTGAGTCACACACCTCCATTCTGTGACTTCACACACCTCCATTCTGTGACTTCACACACGTCCATTGTGTGACTTCACACACTTCCATTCTATGACTTCACACACCTCCATTTTATGACTTCACACCTCTCCATTCTGTGACTTCACACACCTCCATTCTATGACCTCACACACCCTCACTCTATGATTTCACACACCTCCATTCTATGACTTCACACATCCATTTTGATTTCACACACCTCCAATATATGACTTCAAACACCTCAATTCTGTAACTTCACACACCTCCATTCTATGACTTCATACCGTCCATTCTGTGACTTCACACACCTCCATTCTATGACTTCACACACTTCCATTCTATGACTTCACACACCTACATTCTGTGACTTTACACACCTCCATTCTGAGTTCACACACCTCCATTCTGTGACATCACACACCTCCAATCTATGACTTCACACACTTCCATTCTATGACTTCACACACCTCCATTCTATGATTTCACACACCTCCATTCTATGAGTTCCCACACCTGCATTCTGACTTCACAGACCTCCATTTTAGGACTTCACACATCTTCTTTCTGTAACTTCCCACACTTCCAATGTTTGACTTCACAAACCTCCATTCCATGACTTCACACACCTCCATTCTATGAGTGCACACACCTCCATTCTTTGACTTCACACACCTCCATTTTGACTTCACACACCTACATTCTGTGACTTCACACACCTCCATTTGTGACTTCACACACCACCATTTTGATTTCACACACCTCCATTCTGTGACTTCACACACCTCTATTCTTTGACTTCACACACCTCCGTTTTGACTTCACACACTTCAATTCTGTGACTTCACACATCTCCATTCTGTGACTTCACACACCACCCTTGTTTGACTTCACACACCTCCATTCTTTGACTTCACACACCTCCATTCCACGACTTCACACACCTCCATTCTATGACTTCACACACCTCCTTTCTGTGACGTCACCCACCTCCATTCTGTGACTTCACACACCTCCATTCTCCGAGTTCACACCCCTCCAATTTGACTTCACATACCTCCATTCTATGACTTCATACACCTCCATTCTATGAGTTCACACACCTCCATTCTGACTTCACACACCTCCATTCTAGTAGTTCACAAACCTCCATTGTGAATTCACACAGCTGAATTCTGTGACTTCACAAAACTCCATTCTATGATTTCACACACCTCCATACTATGACTTCACACAACTCCATCTTTGACTTCACACATCTCCATTTTGACTTCACACACCTCTATTCTATGACTTCGCACACCTCAATTCTGACAACACACACCTCCATTCTATGACTTCACAGACCTCGAATCTGTGACTTCACTCACCTGCAGTCGATGACTTCACACTCCTCCATTCTATGACTTCCCACACCTCCTTTCTATGACTTCACCCACCTCCAATCTATGACTACAAACCTCCATTCTGACTTCACACACCTCAATTCTGTGACTTCACACACCTCCATTCTATGACTTCACACACCTTAATTTTTCCTTCAGAAATATCCATTCTATGACCTCACACACCTCCATTCTATGACTTCACAAACCTCCATTCTGTGACTTCACACACCTCCATTCTGAGTTCACACAACTCCATTCGGTGACTTCACACATCTCCATTCTGACTTCACACACCTCCATTCTATGACTTCACACACTTCCATTCTATGACTTCACACACCTCCATTCTGTGACTTCACAAACCTCCATTCTGAGTTCACACACCTCCATTCTGTGACTTCCCACACCTCCATTCTGTGACTTCACACACCTCCATTGTGTGACTTCACACACTTCCATTCTATGACTTCACACACCTCCATTTTATAACTTCACACACCTCCATTCTGTGACTTCACACACCTCCATTCTATGACCTCACACCCTCATTCTATGATTTCACACACCTCCATTCTATGACTTCACACATCCATTTTGACTTCACACACCTCTAATATATGACTTCAAACACCTCAATTCTGTGACTTCACACACCTCCATTCTATGACTTCACACACTTACATTCTATGATTTCACATACCTCCATGCTATGACTTCACACACCTCCATTTTGTGACTTCACACACCTCCATTCTCAGTTCACAGACCTCCATTCTGTGACTCACAAACCTCCATTCTATGATTTCACACACCTCCATTCTATTACTTCACACACCTCCATTTTATGACGTCACACACCTCCATTTTGACTTCTCACACCTCCATTCTGTGACTTCACACACCTCCATTCTATGACTTGACACACTTCCATTGTGACGTCACACACCTCCATTCTATGAGTTCACACACCTCAATTCTATGACTTCACACACCTCCATTCTGACTTCACACACCTCCATTCTATGACTTCACAGACCTCGAATATGTGACTTCACTCACCTCCACTCTATGACTTCACACTCCTCCATTCTATGACTTCCCACACCTCCTTTCTATGACTTCACCCACCTCCATTTTATGAGTTCACACACCTCCATTCTGTGACTTCACACACCTCTATTCTATGACCTCACACACCCTCATTCTATGATTTCACACACCTCCATTCTATGACTTCACACATACATTTTTACTTCACACACCTCCAATATATGACTTCAAACCCCTCAAATCTGTGACTTCACACACCTCCATTCTATGCCTTCATACACTCCATTCTGTGACTCCACACACCTCCGTTCTATGATTTCACACACCTCCATTCTGTGACTTCACCCACATCCATTCTATGACTTCATACCTCCATTCTGATTTCACACACCTCCATTCTGTGACTTCACAAACCTCCATTATATGACTTCAAACACCTCCATTCTATGACTTCACACACCTCCATTCTATGAATTCACACACCTCCATTCTGTGACTTCACACACCTCCATTCTGTGACTTCACACACCTTCATTCTTACTTCACAAACATACATTCTATGACTTCACACACCTCCATTCTATGACTTCACACACCTCCATTCTTTGACTTCACACAGCTCCATTCTGTGTTCACACACCTCAATTCTGTGACTTCACACACCTCCATTCTGACTTCATACACCTCCATTCTATGACTTCACACACCTGCATTCTATGACTTCACACACCTCCATTCTTTGACATCACACACCTAAATTCTGAGTTGACACACCTCCATTCTGTGACTTCACACACCTCCATTGTGACTTCACACAGCTCCATTCTATGACTTTGCACACCTCCATTCTTTGACGTCACACACCTCCATTCTATGACTTCACACACCTATATTCTTACTTTACAAACATCCATTCTATAACTTCACACACCTTCATTCTATGACTTTACACACCTCCATTCTGAGACTTCACATACCTCCATTCTATGAGTTCACACACCCCCATTCTGACTTCACACACCTCCATTCTATGACTTCACACACCTCCATTCTGAATTCACACAGCAACATTCTGTGACTTCACAAAACTCCATTCTATGATTTCACACACCTCCATACTATGACTTCACACAACTTCATCTATGACTTCGCACACCTCCATTCTGACTTCACACACCTCTATTCTATGACTTCGCACACCTCCATTCTGTCATCACACAACTCCATTCTATGACTTCACAGACCTCGAATCTGTGACTTCACTCACCTGCACTCTATGACTTCATACTCCTCCATTCTATGACTTCCCACACCTACTTTCTATGACTTCACCCACCTCCAATCTACGACTACTCACCTCTATTCTGACTTCACACACCTCCATTCTGTGACTTCACACACCTCCATTCTATGACTTCACACACCTTCATTTTTACTTCAGAAACATCCATTCTATGACTTCACACACCTCCATTCTATGACTTCACAAACCTCCTTTCGGTGACTTCACACATCTCCATTCTGACTTCACACACCTCCATTCTATGACTTCACACACTTCCTTTCTATGACTTCACACCCCTCCATTCTGTGACTTCTCAAACCTCCATTCTGAGTCACACACCTTCATTCTGTGACTTTACACACCTCCATTCTGTGACTTCACACACCTCCATTGTGTGACTTCACACACTTCCATTCTATGACTTCACACACCTCCATTTTATGACTTCACACATCTCCACTCTGTGACCTCACACACCTCCATTCTATGACCTCACACACCCTTGCTCTATGATTTCACACACCTCCATTCTATGACTTCACACATCCATTTTGAATTCACACCCCTCCAATATATGACTTCAAACAACTCAATTCTGTAACTTCACACACCTCCATTCTATGACTTCATACCGTCCATTCTGTGATTCACACACCTCCATTCTATGACTTCACACACTTCCATTCTATGACTTCACACACCTACATTCTGTGACTTTACACACCTCCATTCTGAGTTCACACACCTCCATTCTGTGACTTCACACACCTCTATTCAGACTTCACACACCTCCATTCTATGACTTCATACACCTCCATTGTGACTTCACACACCTCCATTCTATGACTTCTCAAACCTCTATTCTGACTTCACACACCTCCATTCTGTGACTTCACACACCTCCATTCAATGACTTCACATACCTACATTCTTTGACTTCACACACCTCCAATCTGACATCACACACCTCCATTCTATGATTTCACAGACCTCGAATCTGTGACTTCACTCACCTGCACTCAATGACTTCACACTCCTCCATTCTATGACTTCCCACACCACCTTTCTATGACTTCACCCTCCTGCAATCTATGACTACACACCTTTATTCTGACTTCACACACCTCCATTCTGTGACTTCACACACCTCCATTCTATGACTTCACACACCTCCATTCTATGACTTCACACACCTCCATTCTATGACTTCACAACCTCCATTCTTTGACTTCATACACCTAAATTCTGAGTTGACACACCTCCATTATGTGACTTCACACACCTCCATTCTGACTTCACACAGCTCCATTCTATGACTTCACACATCTCCATTCCTTCACGTCACACACCTACATTCTATGACTTCACACACCTTCATTCTTACTTTACAAACATCCATTCTATAACTTCACACACCTCAATTCTATGACTTTACACACCTCCATTCTGTCACTTCACATACCTCCATTCTATGACTTCACACACCTCCATTCCCTGACTTCACACACCTCCATTCTATGACTTCACACACTTCCATTGTGACGTCACACACCTCCATTCTATGAGTTCACACACCTCCATTCTGACTTCACACACCTCCGTTCTATGACTTCACACACCTCCATTCTGAATTCACACAGCTCCATTCTGTGACTTCACAAAACTCCATTCTATGATTTCACACACCTCCATACTATGACTTCACACAACTTCATCTATGACTTCACCCACCTCCATTCTGACATCACACACCTCCATTCTATGATTTCACAGACCTCGAATCTGTGACTTCACTCACCTGCACTCTATGACTTCACACTACTCCATTCTATGACTTTCCACAACTCCTTTCTATGACTTCACTCACCTCCAATCTATCACTACACACCTCCATTCTGACTTCCCACACCTCCATTCTGTGACTTCACACACCTCCATTATATGACTTCACACACCTTCATTTTTACTTCAGAAACATCCATTCTATGAGTTCACACACCTCCATTCTATGACTTCACAAACTTCCATTCTGTGACTTCACACATGCATTTTGACTTCACACACCTCCAATCTATGACTTCAAACACCTCAATTCTGTGACTTCACACACCTCCATTCTATGACTTCATACCGTCCATTCTGTGACTTCACACAGCTCCATTCTATGACTTCACACACTTCCATTCTATGACTTCACACACCTCCATTCTGTGACTTTACACACCTCCATTCTGAGTTCACACACCTCCTTTCTCTGACGTAACTCATCTCCATTCTGTGACTTCCTACACCTCCATTCTGTGACTTCACGGACCTCCATTATATGACTTCACACACCTCTATTCTGACTTCACACACCTCCATTCTATGACTTCGCACACCTCTATTCTGACTTCACACACCTCCATTCTGTGACTTCTCACACCTCCACTCAATGACTTCACACACCTACATTCTTTGACTTCCCACACCTCCAATCTTACATCCCACACCTCCATTCTATGATTTCACAGACCTTGAATCTGTGACTTCACTCACCTGCACTCTATGACTTCACACTCCTCTATTCTATGACTTCCCACACCTCCTTTCTATGACTTCACCCACCTCCAATCTATGACTACACACCTCCATTCTGACTTCACACACCTACATTCTGTGACTTCACACACCTCCATTCTATGACTTCACACACCTCCATTCTATGACTTCACACACCTTCATTCTTACTTCAGAAACATCCATTCTATGACTTCACACATCTCCATTCTAGGACTTCATAAACCTCCTTTCTGTGACTACACACACCTCCATTCTGAGTTCACACAACTCCATTCAGTGACTTCACACACCTCCATTCTGATTTCACACACCTCCATTCTATGACCTCACACAATCTCATTCTATGATTTTACACACGTCCATTCTATGACTTCACACAACCATTTTGACTTCACACACATCCAATATATGACTTCAGACACCTCAATTCTTTGACTTCACACACCTCCATTCTATGACTTCAAACCGTCCATTCTGTGACTTCACACACCTCCATTCTATGACTTCACACACTTCCATTCTATGATTTCACACACCTCCATTCTGTGACTTTACACACCTCCATTCTGAGTTCACACACCTCCATTCTGGGACTTCACACACTTCCAATCTGTGACTTCACACACCTCCATTCTGTGACTTCACACACCTCCATTCTGACTTCACACAGCTCCATTCTATGACTTCACACACCTCCACTCTTACTTTACAAACATCCATTCTATAACTTCACACACCTCCATTCTATGACTTTACACACCTCCATTCTGTGACTTCACAAACCTCCATTCTATGACTTCACACACCTCCATTCTGTGACTTCACACACCTCCATTCGATGACTTCACACACTTCCATTGTGACGTCACACATCTCCATTCTATGAGCTCACACACCTCCATTCTGACTTCACACAGCTCCATTCTGTGACTTCACAAAACTCCATTCTATGGTTTCACACACCTCCATACTACGACTTCACACAACTCCATCTATGACTTCACACACCTCCATTCTGACATCACACACCTCTATTCTATGACTTTGCACACCTCCATTCTGACATCACACACCTCCATTCTATGACTGCACAGACCTCGAATCTGTGACTTCACTCACCTGCACTCTATGACTTCACACTGCTCCATTCTATGACTTACCACACCTCCTTTCTATGACATCATCCACTTCCAATCTATGACTACCCACCTCCATTCTGACTTCAAACACCTCCATTCTCTGACTTCAAACACCTACATTCTGTGACTTCACAAACCTCCATTCTGAGTTCACACACCTCCATTCTGTGTCTTCACACACCTCCATTCTGTGACTTCACACACCTCTATTGTGTGACTTCACACACTTCCATTCTGTGACTTCACACATCTCCATTCTGTGACTTCACAGACCTCCATTCTGAGTTCACACACCTCCATTCTGTGACTTCACACACTTCCATTCTATGATTTAACATACCTCCATGCTATGACTTCACACCTCCATTCTGTGACTTCACAGACCTCCATTCTGAGTTCACACACCTCCATTCTGTGACTTCACACACCTCCATTCTGTGACTTCACACACCTCTATTGTGTGACTTCACACACTTCCATTCTGTGACTTCAAACACCTCCATTCTATGACCTCACACACCCTCATTCTATGATTTCACAGACCTCCATTCTATGACTTCAAACATCCATTCTGTGACTTCACACACCTCTAATATATGACTTCAAACACCTCAATTCTGTGATTTCACACACCTCCATTCTATGACTTCACACACTTCCATTCTATGATTTAACATACCTCCATGCTATGACTTCACACACCTCCATTCTGTGACTTCACACACCTCCATTCTGAGTTCACACACCTCCATTCTGTGACTTCACAAACCTCCATTCTTTGATTTCACACACCTCCATTCTATGACTTCACACACCTCCATTTTATGACGTCACACACCTCCATTTTGACTTCTCACACCTCCATTCTGTGACTTCACACACCTCCATTCTATGATTTCACACACTTCCATTGTGACATCACACACCTCCATTCTGACTTCAAACACCTCCATTCTCTGACTTCAAACACCTCCATTCTGTGACTTCACAAACCTCCATTCTGAGTTCACACACCTCCATTCTGTGACTTCACACACCTCCATTCTGTGACTTCACACACCTCTATTGTGTGACTTCACACACCTCCATTCTGTGACTTCACACACCTCCATTCTATGACCTCACACACCATCATTCTATGATTTCACAGACCTCCATTCTATGACTTCAAACATCCATTCTGTGACTTCACACACCTCTAATATATGACTTCAAACACCTCAATTCTGTGATTTCACACACCTCTATACTATGAATTCACACACTTCCATTCTATGATTTCACATACCTCCATGCTATGACTTCACACACCTCCATTCTGTGACTTCACACACCTCCATTCTGAGTTCACACACCTCCATTCTGTGACTTCACAAACCTCCATTCTATGATTTCACACACCTCCATTCTATGACTTCACACACCTCCATTTTATGACGTCACACACCTCCATTTTGACTTCTCACACCTCCATTCTGTGACTTCACACACCTCCATTCTATGAGTTCACACACCTCCATTCTATGATTTCACACACCTCCATTCTGTCTTCACACACCTCCATTCTATGACTTCACAGACCTCGAATATGTGACTTCACTCACCTCCACTCTATGACTTCACACTCCTCCATTCTATGACTTCCCACACCTCCTTTCTATGACTTCACCCACCTCCATTTTATGACTTCACACACCTACATTCTGTGAATTCACACACCTCCATTCTATGACCTCACTCACCCTCAATCTATGATTTCACACACCTCTATTCTATGACTTCACACATCCATTTTGACTTCACACACTTCCAATCTATGACTTCACACACCTCCATTCTGTGACTTTACACACCTCCATTGTGATTTCACACTCCTCCATTCTGTGATGTCACACATCTCCATTCTGTGACTTCACACACCTCCATTCTCTGACGTCACACAATTCCATTCTATGACTTCACCCACCTCCATTCTATGAATTCACACCTCCATTCTGACTTCAGACACCTCCATTCTGTGACATCACACACCTCCATTCTATGACTTCACACACTTCCATTCTATGACTTCACACACCACAATTTTGTCTTCACACACCTCCATTCTATGACTTCGCAAACCTCAATTCTGTGACTTCACACATCTCCATTCGGAGTTCACACACCTGCATTCGGTGACTTCACACACCTCCATTCTGACTTCACACACCTCAATTCTATGACTTCACACACTTCCATTCTGTGACTTCACACACCTCCATTCTGTGACTTCACACACGTCCATTCTGACTTCACACAGCTCCATTATATGACTTCACACACCTCCATTCTTACTTTACAAACATCCATTCTATAACTTCACACACCTCCATTCTATGACTTTACACACCTCCATTCTGTGACTTCACATACCTCCATTCTATGACTTCACACACTTCCATTCTGTGACTTCACAGACCTCCATTCTGTGACTTCACACACCTCAATTCTGACTTCACACAGCTCGATTCTATGACTACACACACCTCCATTCTTACTATACAAACATCCATTCTATAACTTCACACACCTTCATTCTATGACTTTACACACCTCCATTCTGTGACTTCCCACACCTCCATTCTATGACTTCACACACTTCCATTGTGACGTCACACACCTCCATTCTATGAGTTCACACACCTCCATTCTATGACTTCACACACCTCCATTCTGACTTCACACACCTCCATTCTATGACTTCACAGACCTCGAATATGTGACTTCACTCACCTCCACTCTATGACTTCACATTCCTCCATTCTATGACTTCCCACACCTCCATTCTATGACTTCACCCACCTCCATTTTATGACTTCACACATCTACA
This sequence comes from Megascapheus bottae, assembly GCA_024803745.1. Lineage (NCBI taxonomy): Eukaryota > Metazoa > Chordata > Mammalia > Rodentia > Geomyidae > Megascapheus > Megascapheus bottae. Next base: position 78,434 of record JANJXV010000802.1, on the reverse strand, counting down.
TTCTGTGAATTCACACAACTCCATTCTATGACCTCACACACCCTCAATCTATGATTTCACACACCTCCATTCTATGACTTCACACATCCATTTTGACTTCACACACCTCCAATATATGACTTGAAACACCTCCATTCTGTGACTTCACACACCTCCATTCTGTGACTTCACACACCTCAATTCTGACTTCACACAGCTCCATTCTATGACTACACACACCTCCATTCTTACTATACAAACATCCATTCTATAACTTCACACACCTTCATTCTATGACTTTCCACACCTCCATTCTGTGATTTCACATACCTCCATTCTATGACTTCACACACCTCCATTCTGTGACTTCACACACCTCCATTCTATGACTTCACACACTTCCATTGTGACGTCACACACCTCCATTCTATGAGTTCACACACCTCCATTCTATGACTTCACACACCTCCATTCTGACTTCACACACCTCCGTTCTATGACTTCACAGACCTCGAATATGTGACTTCACTCACCTCCACTCTATGACTTCACACTCCTCCATTCTATGACTTCCCACACCTCCATTCTATGACTTCACCCACCTCCATTTTATGACTTCACACACCTACATTCTGTGAATTCACACACCTCCATTCTATGACCTCACACACCCTCAATCTATGATTTCACACACCTCCATTCTATGACTTCACACATCCATTTTGACTTCACACACCTCCAATATATGACTTCAAACACCTCAATTCTGTCACTTCACACACATCCATTCTATGACCTCATACCCTCCACTCTGTGACTCCACACACCTCCATTCTATGACTTCACACACTTCCATTCTATGACTTCACACACCTCCATTCTGTGACTTTACACACCTCCATTGTGAGTTCACACTCCTCCATTCTGTGATGTCACACATCTCCATTCTGTGACGTCACACACCTCCATTCTATGAGTTCACACACCTCCATTCTATGACATCACACACCTCCATTCTGACTTCACACACCTCCATTCTATGACTTCACAGACCTCGAATATGTGACTTCACTCACCTCCACTCTATGACTTCACATTCCTCCATTCTATGACTTCCCACACCTCCATTCTATGACTTCACCCACCTCCATTTTATGACTTCACACATCTACATTCTGTGAATTCACACAACTCCATTCTATGACCTCACACACCCTCAATCTATGATTTCACACACCTCCATTCTATGACTTCACACATCCATTTTGACTTCACACACCTCCAATATATGACTTGAAACACCTCCATTCTGTGACTTCACACACCTCCATTCTGTGACTTCACACACCTCAATTCTGACTTCACACAGCTCCATTCTATGACTACACACACCTCCATTCTTACTATACAAACATCCATTCTATAACTTCACACACCTTCATTCTATGACTTTCCACACCTCCATTCTGTGATTTCACATACCTCCATTCTATGACTTCACACACCTCCATTCTGTGACTTCACACACCTCCATTCTATGACTTCACACACTTCCATTGTGACGTCACACACCTCCATTCTATGAGTTCACACACCTCCATTCTATGACTTCACACACCTCCATTCTGACTTCACACACCTCCGTTCTATGACTTCCCAGACCTCGAATATGTGACTTCACTCACCTCCACTCTATGACTTCACACTCCTCCATTCTATGACTTCCCACACCTCCATTCTATGACTTCACCCACCTCCATTTTATGACTTCACACACCTACATTCTGTGAATTCACACACCTCCATTCTATGACCTCACACACCCTCAATCTATGATTTCACACACCTCCATTCTATGACTTCACACATCCATTTTGACTTCACACACCTCCAATATATGACTTCAAACACCTCAATTCTGTCACTTCACACACATCCATTCTATGACCTCATACCCTCCACTCTGTGACTCCACACACCTCCATTCTATGACTTCACACACTTCCATTCTATGACTTCACACACCTCCATTCTGTGACTTTACACACCTCCATTGTGAGTTCACACTCCTCCATTCTGTGATGTCACACATCTCCATTCTGTGACTTCACACACCTCCATTCTCTGACTTCACACAATTCCATTCTATGACTTCACCCACCTCCATTCTATGACTTCACACCTCCATTCTGACTTCAGACACCTCCATTCTGTGACATCACACACCTCCATTCTGTGACATCACACACCTCCATTCTATGACTTCACACACTTCCATTCTATGACTTCACACACCACAATTTTGTCTTCACACAGCTCCATTCTATGACTTCACACACCTCCATTCTTACTTTAAAAACATCCATTCTATAACTTCACACACCTCCATTCTATGACTTTACACACCTCCATTCTGTGACTTCACATACCTCCATTCTATGACTTCACACACCTCCATTCTGTGACTTCACACACCTCCATTCTGTGACTTCACACACCTCAATTCTGACTTCACACAGCTCCATTCTATGACTTCACACACATCCATTCTTACTATACAAACATCCATTCTATAACTTCACACACCTTCATTCTATGACTTTACACACCTCCATTCTGTGACTTCACATACCTCCACTCTATGACTTCACACACCTCCATTCTGTGACTTCACACACCTCCATTCTATGACTTCACACACTTCCATTGTGACGTCACACACCTCCATTCTATGAGTTCACACACCTCCATTCTATGACTTCACACACCTCCATTCTGACTTCACACACCTCCATTCTATGACTTCACACATCTCCATTCTGTGACTTCACACACCTCCATTCTATGACCTCACACACCCTCATTCTATGATTTCACACACCTCCATTTTATGACTTCACACATCCATTTTGACTTCACACACCTCCATTCTATTACTTCACACACCTCCATTCTGAATTCACACAGCCTCATGCTGTGACTTCACAAAACTCCATTTTATGGTTTCACACACCTCCATACTATGACTTGACACAACTCCATCTATGACTTCACACACCTCCATTCTGACATCACACACCTCTATTCTATGACTTCGCACACCTCCATTCTGACATCACACACCTCTATTCTATGACTTAACAGACCTCGAATCTGTGACTTCACTCACCTGCACTCTATGACTTCACACTCCTCCATTCTATGACTTACCACACCTCCTTTCTATGACGTCACCCACCTCCAATCTATGACTACCCACCTCCATTCTGACTTCACACACCTCCATTCTCTGACTTAACACACCTCCATTCTATGACTTCACACACCTTCATTTTTCCTTCAGAAACATCCATTCTATGACTTCACACACCTCCATTCTATGACGTCACAAACCTCCATTCTGTGACTTCACAGACCTCCATTCTGAGTTGGCAAAACTTCATTCAGTGACGTCACACATTTCCATTCTGACTTCACACACCTCCATTCTATGACTTCACACACTTCCCTTCTATGACTTCACACACCTCCATTCTGTGACTTTACGAACCTCCATTCTGAGTTCAAACACCTCCATTCTGTGACTTCACACACCTCCAGTCTGTGACTTCACACACCTTCATTGTGTGACTTCACACACTTCCATTCTATGACTTCACACACCTCCATTTCATAACTTCACACACCTCCATTCTGTGACTTCACACACCTCCATTCTATGACCTCACACACCCTCATTCTATGATTTCACAGACCTCCATTCTATGACTTCAAGCATCCATTTTGACTTCACACACCTCTAATATATGACTTCAAACACCTCAGTTCTGTGATTTCACACACCTCCATTCTATGACTTCACACACTTCCATTCTATGATTTCACATAACTCCATGCTATGACTTCACACACCTCCATTCTGTGACTTCACACACCTCCATTCTGAGTTCACACACCTCCATTCTGACACTTCACAAACCTCCATTCTATTATTTCACACACCTCAATTCTATGACTTCACACACCTCCATTTTATGACGTGACACACCTCCATTTTGACCTCTCACACCTCCATTCTGTGACTTCACACACCTCCATTCTATGACTTCACACACCTCCATTCTGTGACTTCACACACCTCCATTCTATGACTTCACACACTTCCATTCTGTGACTTCACACACCTCCATTCTATGAGTTCACACACCTCCATTCTGACTTCAGACACCTCCATTCTATGACTTCACACAAGTCCATTCTGAATTCACACAGCTCCATTCTGTGACTTCACAAAACTCCATTCTATGATTTCACACACCACCATACTATGACTTCACACAACTCCATCTATGACTTCACACACCTCCATTCTGACTTCACACACCTCCATTCTATGACTTCACACACCTCGAATCTGTGACTTCACTCACCTGCACTCTATGACAGCATACTCCTCCATTCTATGACTTCCCACACCTTCTTTCTATGACTTCACCCACCTTCAATCTATGACTACACACCTCCATTCTGACTTCACACACCTCCATTCTGTGACTTCACACACCTCCATTCTATGACTTCACACACCTTCATTTTTACTTCAGAAACATCCATTCTATGACTTCACACACCTCCATTCTATGACTTCACAAACCTCCATTCGGTGACTTCACACATCTCCATTCTGACTTCACACACCTCCATTCTATGACTTCACACACTTCCATTCTATGACTTCACACACCTCCATTCTGTGACTTCACAAACCTCCATTCTGAGTCACACACCTCCATTCTGTGACTTCACACACCTCCATTCTGTGACTTCACACACGTCCATTGTGTGACTTCACACACTTCCATTCTATGACTTCACACACCTCCATTTTATGACTTCTCACCTCTCCATTCTGTGATTTCACACACCTCCATTCTATGACCTCACACACCCTCACTCTATGATTTCACACACCTCCATTCTATGACTTCACACATCCATTTTGATTTCACACACCTCCAATATATGACTTCAAACACCTCAATTCTGTAACTTCACACACCTCCATTCTATGACTTCATACCGTCCATTCTGTGACTTCACACACCTCCATTCTATGACTTCACACACTTCCATTCTATGACTTCACACACCTACATTCTGTGACTTTACACACCTCCATTCTGAGTTCACACACCTCCATTCTGTGACATCACACACCTCCAATCTATGACTTCACACACTTCCATTCTATGACTTCACACACCTCCATTCTATGATTTCACACACCTCCATTCTATGAGTTCCCACACCTGCATTCTGACTTCACAGACCTCCATTTTAGGACTTCACACATCTTCTTTCTGTAACTTCCCACACTTCCAATGTTTGACTTCACAAACCTCCATTCCATGACTTCACACACCTCCATTCTATGAGTGCACACACCTCCATTCTTTGACTTCACACACCTCCATTTTGACTTCACACACCTACATTCTGTGACTCACACACCTCCATTTCTGACTTCACACACCACCATTTTGATTTCACACACCTCCATTCTGTGACCTTCACACACCTCTATTCTTTGACTTCACACACCTCCGTTTTGACTTCACACACTTCAATTCTGTGACTTCACACATCTCCATTCTGTGACTTCACACACCACCCTTGTTTGACTTCACACACCTCCATTCTTTGACTTCACACACCTCCATTCCACGACTTCACACACCTCCATTCTATGAGTTCACACACCACAATTTTGTCTTCACACACCTCCATTCTATGACTTCGCAAACCTCCATTCTGTGTCTTCACACACCTCCATTCGGAGTTCACCCACCACCATTCGGTGACTTCACACACCTCCATTCTGACTTCACACACCTCATTTCTATGATTTCACACACTTCCATTCTATGAATTCACACACCTCCATTCTGTGACTTCACACACCTAAATTCTGTGACTTCACACACCACCATTCTATGACTTCACACACCTCCATTCTATTATTTCACACATCCATTTTTGACTTCACACACCTAAAATGTGTGACTTCATACCCGTCCATTCTGTGACTTCACACACCTCCATTCTATGACTTCACACACCTCCTTTTCTGTGACGTCACCCACCTCCATTCTGTGACTTCACACACCTCCATTCTCCGAGTTCACACCCCTCCAATTTGACTTCACATACCTCCATTCTATGACTTCATACACCTCCATTCTATGAGTTCACACACCTCCATTCTGACTTCACACACCTCCATTCTAGTAGTTCACAAACCCTCCATTGGTGAATTCACACAGCTGAATTCTGTGACTTCAGAAAACTCCATTCTATGATTTCACACACCTCCATACTATGACTTCACACAACTCCATCTTTGACTTCACACATCTCCATTTTGACTTCACACACCTCTATTCTATGACTTCGCACACCTCAATTCTGACAACACACACCTCCATTCTATGACTTCACAGACCTCGAATCTGTGACTTCACTCACCTGCAGTCGATGACTTCACACTCCTCCATTCTATGACTTCCCACACCTCCTTTCTATGACTTCACCCACCTCCAATCTATGACTACAAACTCCATTCTGACTTCACACACCTCAATTCTGTGACTTCACACACCTCCATTCTATGACTTCACACACCTTAATTTTTCCTTCAGAAATATCCATTCTATGACCTCACACACCTCCATTCTATGACTTCACAAACCTCCATTCTGTGACTTCACACACCTCCATTCTGAGTTCACACAACTCCATTCGGTGACTTCACACATCTCCATTCTGACTTCACACACCTCCATTCTATGACTTCACACACTTCCATTCTATGACTTCACACACCTCCATTCTGTGACTTCACAAACCTCCATTCTGAGTTCACACACCTCCATTCTGTGACTTCCCACACCTCCATTCTGTGACTTCACACACCTCCATTGTGTGACTTCACACACTTCCATTCTATGACTTCACACACCTCCATTTTATAACTTCACACACCTCCATTCTGTGACTTCACACACCTCCATTCTATGACCTCACACCCTCATTCTATGATTTCACACACCTCCATTCTATGACTTCACACATCCATTTTGACTTCACACACCTCTAATATATGACTTCAAACACCTCAATTCTGTGACTTCACACACCTCCATTCTATGACTTCACACACTTACATTCTATGATTTCACATACCTCCATGCTATGACTTCACACACCTCCATTTTGTGACTTCACACACCTCCATTCTCAGTTCACAGACCTCCATTCTGTGACTTCACAAACCTCCATTCTATGATTTCACACACCTCCATTCTATTACTTCACACACCTCCATTTTATGACGTCACACACCTCCATTTTGACTTCTCACACCTCCATTCTGTGACTTCACACACCTCCATTCTATGGACTTGACACACTTCCATTGTGACGTCACACACCTCCATTCTATGAGTTCACACACCTCAATTCTATGACTTCACACACCTCCATTCTGATTTCACACACCTCCATTCTATGACTTCACAAACCTCGAATATGTGACTTCACTCAACTCCACTCTATGACTTCACACTCCTCCATTCTATGACTTCCCACACCTCCTTTCTATGACTTCACCCACCTCCATTTTATGAGTTCACACACCTCCATTCTGTGACTTCACACACCTCTATTCTATGTCCTCACACACCCCTCATTCTATGATTTCACACACCTCCATTCTATGACTTCACACATACATTTTTACTTCACACACCTCCAATATATGACTTCAAATCCCTCAAATCTGTGACTTCACACACCTCATTCTATGCCTTCATACACTCCATTCTGTGACTCCACACACCTCCGTTCTATGATTTCACACACCTCCATTCTGTGACTTCACCCACATCCATTCTATGACTTCATACCTCCATTCTGATTTCACACACCTCCATTCTGTGACTTCACAAACCTCCATTATATGACTTCAAACACCTCCATTCTATGACTTCACACACCTCCATTCTATGAATTCACACACCTCCATTCTGTGACTTCACACACCTCCATTCTGTGACTTCACACACCTTCATTCTTACTTCACAAACATACATTCTATGACTTCACACACCTCCATTCTATGACTTCACACACCTCCATTCTTTGACTTCACACAGCTCCATTCTGTGGTTCACACACCTCAATTCTGTGACTTCACACACCTCCATTCTGACTTCATACACCTCCATTCTATGACTTCACACACCTGCATTCTATGACTTCACACACCTCCATTCTTTGACTTCACACACCTAAATTCTGAGTTGACACACCTCCATTCTGTGACTTCACACACCTCCATTGTGATTTCACACAGCTCATTCTATGACTTTGCACACCTCCATTCTTTGACGTCACACACCTCCATTCTATGACTTCACACACCTATATTCTTACTTTACAAACATCCATTCTATAACTTCACACACCTTCATTCTATGACTTTACACACCTCCATTCTGAGACTTCACATACCTCCATTCTATGAGTTCACACACCCCCCATTCTGACTTCACACACTCCATTCTATGACTTCACACCACCTCCATTCTGAATTCACACAGCAACATTCTGTGACTTCACAAAACTCCATTCTATGATTTCACACACCTCCATACTATGACTTCTCACAACTTCATCTATGACTTCGCACACCTCCATTCTGACTTCACACACCTCTATTCTATGACTTCGCACACCTCCATTCTGTCATCACACAACTCCATTCTATGACTTCACAGACCTCGAATCTGTGACTTCACTCACCTGCACTCTATGACTTCATACTCCTCCATTCTATGACTTCCCACACCTTCTTTCTATGACTTCACCCACCTCCAATCTACGACTACTCACCTCTATTCTGACTTCACACACCTCCATTCTGTGACTTCACACACCTCCATTCTATGACTTCACACACCTTCATTTTTACTTCAGAAACATCCAGTTCTCTGACTTCACACACCTCCATTCTATGACTTCACAAACCTCCTTTCGGTGACTTCACACATCTCCATTCTGACTTCACACACCTCCATTCTATGACTTCACACACTTCCTTTCTATGACCTTCACACCCCTCCATTCTGTGACTTCTCAACCTCCATTCTGAGTCACACACCTTCATTCTGTGACTTTACACACCTCCATTCTGTGACTTCACACTCCCATTGTGTGACTTCACACACTTCCATTCTATGACTTCACACACCTCCATTTTATGACTTCACACATCTCCACTCTGTGACCTCACACCCTCCATTCTATGACCTCACACACCCTTGCTCTATGATTTCACACACTCCATTCTATGACTTCACACATCCATTTTGAATTCACACCCCTCCAATATATGACTTCAAACAACTCAATTCTGTAACTTCACACACCTCCATTCTATGACTTTCATACGTCCATTCTGTGACTTCACACACCTCCATTCTAGACTTCACACACTTCCATTCTATGACTTCACACACCTACATTCTGTGACTTTACACACCTCCATTCGTGACGTCACACACTCATTCTGTGACTTCACACACCTCCATTCTGTGACTTCACACACCTCTATTCAGACTTCACACACCTCCATTCTATGACTTCATACACCTCCATTGTGACTTCACACACCTCCATTCTATGACTTCTCAAACCTCTATTCTGACTTCACACACCTCCATTCTGTGACTTCACACACCTCCATTCAATGACTTCACATACCTACATTCTTTGACTTCACACACCTCCAATCTGACATCACACACCTCCATTCTATGATTTCACAGACCTCGAATCTGTGACTTCACTCACCTGCACTCTATGACTTCACACTCCTCCATTCTATGACTTCCCACATCTCCTTTCTATGACTTCACCCTCCTGGCAATCTATGACTACACACCTTTATTCTGACTTCACACTCCTCCATTCTGTGACTTCACACAACCTCCATTCTATGACTTCACACACCTCCATTCTATGACTTCACACACCTCCATTCTATGACTTCACAACCTCCATTCTTTGACTTCATACACCTAAATTCTGAGTTGACACACCTCCATTATGTGACTTCACACACCTCCATTCTGACTTCACACAGCTCCATTCTATGACTTCACACATCTCCATTCCTTCACGTCACACACCTACCTTCTATGACTTCACACACCTTCATTCTTACTTTACAGACATCCATTCTATAACTTCACACACCTCAATTCTCATGACTTTACACACCTCCATTCTGTCACTTCACATACCTCCATTCTATGACTTCACACACCTCCATTCCCTGACTTCACACACCTCCATTCTATGACTTCACACACTTCCATTGTGACGTCCACACACCTCCATTCTATGAGTTCACACACCTCCATTCGGACTTCACACACCTCCGTTCTATGACTTCACACACCTCCATTCTGAATTCACACAGCTCCATTCTGTGAACTTCACAAAACTCCATTCTATGATTTCACACACCTCCACACTATGACTTCACACAACTTCATCTATGACTTCACCCACCTCCATTCTGACATCACACACCTCATTCTATGATTTCACAGACCTCGAATCTGTGATCACTCACCTGCACTCTATGACTTCACACTACTCCATTCTATGACTTTCCACAACTCCTTTCTATGACTTCACTCACCTCCAATCTATCACTACACACCTCCATTCTGACTTCCCACACCTCCATTCTGTGACTTCACACACCTCCATTATATGACTTCACACACCTTCATTTTTGCTTCAGAAACATCCACTCTATGAGTTCACACACCTCCATTCTATGACTTCACAAACTTCCATTCTGTGACTTCACACATGCATTTTGACTTCACACACCTCCAATATATGACTTCAAACACCTCAATTCTGTGACTTCACACACCTCCATTCTATGACTTCATACCGTCCATTCTGTGACTTCACACAGCTCCATTCTATGACTTCACACACTTCCATTCTATGACTTCACACACCTCCATTCTGTGACTTTACACACCTCCATTCTGAGTTCACACACCTCCTTTCTCTGACGTAACTCACCTCCATTCTGTGACTTCCTACACCTCCATTCTGTGACTTCACGGACCTCCATTATATGACTTCACACACCTCTATTCTGACTTCACACACCTCCATTCTATGACTTCGCACACCTCTATTCTGACTTCACACACCTCCATTCTGTGACTTCACACACCTAAATTCTGTGACTTCACACACCACCATTCTATGACTTCACACACCTCCATTCTATTATTTCACACATCCATTTGGACTTCACACACCTAAAATTTGTGACTTCATACCCGTCCATTCTGTGACTTCACACACCTCCTTTCTGTGACGTCACCCACCTCCATTCTGTGACTTCACACACCTCCATTCTCCGAGTTCACACCCCTCCAATTTGACTTCACATACCTCCATTCTATGACTTCATACACCTCCATTCTATGAGTTCACACACCTCCATTCTGACTTCACACACCTCCATTCTAGTAGTTCACAAACCTCCATTGTGAATTCACACAGCTGAATTCTGTGACTTCACAAAACTCCATTCTATGATTTCACACACCTCCATACTATGACTTCACACAACTCCATCTTTGACTTCACACATCTCCATTTTGACTTCACACACCTCTATTCTATGACTTCGCACACCTCAATTCTGACAACACACACCTCCATTCTATGACTTCACAGACCTCGAATCTGTGACTTCACTCACCTGCAGTCGATGACTTCACACTCCTCCATTCTATGACTTCCCACACCTCCTTTCTATGACTTCACCCACCTCCAATCTATGACTACAAACCTCCATTCTGACTTCACACACCTCAATTCTGTGACTTCACACACCTCCATTCTATGACTTCACACACCTTAATTTTTCCTTCAGAAATATCCATTCTATGACCTCACACACCTCCATTCTATGACTTCACAAACCTCCATTCTGTGACTTCACACACCTCCATTCTGAGTTCACACAACTCCATTCGGTGACTTCACACATCTCCATTCTGACTTCACACACCTCCATTCTATGACTTCACACACTTCCATTCTATGACTTCACACACCTCCATTCTGTGACTTCACAAACCTCCATTCTGAGTTCACACACCTCCATTCTGTGACTTCCCACACCTCCATTCTGTGACTTCACACACCTCCATTGTGTGACTTCACACACTTCCATTCTATGACTTCACACACCTCCATTTTATAACTTCACACACCTCCATTCTGTGACTTCACACACCTCCATTCTATGACCTCACACCCTCATTCTATGATTTCACACACCTCCATTCTATGACTTCACACATCCATTTTGACTTCACACACCTCTAATATATGACTTCAAACACCTCAATTCTGTGACTTCACACACCTCCATTCTATGACTTCACACACTTACATTCTATGATTTCACATACCTCCATGCTATGACTTCACACACCTCCATTTTGTGACTTCACACACCTCCATTCTCAGTTCACAGACCTCCATTCTGTGACTTCACAAACCTCCATTCTATGATTTCACACACCTCCATTCTATTACTTCACACACCTCCATTTTATGACGTCACACACCTCCATTTTGACTTCTCACACCTCCATTCTGTGACTTCACACACCTCCATTCTATGACTTGACACACTTCCATTGTGACGTCACACACCTCCATTCTATGAGTTCACACACCTCAATTCTATGACTTCACACACCTCCATTCTGATTTCACACACCTCCATTCTATGACTTCACAAACCTCGAATATGTGACTTCACTCAACTCCACTCTATGACTTCACACTCCTCCATTCTATGACTTCCCACACCTCCTTTCTATGACTTCACCCACCTCCATTTTATGAGTTCACACACCTCCATTCTGTGACTTCACACACCTCTATTCTATGTCCTCACACACCCTCATTCTATGATTTCACACACCTCCATTCTATGACTTCACACATACATTTTTACTTCACACACCTCCAATATATGACTTCAAACCCCTCAAATCTGTGACTTCACACACCTCCATTCTATGCCTTCATACACTCCATTCTGTGACTCCACACACCTCCGTTCTATGATTTCACACACCTCCATTCTGTGACTTCACCCACATCCATTCTATGACTTCATACCTCCATTCTGATTTCACACACCTCCATTCTGTGACTTCACAAACCTCCATTATATGACTTCAAACACCTCCATTCTATGACTTCACACACCTCCATTCTATGAATTCACACACCTCCATTCTGTGACTTCACACACCTCCATTCTGTGACTTCACACACCTTCATTCTTACTTCACAAACATACATTCTATGACTTCACACACCTCCATTCTATGACTTCACACACCTCCATTCTTTGACTTCACACAGCTCCATTCTGTGTTCACACACCTCAATTCTGTGACTTCACACACCTCCATTCTGACTTCATACACCTCCATTCTATGACTTCACACACCTGCATTCTATGACTTCACACACCTCCATTCTTTGACTTCACACACCTAAATTCTGAGTTGACACACCTCCATTCTGTGACTTCACACACCTCCATTGTGATTTCACACAGCTCCATTCTATGACTTTGCACACCTCCATTCTTTGACGTCACACACCTCCATTCTATGACTTCACACACCTATATTCTTACTTTACAAACATCCATTCTATAACTTCACACACCTTCATTCTATGACTTTACACACCTCCATTCTGAGACTTCACATACCTCCATTCTATGAGTTCACACACCCCCATTCTGACTTCACACACCTCCATTCTATGACTTCACACACCTCCATTCTGAATTCACACAGCAACATTCTGTGACTTCACAAAACTCCATTCTATGATTTCACACACCTCCATACTATGACTTCTCACAACTTCATCTATGACTTCGCACACCTCCATTCTGACTTCACACACCTCTATTCTATGACTTCGCACACCTCCATTCTGTCATCACACAACTCCATTCTATGACTTCACAGACCTCGAATCTGTGACTTCACTCACCTGCACTCTATGACTTCATACTCCTCCATTCTATGACTTCCCACACCTTCTTTCTATGACTTCACCCACCTCCAATCTACGACTACTCACCTCTATTCTGACTTCACACACCTCCATTCTGTGACTTCACACACCTCCATTCTATGACTTCACACACCTTCATTTTTACTTCAGAAACATCCATTCTCTGACTTCACACACCTCCATTCTATGACTTCACAAACCTCCTTTCGGTGACTTCACACATCTCCATTCTGACTTCACACACCTCCATTCTATGACTTCACACACTTCCTTTCTATGACTTCACACCCCTCCATTCTGTGACTTCTCAACCTCCATTCTGAGTCACACACCTTCATTCTGTGACTTTACACACCTCCATTCTGTGACTTCACACACCTCCATTGTGTGACTTCACACACTTCCATTCTATGACTTCACACACCTCCATTTTATGACTTCACACATCTCCACTCTGTGACCTCACACACCTCCATTCTATGACCTCACACACCCTTGCTCTATGATTTCACACACCTCCATTCTATGACTTCACACATCCATTTTGAATTCACACCCCTCCAATATATGACTTCAAACAACTCAATTCTGTAACTTCACACACCTCCATTCTATGACTTCATACCGTCCATTCTGTGACTTCACACACCTCCATTCTATGACTTCACACACTTCCATTCTATGACTTCACACACCTACATTCTGTGACTTTACACACCTCCATTCTGAGTTCACACACCTCCATTCTGTGACGTCACACACCTCCATTCTGTGACTTCACACACCTCCATTCTGTGACTTCACACACCTCTATTCAGACTTCACACACCTCCATTCTATGACTTCATACACCTCCATTGTGACTTCACACACCTCCATTCTATGACTTCTCAAACCTCTATTCTGACTTCACACACCTCCATTCTGTGACTTCACACACCTCCATTCAATGACTTCACATACCTACATTCTTTGACTTCACACACCTCCAATCTGACATCACACACCTCCATTCTATGATTTCACAGACCTCGAATCTGTGACTTCACTCACCTGCACTCTATGACTTCACACTCCTCCATTCTATGACTTCCCACATCTCCTTTCTATGACTTCACCCTCCTGCAATCTATGACTACACACCTTTATTCTGACTTCACACACCTCCATTCTGTGACTTCACACACCTCCATTCTATGACTTCACACACCTCCATTCTATGACTTCACACACCTCCATTCTATGACTTCACAACCTCCATTCTTTGACTTCATACACCTAAATTCTGAGTTGACACACCTCCATTATGTGACTTCACACACCTCCATTCTGACTTCACACAGCTCCATTCTATGACTTCACACATCTCCATTCCTTCACGTCACACACCTACATTCTATGACTTCACACACCTTCATTCTTACTTTACAGACATCCATTCTATAACTTCACACACCTCAATTCTATGACTTTACACACCTCCATTCTGTCACTTCACATACCTCCATTCTATGACTTCACACACCTCCATTCCCTGACTTCACACACCTCCATTCTATGACTTCACACACTTCCATTGTGACGTCACACACCTCCATTCTATGAGTTCACACACCTCCATTCTGACTTCACACACCTCCGTTCTATGACTTCACACACCTCCATTCTGAATTCACACAGCTCCATTCTGTGACTTCACAAAACTCCATTCTATGATTTCACACACCTCCACACTATGACTTCACACAACTTCATCTATGACTTCACCCACCTCCATTCTGACATCACACACCTCCATTCTATGATTTCACAGACCTCGAATCTGTGACTTCACTCACCTGCACTCTATGACTTCACATTACTCCATTCTATGACTTTCCACAACTCCTTTCTATGACTTCACTCACCTCCAATCTATCACTACACACCTCCATTCTGACTTCCCACACCTCCATTCTGTGACTTCACACACCTCCATTATATGACTTCACACACCTTCATTTTTGCTTCAGAAACATCCACTCTATGAGTTCACACAACTCCATTCTATGACTTCACAAACTTCCATTCTGTGACTTCACACATGCATTTTGACTTCACACACCTCCAATATATGACTTCAAACACCTCAATTCTGTGACTTCACACACCTCCATTCTATGACTTCATACCGTCCATTCTGTGACTTCACACAGCTCCATTCTATGACTTCACACACTTCCATTCTATGAATTCACACACCTCCATTCTGTGACTTTACACACCTCCATTCTGAGTTCACACACCTCCTTTCTCTGACGTAACTCACCTCCATTCTGTGACTTCCTACACCTCCATTCTGTGACTTCACGGACCTCCATTATATGACTTCACACACCTCTATTCTGACTTCACACACCTCCATTCTATGACTTCGCACACCTCTATTCTGACTTCACACACCTCCATTCTGTGACTTCACACACCTAAATTCTGTGACTTCACACACCACCATTCTATGACTTCACACACCTCCATTCTATTATTTCACACATCCATTTGGACTTCACACACCTAAAATTTGTGACTTCATACCCGTCCATTCTGTGACTTCACACACCTCCTTTCTGTGACGTCACCCACCTCCATTCTGTGACTTCACACACCTCCATTCTCCGAGTTCACACCCCTCCAATTTGACTTCACATACCTCCATTCTATGACTTCATACACCTCCATTCTATGAGTTCACACACCTCCATTCTGACTTCACACACCTCCATTCTAGTAGTTCACAAACCTCCATTGTGAATTCACACAGCTGAATTCTGTGACTTCACAAAACTCCATTCTATGATTTCACACACCTCCATACTATGACTTCACACAACTCCATCTTTGACTTCACACATCTCCATTTTGACTTCACACACCTCTATTCTATGACTTCGCACACCTCAATTCTGACAACACACACCTCCATTCTATGACTTCACAGACCTCGAATCTGTGACTTCACTCACCTGCAGTCGATGACTTCACACTCCTCCATTCTATGACTTCCCACACCTCCTTTCTATGACTTCACCCACCTCCAATCTATGACTACAAACCTCCATTCTGACTTCACACACCTCAATTCTGTGACTTCACACACCTCCATTCTATGACTTCACACACCTTAATTTTTCCTTCAGAAATATCCATTCTATGACCTCACACACCTCCATTCTATGACTTCACAAACCTCCATTCTGTGACTTCACACACCTCCATTCTGAGTTCACACAACTCCATTCGGTGACTTCACACATCTCCATTCTGACTTCACACACCTCCATTCTATGACTTCATACACTTCCATTCTATGACTTCACACACCTCCATTCTGTGACTTCACAAACCTCCATTCTGAGTTCACACACCTCCATTCTGTGACTTCCCACACCTCCATTCTGTGACTTCACACACCTCCATTGTGTGACTTCACACACTTCCATTCTATGACTTCACACACCTCCATTTTATAACTTCACACACCTTCATTCTGTGACTTCACACACCTCCATTCTATGACCTCACACCCTCATTCTATGATTTCACACACCTCCATTCTATGACTTCACACATCCATTTTGACTTCACACACCTCTAATATATGACTTCAAACACCTCAATTCTGTGACTTCACACACCTCCATTCTATGACTTCACACACTTACATTCTATGATTTCACATACCTCCATGCTATGACTTCACACACCTCCATTTTGTGACTTCACACACCTCCATTCTCAGTTCACAGACCTCCATTCTGTGACTTCACAAACCTCCATTCTATGATTTCACACACCTCCATTCTATTACTTCACACACCTCCATTCTATGACTTGACACACTTCCATTGTGACGTCACACACCTCCATTCTATGAGTTCACACACCTCAATTCTATGACTTCACACACCTCCATTCTGACTTCACACACCTCCATTCTATGACTTCACAGACCTCGAATATGTGACTTCACTCACCTCCACTCTATGACTTCACACTCCTCCATTCTATGACTTCCCACACCTCCTTTCTATGACTTCACCCACCTCCATTTTATGAGTTCACACACCTCCATTCTGTGACTTCACACACCTCTATTCTATGACCTCACACACCCTCATTCTATGATTTCACACACCTCCATTCTATGACTTCACACATACATTTTTACTTCACACACCTCCAATATATGACTTCAAACCCCTCAAATCTGTGACTTCACACACCTCCATTCTATGCCTTCATAAACTCCATTCTGTGACTCCACACACCTCCGTTCTATGATTTCACACACCTCCATTCTGTGACTTCACCCACATCCATTCTATGACTTCATACCTCCATTCTGATTTCACACACCTCCATTCTGTGACTTCACAAACCTCCATTATATGACTTCAAACACCTCCATTCTATGACTTCACACACCTCCATTCTATGAATTCACACACCTCCATTCTGTGACTTCACACACCTCCATTCTGTGACTTCACACACCTCCATTCTTTGACTTCACACACCTCCATTCTTTGACTTCACACAGCTCCATTCTGTGTTCACACACCTCAATTCTGTGACTTCACACACCTCCATTCTGACTTCATACACCTCCATTCTATGACTTCACACACCTGCATTCTATGACTTCACACACCTCCATTCTTTGACTTCACACACCTAAATTCTGAGTTGACACACCTCCATTCTGTGACTTCACACACCTCCATTGTGACTTCACACAGCTCCATTCTATGACTTTGCACACCTCCATTCTTTGACGTCACACACCTCCATTCTATGACTTCACACACCTATATTCTTACTTTACAAACATCCATTCTATAACTTCACACACCTTCATTCTATGACTTTACACACCTCCATTCTGAGACTTCACATACCTCCATTCTATGAGTTCACACACCCCCATTCTGACTTCACACACCTCCATTCTATGACTTCACACACCTCCATTCTGAATTCACACAGCAACATTCTGTGACTTCACAAAACTCCATTCTATGATTTCACACACCTCCATACTATGACTTCACACAACTTCATCTATGACTTCGCACACCTCCATTCTGACTTCACACACCTCTATTCTATGACTTCGCACACCTCCATTCTGTCATCACACAACTCCATTCTATGACTTCACAGACCTCGAATCTGTGACTTCACTCACCTGCACTCTATGACTTCATACTCCTCCATTCTATGACTTCCCACACCTTCTTTCTATGACTTCACCCACCTCCAATCTACGACTACTCACCTCTATTCTGACTTCACACACCTCCATTCTGTGACTTCACACACCTCCATTCTATGACTTCACACACCTTCATTTTTACTTCAGAAACATCCATTCTCTGACTTCACACACCTCCATTCTATGACTTCACAAACCTCCTTTCGGTGACTTCACACATCTCCATTCTGACTTCACACACCTCCATTCTATGACTTCACACACTTCCTTTCTATGACTTCACACCCCTCCATTCTGTGACTTCTCAACCTCCATTCTGAGTCACACACCTTCATTCTGTGACTTTACACACCTCCATTCTGTGACTTCACACACCTCCATTGTGTGACTTCACACACTTCCATTCTATGACTTCACACACCTCCATTTTATGACTTCACACATCTCCACTCTGTGACCTCACACACCTCCATTCTATGACCTCACACACCCTTGCTCTATGATTTCACACACCTCCATTCTATGACTTCACACATCCATTTTGAATTCACACCCCTCCAATATATGACTTCAAACAACTCAATTCTGTAACTTCACACACCTCCATTCTATGACTTCATACCGTCCATTCTGTGACTTCACACACCTCCATTCTATGACTTCACACACTTCCATTCTATGACTTCACACACCTACATTCTGTGACATTACACACCTCCATTCTGAGTTCACACACCTCCATTCTGTGACGTCACACACCTCCATTCTGTGACTTCACACACCTCCATTCTGTGACTTCACACACCTCTATTCAGACTTCACACACCTCCATTCTATGACTTCATACACCTCCATTGTGACTTCACACACCTCCATTCTATGACTTCTCAAACCTCTATTCTGACTTCACACACCTCCATTCTGTGACTTCACACACCTCCATTCAATGACTTCACATACCTACATTCTTTGACTTCACACACCTCCAATCTGACATCACACACCTCCATTCTATGATTTCACAGACCTCGAATCTGTGACTTCACTCACCTGCACTCTATGACTTCACACTCCTCCATTCTATGACTTCCCACATCTCCTTTCTATGACTTCACCCTCCTGCAATCTATGACTACACACCTTTATTCTGACTTCACACACCTCCATTCTGTGACTTCACACACCTCCATTCTATGACTTCACACACCTCCATTCTATGACTTCACACACCTCCATTCTATGACTTCACAACCTCCATTCTTTGACTTCATACACCTAAATTCTGAGTTGACACACCTCCATTATGTGACTTCACACACCTCCATTCTGACTTCACACAGCTCCATTCTATGACTTCACACATCTCCATTCCTTCACGTCACACACCTACATTCTATGACTTCACACACCTTCATTCTTACTTTACAGACATCCATTCTATAACTTCACACACCTCAATTCTATGACTTTACACACCTCCATTCTGTCACTTCACATACCTCCATTCTATGACTTCACACACCTCCATTCCCTGACTTCACACACCTCCATTCTATGACTTCACACACTTCCATTGTGACGTCACACACCTCCATTCTATGAGTTCACACACCTCCATTCTGACTTCACACACCTCCGTTCTATGACTTCACACACCTCCATTCTGAATTCACACAGCTCCATTCTGTGACTTCACAAAACTCCATTCTATGATTTCACACACCTCCATACTATGACTTCACACAACTTCATCTATGACTTCACCCACCTCCATTCTGACATCACACACCTCCATTCTATGATTTCACAGACCTCGAATCTGTGACTTCACTCACCTGCACTCTATGACTTCACACTACTCCATTCTATGACTTTCCACAACTCCTTTCTATGACTTCACTCACCTCCAATCTATCACTACACACCTCCATTCTGACTTCCCACACCTCCATTCTGTGACTTCACACACCTCCATTATATGACTTCACACACCTTCATTTTTACTTCAGAAACATCCATTCTATGAGTTCACACACCTCCATTCTATGACTTCACAAACTTCCATTCTGTGACTTCACACATGCATTTTGACTTCACACACGTCCAATCTATGACTTCAAACACCTCAATTCTGTGACTTCACACACCTCCATTCTATGACTTCATACCGTCCATTCTGTGACTTCACACAGCTCCATTCTATGACTTCACACACTTCCATTCTATGACTTCACACACCTCCATTCTGTGACTTTACACACCTCCATTCTGAGTTCACACACCTCCTTTCTCTGACGTAACTCACATCCATTCTGTGACTTCCTACACCTCCATTCTGTGACTTCACGGACCTCCATTATATGACTTCACACACCTCTATTCTGACTTCACACACCTCCATTCTATGACTTCGCACACCTCTATTCTGACTTCACACACCTCCATTCTGTGACTTCTCACACCTCCACTCAATGACTTCACACACCTACATTCTTTGACTTCCCACACCTCCAATCTGACATCACACACCTCCATTCTATGATTTCACAGACCTTGAATCTGTGACTTCACTCACCTGCACTCTATGACTTCACACTCCTCTATTCTATGACTTCCCACACCTCCTTTCTATGACTTCACCCACCTCCAATCTATGACTACACACCTCCATTCTGACTTCACACACCTACATTCTGTGACTTCACACACCTCCATTCTATGACTTCACACACCTCCATTCTATGACTTCACACACCTTCATTCTTACTTCAGAAACATCCATTCTATGACTTCACACATCTCCATTCTAGGACTTCATAAACCTCCTTTCTGTGACTACACACACCTCCATTCTGAGTTCACACAACTCCATTCAGTGACTTCACACACCTCCATTCTGATTTCACACACCTCCATTCTATGACCTCACACAATCTCATTCTATGATTTTACACACGTCCATTCTATGACTTCACACAACCATTTTGACTTCACACACATCCAATATATGACTTAAGACACCTCAATTCTTTCACTTCACACACCTCCATTCTATGACTTCAAACCGTCCATTCTGTGACTTCACACACCTCCATTCTATGACTTCACACACTTCCATTCTATGATTTCACACACCTCCATTCTGTGACTTTACACACCTCCATTCTGAGTTCACACAACTCCATTCTGGGACTTCACACACTTCCAATCTGTGACTTCCCACACCTCCATTCTGTGACTTCACACACCTCCATTCTACGACTTCACACACCTCCATTCTATGACTTCACACATCCATTGTGATTTCACACACCTCCAATACATGACTTCAAACACCTCAATTCTGTGACTTCACACACCTCCATTCTATGATTTCACACACTTCCATTCTATGACTTCACACACCTCCATTCTGTGACTTTACACACCTGCATTCTGGGTTCACACACCTCTATTCTCTGACTTCACACTCCTGCAATCTGTGACTTCCCACACCTCCATTCGGTGACTTCACACACCTCCATTCTATGACTTCACACACCTTCATTCTTACTTCACAAACACGCATTCTATGACTTCACACACCTCCATTCTATGACTTCACACACCTCCACTCTGTGACTACACTCACCTCTATTCTATGACTTCACACACCCCCATTGTGACTACACACACCTCCATTCTATCAGTTCACACACCTCCATTCTGACTTCACACACCTCCATTCTATGACTTCACACACCTCCATTCTGAATTCACACAGCTCAATTCTGTGACTTCACAAAATTCCATTCTGACTTCACACACCTCCATTGTATGTATTCACTCACCTCCATTCTGTGACTTCACACACTTCCATTGTGACGACACACACCTCCATTCTATGAGTTCACAAACCTCCATTCTATGATTTCACACACCTCCATTCTGACTTCACACACATCTATTCTATAACTTCGAACACCTACATTCTGACTTCACACACCTCCACTCTATGACTTCACACTTCTCCATTCTATGACTTCCCACCCCTAAGTTCTATGACTTCACCCACCTCCATTCTATGACTTCACACCTCCATTCTGACTTCACACACATCCATTCAATGACTTCACACACCTCCATACTGATTTCACACACCTCCATTCTGTGACTTCACATACCTCCATTCTATGATTTCACACACCTCCCTTCTGTGACTTCACAAACCTCCATTCTATGACTTCACACACCTCCATTCTGTGACTTCACACACCTCCATTCTGAGTTCACACATCTCCATTCTGTGACTTCTCAGACCTCTATTCTGTGACTTCACACACCTCCAATCTGTGACTTCACACACTTCCATTCTATGACTTCACACACCTCCATTCTATGACTTCACACACCACCATTCTGTGACTTCACACACCTCCATTCTATGACTTCACACACCCTCATTCTATGATTTCACACACCTCCATTCTATGACTTCACACATCCATGTTGATTTCACACACCTCCAACATATGACTTCAAACACCTCAATTCTGTGACTTCACACACCTCCATTCTGTGACTTAATACCGTCCATTCTGTGACTTCACGCACCTCCATTCTATGACTTCACACACTTCCATTACATGACTTAACACACCTCCATTCTGTGACTTTACACACCTACATTCTGGGTTGACACACCTCCATTCTGTGACTTCACACTCCTGCAATCTGTGACTTCCCACACCTCCATTCTGTGACTTCACACACGTCCATTCTATGACTTCACACACCTTCATTCTTACTTCACAAACACCCATTCTATGATTTCTCACACCTCCATTCTATGACTTCACACACCTCCATTCTGTGACTTCACACACCTCCATTCTATGACTTCACACACCTCCATTCTGACTTCACACACCTCCATTCTATGACTTTACACAGCTCCATTCTTAATTCACACAGCTCAATTCTGTGACTTCACAAAATTCCATTCTGACTTCACGCACATCCATTGTATGAATTCACACACCTCCATTCTGTGACTTCACACACTTCCATTGTGACGTCACACACCTCCCTTCTATGAGTTCACACACCTCCATTCTATGACTTCACACACCTCCATTCTGACTTCACAAACCTCTATTCTATGACTTCGCACACCTCCATTCTGACATCACACACCTCCAATCTATGACTTCACAGACCTCGAATCTGTGACTTCACTCACCTCCACTCTATGACTTCACACTACTCCATTCTATGACTTCCCACACCTCCTTTCTATGACTTCACCCACCTTCATTCTATGACTTCACACCTCCATTCTGACTTCACACACTTCCATTCAGTGACTTCACACACCTCCATTCAATGACTTCACACACCTCCATTCTATGACTTCATACACCTTCATTCTTACTTCAGAAACATCCATTCTATGACCTCACACACCTCCATCTATGACTTCACACACCTCCAATCTGACATCACACACCTCCATTCTATGATTTCACAGACCTCGAATCTGTGACTTCACTCACCTGCACTCTATGACTTCAAACTCCTCCATTCTATGACTTCCCACACCTCCTTTCTATGACTTCACCCTCCTGCAATCTATGACTACACACCTTTATTCTGACTTCACACACCTCCATTCTGTGACTTCACACACCTCCATTCTATGACTTCACACACCTCCATTCTATGACTTCACACACCTCCATTCTATGACTTCACAACCTCCATTCTTTGACTTCATACACCTAAATTCTGAGTTGACACATCTCCATTATGTGACTTCACACACCTCCATTCTGACTTCACACAGCTCCATTCTATGACTTCACACATCTCCATTCCTTCACGTCACACACCTACATTCTATGACTTCACACACCTTCATTCTTACTTTAAAAACATCCATTCTATAACTTCACACACCTCAATTCTATGACTTTACACACCTCCATTCTGTCACTTCACATACCTCCATTCTATGACTTCACACACCTCCATTCCCTGATTTCACACACCTCCATTCTATAACTTCACACACTTCAATTGCGACGTCACACACCTCCATTCTATGAGTTCACACACCTCCATTCTGACTTCACACACCTCCGTTCTATGACTTCACACACCTCCATTCTGAATTCACACAGCTCCATTCTGTGACTTCACAAAACTCCATTCTATGATTTCACACACCTCCATACTATGACTTCACACAACTTCATCTATGACTTCACACACCTCCATTCTGACATCACACACCTCCATTCTATGAATTCACAGACTTCGAATCTGTGACTTCACTCACCTGCACTCTATGACTTCACACTCCTCCATTCTATGACTTTCCACAACTCCTTTCTATGACTTCACTCACCTCCAATCTATCACTACACACCTTCATTCTGACTTCACACACCTCCATTCTGTGACTTCACACACCTCAATTATATGACTTCACACACCTTCATTTTTACTTCAGAAACATCCATTCTATGAGTTCACACACCTCCATTCTATGACTTCACAAACTTCCATTCTGTGACTTCACACATGCATTTTGACTTCACACACCTCCAATATATGACTTCAAACACCTCAATTCTGTGACTTCACACACCTCCATTCTATGACTTCATACCGTCCATTCTGTGACTTCACACAGCTCCATTGTATGACTTCACACGCTTCCATTCTATGACTTCACACACCTCCATTCTTTGACTTTACACACCTCCATTCTGAGTTCACACACCTCCTTTCTGTGACGTAACTCACCTCCATTCTGTGACTTCCTACTCCTCCATTCTGTGACTTCACGGACCTCCATTCTATGACTTCACACACCTCTATTCTGACTTCACACACCTCCATTCTATGACTTCGCACACCTCTATTCTGACTTCACACACCTCCATTCTGTGACTTCTCACACCTCCATTCAATGACTTCACACACCTACATTCTTTGACTTCACACACCTCCAATCTGACATCACACACCTCCATTCTATGATTTCACAGACCTCGAATCTGTGACTTCACTCACCTCATTCTATGACTTCACACTCCTCCATTCTATGACTTCCCACACCTCCTTTCTATGACTTCACCCACCTCCAATCTATGACTACACACCTCCATTCTGACTTCACACACCTCCATTCTGTGACTTCACACACCTCCATTCTATGACTTCACACACCTCCATTCTATGACTTCACACACCTTCATTCTTACTTCAGAAACATCCATTCTATGACTTCACACACCTCCATTCTATGACTTCACACACTTCCATTCTATGACTTCACACACCTCCATTCTCTGACTTCACACACCTCCATTCTGAGTTCACACACCTGTATTCTGTGAATTCACACACCTCCATTCTGTGACTTCACAGACCTCCATTCTGTGACTTCACACATTCCCTTCTATGACTTCACACACCTTCATTCTATGATTTCACACACCTCCATTCTGTGCCTTCACAAACCTCCATTCTATGACCTCACAGAATCTCATTCTATGATTTTACACACGTCCATTCTATGACTTCACAGATCCATTTTGACTTCACACACCTCCAATATATGACTTCAGACACCTCAATTCTTTGACTTCACACACCTCCATTCTATGACTTCAAACCGTCCATTCTGTGATTTCACACACCTCCATTCTATGACTTCACACACTTCCATTCTATGATTTCACACACCTCCATTCTGTGACTTTACACACCTCCATTCTGTGTTCACACACCTACATTCGGGGAATTCACACACCTCCAATCTGTGACTTCCCACACCTCCATTCTGTGACTTCACACACCTCCATTCTATGACTTCACATACCTCCATTCTATGACTTCACACATCCATTGTGATTTCACACACCTCCAATATATGACTTCAAACACCTCAATTCTGTTACTTCACACACCTCCATTCTATGACTTCATACCGTCAATTCTGTGACTTCACACACCTCCATTCTATGATTTCACACACTTCCATTCTATGACTTCACACACCTCCATTCTGTGACGTTACACACCTCCATTCTGGGTTCACACAACTCTATTCTCTGACTTCACACTCCTGCAATCTGTGACTTCCCACACCTCCATTCTGTGACTTCACACACGTCCATTCTATGACTTCACACACCTCCATTCTATGACTTCACACACCTCCACTCTGTGACTTCTCTCACCTCTATTCTATGACTTCACACACCTCCATTGTGACTACACACACCTCCATTCTATCAGTTCACACACCTCCATTCTGACTTCACACACCTCCATTCTATGACTTCACACACCTCCATTCTGAATTCACACAGCTCAATTCTGTGACTTCACAAAATTCCATTCTGACTTCACACACCTCCATTGTATGTATTCACACACCTCCATTCTGTGACTTCACACACTTCCATTGTGATGACACACACCTCCATTCTATGAGTTCGAAAACCTCCATTCTATGACTTCACACACCTCCATTCTGACTTCACACACCTCTATTCTATGACTTCGAACACCTACATTCTGACTTCACACACCTCCACTCTATGACTTCACACTTCTCCATTCTATGACTTCCCACCCCTAAGTTCTATGACTTCACCCACCTCCATTCTATGACTTCACACCTCCATTCTGACTTCACACACCTCCATTCTATGACTTCACACACCTCCATACTGATTTCACACACCTCCATTCTGTGACTTCACATACCTCCATTCTATGATTTCACACACCTCCCTTCTGTGACTTCACAAACCTCCATTCTATGACTTCACACACCTCCATTCTGTGACTTCACACACCTCCATTCTGAGTTCACACATCTCCATTCTGTGACTTCTCACACCTCTATTCTGTGACTTCACACACCTCCAATCTGTGACTTCACACACTTCCATTCTATGACTTCCCACACCCTCATTCTATGATTTCACACACCTCCATTCTATGACTTCACACATCCATGTTGATTTCACAAACCTCCAATATATGACTTCAAACACCTTAGTTCTGTGACTTCACACACCTCCATTCTGTGACTTAATACCGTCCATTCTGTGACTTCACGGACCTCCATTCTATGACTTCACACACTTCCATTCCATGACTTCACACACCTCCATTCTGTGACTTTACACACCTACATTCTGGGTTGACACACCTCCATTCTGTGACTTCACACTCCTGCAATCTGTGACTTCCCACACCTCCATTCTGTGACTTCACACACGTCCATTCTATGACTTCACACACCTTCATTCTTACTTCACAAGCACCCATTCTCTGATTTCACACACCTCCATTCTATGACTTCACACACCTCCATTCTTTGACTTCACACACCTCCATTCTATGACTTCACACACCTCCATTCTGACTTCACACACCTACATTCTATGACTTCACACACCTCCATTCTTAATTCATACAGCTTAATTCTGTGACTTCACAAAATTCCATTCTGACTTCAAACACATCCATTGTATGAATTCACACACCTCCATTCTGTGACTTCACACACTTCCATTGTGACGTCACACACCTCCCTTCTATGAGTTCACACACCTCCATTCTATGACTTCACACACCTCCATTCTGACTTCACAAACCTCTATTCTATGACTTCGCACACCTCCATTCTGACATCACACACCTCCAATCTGTGACTTTACAGACCTCGAATCTGTGACTTCACTCAACTCCACTCTATGACTTCACACTACTCCATTCTATGACTTCCCACACCTCCTTTCTATGACTTCACCCACCTTCATTCTATGACTTCACACCTCCATTCTGACTTCACACACTTCCATTCAGTGACTTCACACACCTCCATTCAATGACTTCACACACCTCCATTCTATGACTTCACACACCTTCATTCTTACTTCAGAAACATCCATTCTATGACCTCACACACCTCCATCTATGACTTCACAAACCTCCATTCTGTGACTTCACACACCTCCATACTGAGTTCACAATATTCCATTCGGTGACTTAACACACCTCCATTCTATGACTTCACACACCTAGATTCTATGACTTTAAACCCGTCCATTCTGTGACTTCACACACGTCAATTCTATGACTTCACCCACCTCCATTCTATGACTTCAACCATCTCCATTCTATGACTTCACACACCTCCATTCTGTGACTTCACACACCTCCATTCTATGACTTCACAAACTTCCTTTGTGACGTCACACACCTCCATTCTATGAGTTCACACACCTCCATTCTATGACTTCACTCACCTCCATTCTATGACTTCACACAACTCCTTTCTGAGTTGACACACCTCCATTCTATGACTTCACACACTTCCAATCTGAATTCTCACACCTCCATTCTATGACTTCACCCACCTCCATTCTATGACTTCACACACCTCCATTCTCCGACTTCACACCTCTCTAATTTGATTTCTCATACCTCCATTCTATGACTTCTCAAACCTCCCTTCGGTGACTTCACAATACGCCATTCTATGACTTCACACATCTACATTCCATGACTTCACACACCTCAATTCTGACTCACACAACTCCATTCTGTGACTTCACAAAACTCCATTCTATGATTTCACATATCTCCATACTATGACTTCACACACCTCCATCTATGACTTCACACACCTCCATTCTGTGACTTCACACACCTCAATTCTATGACTTCCCACACCTCCTTTCTATGAATTAACCCACCTCCAATCTATGACTACACACCTTCATTCTGTCTTCACACACCTCCATTCTGTGACTTCACACACCTCCATTCTATAACTTCACACAGCTCCATTCTATGACTTCACACAACACCATTCTATGACTCCACACACCTCCATTCTTTGACTTCACACACCTAAATTCTGAGTTGACACACCTCCATTCTGTGACTTCAAACACCTTCATTCTGACTTCACACAGCTCCATTCTATCGCTTCACACACCTCCATTCTTTGACATCACAGACCTCCATTCTATGACTTCACACACCTTCCTTCTTACTTTACAAACATCCATTCTATAACTTCACCCACCTCCATTCCATGACTTTACACACCTCCATTCTGTGACTTCATATACCTCCATTCTATGACTTCACAAACCTCCATTCTGTGACTTCACACACCTCCATTCTATGACTTTACACACTTCCATTGTTACGTCACACACCTCCATTCTATGAGTTCACACACCTCCATTCTGACTTCACACACCTCCATTCTATGACTTCACACACCTCCATTCTGACTTCACACACCTTCGCTCTGTGACTTCACACACCTCCATTCAATGACTTGACACAACTACATTCTTTGACTTCACACACCTCAAATCTGACATCACACACCTCCATTCTATGATTTCACAGACCTCGAATCTGTGACTTCACTCACCTGCACTCTATGACTTCCCACTCCTCCATTCTATGACTTCCCACACATCCTTTCTATGAATTCACCCACCACCAATCTATGACTACACACCTCCATTCTGACTTCACACACCTCCATTCTGTGACTTCACACACCTCCATTCTATAACTTCACACACCTCCATTCTATGACTTCACACACCTCCATTCTTTGACTTCACACACCTAAATTCTGAGTTGACACATCTCCATTCTGTGACTTCACACACCTCAATTCTGACTTCACACAGCTCCATTCTATGACTTCACAAACCTCCATTCTTTGCCATCACACACCTCCATTCTATGA
The DNA here is from genome assembly GCA_024803745.1 of Megascapheus bottae. Taxonomy (NCBI): domain Eukaryota; kingdom Metazoa; phylum Chordata; class Mammalia; order Rodentia; family Geomyidae; genus Megascapheus; species Megascapheus bottae. Next base: position 47,190 of record JANJXV010000802.1, on the reverse strand, counting down.
CTTAACACACCTTCATTCTTACTTTACACACCTCCAGTCTGTGAGTTCACATAACTCCATTCTATGACTTTACACACCTCCATTCTATGACTTCACACACTTCCATTGTGACGTCACACACCTCCATTCTATGAGTTCACACACCTCCATTCTGACTTCACACACCTCCATTCTATGACTTCACACACCTCCATTCTGAATTCACACAGCTCCATTCTGTGACTTCACAAAACTCCATTCTATGATTTCACACACCTCCATACTAGGACTTCACACAACTCCATCTATGACTTCACACCCCTCCATTCTGACTTCACACACCTCTATTCTATGACTACGCACACCTCCATTCTGACTTCACACACCTCCATTCTGTGACTTCACACACCTCCATTCCATGACTTCACACACCTTCATTTTTACTTCAGAAACATTCACACACCTCCATTCTATGACTTCACAAACCTCCATTCTGTGACTTCACACATGCATTTTGACTTCACACACCTCCAATATATGACTTCAAACACCTCAATTCTGTGACTTCACACAGCTCCATTCTATGACTTCATAACGTCCATTCTGTGACTTCACACAGCTCCATTCTATGACTTCACACACTTCCATTCTATGACTTCACACACCTCCATTCTGTGCCTTTACACACCTCCATTCTGAGTTCACACACCTCGATTCTGTGACGTCACACACCTCTATTCTGTGACTTCCCACACCTCATTCTGTGACTTCACGCACCTCCATTCTATGACTTCACACACCTCTATTCTGACTTCACACACCTCCAATCAATGACTTCGCACACCTCTCTTCTGATTTCACACACCTCCATTCTGTGACTTCACACACCTCCATTCAATGACTTCACAGACCTCGAATCTGTGACTTCACTCACCTTCACTCTATGACTACCCACTCCTCTTTCTATGACTTCACCCACCTCCAATCTATGACTACACACCTCCATTCTGACTTCACACACCTCCATTCTGTGACTTCACACACCTCCATTCTATGACTTCACACACCTCCATTCTATGACTTCACACACCTTCATTCTTACTTCAGAAACATCCATTCTATGACTTCACACACCTCCATTCTATGACTTCACAAACCTACATTCTGTGACTTCACACACCTCCATTCTAACTTCACACACTTCCATTCTATGACTTCACACACTTCCATTCTATGACTTCACACACCTCCATTCTCTGACTTCACACACTTCCATGCTGAGTTCACACACCTCTATTCTGTGATTTCACACATCTCCATTCTCTGACTTCACACACCTCCATTCTGTGACTTCACACACTTCCATTCTATGACTTCACACACCTTCATTCTATGATTTCACACACCTCCATTCTGTGACTTCACAAACCTCCATTCTATGACCTCACACAACCTCATTCTATGATTTCACACACCTCCATTCTATGACTTCACACATCCATTTTGACTTCGCACACCTCCAATATATGACTTCAAACACCTCAATTCTGTGACTTCACACACCTCCATTCTATGAATTCAAACCGTCGATTCTGTGACTTCACACACCTCCATTTTATGACTTCACACACTTCCATTCTATGACTTCACAAACCTCCATTCTGTGACTTTACACACCTCCATTCTGAGTTCACACACCTCAATTCTGGGACTTCACACACCTCCAATCTGTGACTTCCCCCACCTCCATTCTGTGACTTCACACACCTCCATTCTATGACTTCACACACCTCCATTCTATGACTTCACACACGTCCATTCTGTGACTTCACACACCTCCATTCTATGACTTCACACACCTCCATTGTGACTACACACACTACCATTCTATGAGTTCACACACCTCCATTCTGACTTCACACACCTCCATTCTATGACTTCACACACCTCCATTCTATGACTTCACACACCTCCTTTCTATGACTTCACCCAACTCCATTCTATGACTTCACACCTCCATTCTGACTTCACACACCTCCATTCTGTGACTTCACACACCTCCATTATATGACTTCACACACCTCCATTCTATGACTTCACACACCTCCATTCTATGCCTTCACACACCTCCATTCTGTGACTTCACACACACATCCATTTGGACTTCACACACTTCCATTCTATGACTTCACATCTCCATTGTATGACTTCACACACCTCCATTCTGTGACTTCACACACCTCCATTCTGTGACTTCACACAGCTAAATTCTGAGTTGACACATCTCCATTCTGTGACTTCACACACCTCCATTCTGACTTCACACATCTCCATTCGATGACTTCACACACCTTCATTTTTACTTTACAAACATCCTTTCTATAAGTTCACACACCCCCATTCTATGACTTCACACACCTCCATTCAGTGATTTCACACACCTCCATTCTATGACTTCACACAGCTCCATTCAGTGACTTCACACACCTCTATTCTATGACTTCACACACCTCCATTCTGACTTCACACACCTCCATTCCATGACTTCACAGACTTCGAATCTGTGATTTCACTCACATGCACTCTATGACTTCACACTCCTCCATTCTATGACTTCCCACACCTCCTTTCTATGACTTCATCCACCTCCAATCTATGACTACACACCTCCATTCTGACTTCACACACCTCCATTCTGTGAATTCACACACCTCCATTCCATGACTTCACACACCTTCATTTTTACTTCACAAACATTCACACACCTCCATTCTATGACTTCACAAACCTCCATTCTGTGACTTCACACATGCATTTTGACTTCACACACCTCCAATATATGACTTCAAACACCTCAATTCTGTGACTTCACACAGCTCCATTCTATGACTTCATAACGTCCATTCTGTGACTTCACACAGCTCCATTCTATGACTTCACACACTTCCATTCTATGACTTCACACAGCTCCATTCTATAACTTCACACAGTCCCATTCTATGACGGCACACACCACCATTCTATGACTCCACACACCTCCATTCTTTGACTTCATACACCTAAATTCTGAGTTGACATACCTCCATTCTGTGACTTCACACACCTCCATTCTGACTTCACACAGCTCCATTCTATGACTTCACAAACCTGCCTTCTTTGACATCACACACCTCCATTCTATGACTTCACACACTTTCATTCTTACTTTACACACCTCCATTCTGTGAGTTCACATACCTCCATTCTATGACTTCACACACCTCCATTCTGTGACTTCACACACCTCCATTCTATGACTTCACACACTTCCATTGTGACGTCACACACCTCCATTCTATGTGTTCACACACCTCCATTCTGACTTCACACACCTCCATTCTATGACTTCACACACCTCCATTCTGAATTCACACAGCTCCATTCTGTGACTTCACAAAACTCCATTCTATGATTTCACACACCTCCATACTATGACTTCACACACCTCCATTCTGTGACTTCACACACCTCCATTCTGTGACTTCACACACACATCCATTTGGACTTCACACACTTCCATTCTATGACTTCACACACCTCATTCTGACTTTACACATCTCCATTGTATGACTTCACACACCTCCATTCTGTGACTTCACACACCTCCATTCTGTGACTTCATACACCTCAATTCTGTGACTTCACACACCTCCATTTTGACTTAACACACCTCCATTCTATGACTTCACACACCTCCATTCTATGACTTTACACACCTCCATTCTGTGACTTCACACCTCCATTCTGACTTCACCCAGCCCCATTCTATGACTTCACACACCTCCATTCTATAACTTCACACACCTCCATTCTATGAGTTCACACACCTACATTGTGCCTTCACAAACCTCCATTCTATGACTTCACACACCTTCATTATTACTTCAGAATCATCCATTCTATGACTTCACACACCTCTATTCTATGACTTCACAAACCTCCGTTCTGTGACCTCACACACCTTCATTTTGAGGTCACACACCTCCATTCTGTGACTTCACAAACCTCCATTCTGAGTTCACACACCTCCATTACGGTACTTAGCACACATCCATTCTGTGACTTCATACACCTCCATTCTATGACTTCACACACCTCCATTCTGTGACTTCACACACCTCCATTCTGGGTTCACACACCTCCAATCTGTGACTTCACACCCCTCCATTCTGTGACTTCACACACCTCCATTCTATGACTTCACACACCTCCATTCTATGACTTCACACACGTCCATTCTATGATTTTACACACCTCCATTCTGTGACTTCACACACCTCCATTCTATAACTTCACACACCTCCATTCTGTGACTTCACACACCTCCATTCTATGACTTCACACACCTCCATTCTATGACTTCACACACCTCCATTCTGTGACTTCACACACCTCCATTCTATGATTTCACACTCCTCCATTCTGTGACTTCACACACCTCCATTCTATGACTTCACTCACCTCCATTCTATAACTTAACACACCTACATTGTGACTTCAGACCTCCATTCTATGAGTTCACACACCTGCATTGTGACTTCACACAGCTCCATCTTGACTTCACACGCCTCAGTTCTGTGACTTCACACACCTCCATTCTATGATTTCACACACTTCCATTCTATGACTTCACACATCTAGATTCTATGACTTCACACAGCTAAATTCTGACTTCACACCTCCATTTCTGACTTCACACTCCACAATTTTGACTTCACACACCTCCATTCTGTGACTTCACACACCTCCATTCTGTGACTTCACACACATCCATTTTGACTTCACACACTTCCATTCTTTGACTTCACACACCTCCATTCTGTGACATCACACACCTCCATTCCATGACTTCACACACCTCCATTCTATGAGATTACACACCACCATTCTATGAGTTCACACACCTACATTGTGACTTCACAAACCTCCATTCTATGACTTCACACACCTTCATTTTTTCTTCAGAATCATCCATTCTATGACTTCACACACTTCCATTCTATGATTTCACAAAATTCCATTCTGTGACTTCACACACCTCCATTCTGACTACACACCTCCATTCTATGACTTCACACACTTCCATTCTATGACTTCACACACCTCCTTTCTGTGACTTCACACACCTCCATTGTGAGTTCACACACCTGCATTCTGTCACTTCACACACCTCCATTCTGTGACTTCACACACGTCCATTCTGTGACTTCACTCACCTCCATTTTTTGAATTCACATACCTCCATTCTTTGACTTCACACACCTCCATTCCATGACTTCACACACCTCCATTCCATGAGTTCACACACCTCCATTCTATGAGTTCACACACCACCATTTTGACTTCACACACCTCCATTCTATGACTTCACACACCTTCATTCTTACTTCAGAAACATCCATTCTATGACTTCACACACCTCCATTCTGTGACTTCACACACCTCCATTCTGAGTTCACACACCCCCATTCTGTGACCTCACACACCTTCATTCTGTGACTTGACACACCTCCAATCTATTACTTCACACACCTCCATTCTATGACTTCACAAACCTCCAATATATGACTTCACACACCTCCATTCTGTGACTTCACGCACCTCCATTCTATGACTTCACACACCTCCATTCTGTGACTTCACACACCTACATTGTGACTTCACAGACCTCCATTCTATGAGATCACACAAATACATTGTGAATTCACGCACCTCCATTCTATGACTTCACACACCTCCATTCTGACTTCACACACCTCCATTCTGACTTCACACACCTCAATTCTGTGACTTCACACAACTCCATTCTATGATTTCACACCCCTCCATTCTATGACTTCACACACCTCCATTCTATGACTTCACACACCTCCTTTCTGAGTTGACACACCTCCATTCTATGACTTCACACACCTCCAATCTGACTTCACACACCTCCATTCTATGCCTTCACACACCTCCATTCTGTGACTTCAAAAACCTCCATTCTATGACTTCACACACCTGCATTGTGACTTCACACACCATCATTCTATGAGTTCACACACCGCCATTCTGACTTCACTCACCTCCATTCTATGACTTCACACAGCTCCATTCTGACTTCACACAGCTCCATTCTATGACTTTGCACACATCTATTCTGACTTCACACACCTCCATTCTGTGACTTCACACACCTCTATTCTATGACTTCACACACCTCCATTCTGTACCTTAACACACCTATATTATGACTTCGCACACCTCCATTTTGACTTCACACGCCTCAGTTCTGTGCCTTCACACACCTCCATTCTATGATTTCACACACTTCCATTCTATGACTTCACACACCTAGATTCTATGACTTCACACAGCTCATTTCTGAGTTGACACACCTCCATTCTGTGATTTCACACACCTCCAATCTGACTTCACACACCTCCATTCTATGACTTCAAACACCTCCATTGTGACTTCACACACCTCCATTCTATGAGTTCACACACCTCCATTCTGACTTCACACACCTCCATTCTATGACTTCACACAGCTAAATTCTGACTTCACAACTCCATTTGTGACTTCACACTCCACAATTTTGACTTCACACACCTCCATTCTGTGACTTCACACACCTCCATTCTGTGACTTCACACACACATCCATTTGAACTTCACACACTTCCTTCTATGACTTCACACACCTCCATTCTGTGACTTCACACACCTCCATTCCATGACTTCACACACCTCCATTCTATGAGATTACACACCACCATTCTATGAGTTCACACCCCTACATTCTGACTTCACACACCTACATTCTATGACTTCACAAACTTCCGTTCTGTGACCTCACACACCTTCATTTTGAGGTCACACACCTCCATTCTGTGACTTCACACACCTCCATTAAGACTTCACACACCTCCATTCTATGACTTCACACACTTCCTTTCTGTGACTTCACACACCTCCATTCTGTGACTTCACACACCTCCATTCTGTGACTTCACACACCTCCATTCTATGACTTCACACAGCTCCATTCTGTGACTTCACACACCTCCAATCTGTGACTTCACACACCTCCATTCTGTGACTTCACAAACCTCCATTCTATGAATTCACAAACCTCCATTCTCTGACTTCACACACCTCCATTCTGTGACTTTACACACCTCCATTCTGAGTTCACACACCTCCATTCTTTGACTTCACACACCTCCATTCTGTGACTTCACACACCTCCATCCTGTGACTTCACACACCTCCATTCTGTGACTTCACACACCTCCATTCTATGACTTCACACAGCTCAATTCTGTGACTTCACACACCTCCAATCTGTGACTTCACACACCTCCATTCTGCGACTTCACAAACCTCCATTCTATGAATTCACAAACCTTCATTGTTACTTCAGAAACATCCATTCTATGACTTTGCCCACCTCCATTCTGTGACTCCACACACCTCCATTCTGTGACTTCACACACCTCAATTCTGTGACTTCACACACCTCCATTTTGACTTAACACACCTCCATTCTATGACTTCACACACCTCCATTCTATGACTTTACACACCTCCATTCTGTGACTTCACACACCTCCATTCTGACTTCACCCAGCCCCATTCTATGACTTCACACACCTCCATTCTGTGACTTCACACACCTCCATTTTATGACTTCACACACCTCGATTGTGATTTCACACACCTCCATTCTATGAGTTCACAAACCTCCATTCTGACTTCACACACCTTAATTCTATGACTTCACAGACCTCCATTCTGACTTCACACACCTCAATTCTGTGACTTCAGAAACCTCCATTCTATGACTTCACACACCTCCATTCTATGAGTTCACACACCTCCATTCTGACTTCACACACCTCCATTCTATGACTTCACACAGCTAAATTCTGACTTCACACCTCCATTTGTGACTTCACACTCCACAATTTTGACTTCACACACCTCCATTCTGTGACTTCACACACCTCCATTCTGTGACTTCACACACATCCATTTTGACTTCACACACTTCCATTCTATGACTTCACACACCTCCATTCTGTGACTTCACACACCTCCATTCCATGACTTCACACACCTCCATTCTATGAGATTACTCACCACCATTCTATGAGTTCACACACCTACATTCTGACTTCACACACCTCCATTCTATGACTTCACACACCATCATTATTACTTCAGAATCATCCATTCTATGACTTCACAAACCTCCATTCTGTGACCTCACAAACCTTCATTTTGAGGTCACACACCTCCATTCTGTGACTTCACACACCTCCATTAAGACTTCACACACCTCCATTCTATGACTTCACACACTTCCTTTCTGTGACTTCACACACCTAATTCTGTGACTTCACACACCTCCATTCTGTGACTTCACACACCTCCATTCTATGACTTCACAGAGCTCCATTCTGTGACTTCACACACCTCCAATCTGTGACTTCACACATCTCCATTCTGTGACTTCACAAACCTCCATTCTATGAATTCACAAACCTCCATTCTCTGACTTCACACACCTCCATTCTGTGACTTTACAAACCTCCATTCTGAGTTCACACACCTCCATTCTTTGACTTCACACACCTCCATTCTGTGACTTCACACACCTCCATCCTGTGACTTCACACACCTCCATTCTGTGACTTCACACACCTCCATTTATGACTTCACACAGCTCAATTCTGTGACTTCACACACCTCCAATCTGTGACTTCACAAACCCCCATTCTGTGACTTCACAAACCTCCATTCTATGGATTCACAAACCTCCATTCTCTGACTTCACACACCTCCATTCTGTGACTTTACACACCTCCATTCTGAGTTCACACACCTCCATTCTTTGACTTCACACACCTCCATTCTGTTACTTACCACACCTACATTCTGTGACTTCACACACCTCCGTTCTATGACTTCACACACCTCCCTTCTATGACTTCACACACCTCCATTCTGTGACTTCACACACCTCCATTCTATGACTTCACACACCTCCATTCTATGACTTCACACATCTCCACTATATGACTACAAACACCTGAATTCTGTGACTACACACACCTCCATTCTATGACTTCATACCCGTCAATTCTGTGACTTCACATACCTCAGTTTTCTGACTTCACACACGTCCATTCTATGACTTCACCCACCTCCATTCTATGACTTCACACACCTCCAATTTGACTTTACATACTTCCATTCTATGACTTCACAAACCTCCATTCTCTGACTTCACACACCTCCATTCTGTGATTTCACAAACCTCCATTGTATGATTTCAAACACCTCCATTTTATGACGTCACACACCTCCATTTTGACTTCACTCACCTCCATTATGTGACTTCACACTCCTCCCTTCGGTGACTTCACACACCTCCATTCTATGACTTCACACATCTACATTCTATGACTTCACACACCTTCATTCTATGACTTCACACACCTCCATTCTATGATTTCACATACCTCCATGCTATCATTTCACACACCTCCATTCTGTGACTTCACACACCTCCATTCTGAGTTCACATACCTCCATTCTGTGACTCAACACACCTCCATTCTTACTTCACACACCTCCATTTTGACTTCACACACCTCATTTCTTGACTTCACACACCTCCATGCTGACTTCACACACCTCCATTCTATGACTTCACATAGCTCTATTCTATGACTTCACACACCTCCATTCTGAGTTCACACACTTCCATTCTGTGACTTAACACACCTCCATTCTGACTTTACACATCTCCATTGTATGACTTCACACACCTCCATTCTGTGACTTCACACACCTCCATTCTATGACTTCACACACCTTCATTGTTACTTCAGAAACATCCATTCTATGACTTTGCCCACCTCCATTCTGTGACTTCACACACCTCCATTCTGTGACTTCACACACCTCAATTCTGTGACTTCACACACCTCCATTTTGACTTAACACACCTCCATTCTATGACTTCACACACCTCCATTCTATGACTTTACACACCTCCATTCTGTGACTTCACACACCTCCATTCTATGACTTCACACAGCTCAATTCTGTGACTTCACACACCTCCAATCTGTGACTTCACACACCTCCATTCTGTGACTTCACAAACCTCCATTCTATGAATTCACAAACCTTCATTGTTACTTCAGAAACATCCATTCTATGACTTTGCCCACCTCTATTCTGTGACTTCACACACCTCCATTCTGTGACTTCACACACCTCAATTCTGTGACTTCACACACCTCCATTTTGACTTAACACACCTCCATTCTATGACTTCACACACCTCCATTCTATGACTTTACACACCTCCATTCTGTGACTTCACACACCTCCATTCTGACTTCACCCAGCCCCATTCTATGACTTCACACACCTCCATTCTGTGACTTCACACACCTCCATTTTATGACTTCACACACCTCGATTTTGATTTCACACACCTCCATTCTATGAGTTCACAAACCTCCATTCTGACTTCACACACCTTAATTCTATGACTTCACACACCTCCATTCTGACTTCACACACCTCAATTCTGTGACTTCACAAACCTCCATTCTATGACTTCACACACCTCCATTCTATGAGTTCACACACCTCCATTCTGACTTCACACACCTCCATTCTATGACTTCACACAGCTAAATTCTGACTTCACACCTCCATTTGTGACTTCACACTCCACAATTTTGACTTCACACACCTCCATTCTGTGACTTCACACACCTCCATTCTGTGACTTCACACACATCCATTTTGACTTCACACACTTCCATTCTATGACTTCACACACCTCCATTCTGTGACTTCACACACCTCCATTCCATGACTTCACACACCTCCATTCTATGAGATTACACACCACCATTCTATGAGTTCACACACCTACATTCTGACTTCACACACCTCCATTCTATGACTTCACACACCATCATTATTACTTCAGAATCATCCATTCTATGACTTCACAAACCTCCGTTCTGTGACCTCACAAACCTTCATTTTGAGGTCACACACCTCCATTCTGTGACTTCACACACCTCCATTAAGACTTCACACACCTCCATTCTATGACTTCACACACTTCCTTTCTGTGACTTCACACACCTAATTCTGTGACTTCACACACCTCCATTCTGTGACTTCACACACCTCCATTCTATGACTTCACAGAGCTCCATTCTGTGACTTCACACACCTCCAATCTGTGACTTCACACATCTCCATTCTGTGACTTCACAAACCTCCATTCTATGAATTCACAAACCTCCATTCTCTGACTTCACACACCTCCATTCTGTGACTTTACACACCTCCATTCTGAGTTCACACACCTCCATTCTTTGACTTCACACACCTCCATTCTGTGACTTCACACACCTCCATCCTGTGACTTCACACACCTCCATTCTGTGACTTCACACACCTCCATTTATGACTTCACACAGCTCAATTCTGTGACTTCACACACCTCCAATCTGTGACTTCACAAACCCCCATTCTGTGACTTCACAAACCTCCATTCTATGGATTCACAAACCTCCATTCTCTGACTTCACACACCTCCATTCTGTGACTTTACACACCTCCATTCTGAGTTCACACACCTCCATTCTTTGACTTCACAAACCTCCATTCTGTTACTTACCACACCTACATTCTGTGACTTCACACACCTCCGTTCTATGACTTCACACACCTCCCTTCTATGACTTCACACACCTCCATTCTGTGACTTCACACACCTCCATTCTATGACTTCACACACCTCCATTCTATGACTTCACACATCTCCACTATATGACTACAAACACCTGAATTCTGTGACTACACACACCTCCATTCTATGACTTCATACCCGTCAATTCTGTGACTTCACATACCTCAGTTTTCTGACTTCACACACGTCCATTCTATGACTTCACCCACCTCCATTCTATGACTTCACACACCTCCAATTTGACTTTACATACTTCCATTCTATGACTTCACAAACCTCCATTCTCTGACTTCACACACCTCCATTCTGTGATTTCACAAACCTCCATTGTATGATTTCAAACACCTCCATTTTATGACGTCACACACCTCCATTTTGACTTCACTCACCTCCATTATGTGACTTCACACTCCTCCCTTCGGTGACTTCACACACCTCCATTCTATGACTTCACACATCTACATTCTATGACTTCACACACCTTCATTCTATGACTTCACACACCTCCATTCTATGATTTCACATACCTCCATGCTATCATTTCACACACCTCCATTCTGTGACTTCACACACCTCCATTCTGAGTTCACATACCTCCATTCTGTGACTCAACACACCTCCATTCTTACTTCACACACCTCCATTTTGACTTCACACACCTCATTTCTTGACTTCACACACCTCCATGCTGACTTCACACACCTCCATTCTATGACTTCACATAGCTCTATTCTATGACTTCACACACCTCCATTCTGAGTTCACACACTTCCATTCTGTGACTTAACACACCTCCATTCTGACTTTACACATCTCCATTGTATGACTTCACACACCTCCATTCTGTGACTTCACACACCTCCATTCTATGACTTCACACACCTTCATTGTTACTTCAGAAACATCCATTCTATGACTTTGCCCACCTCCATTCTGTGACTTCACACACCTCCATTCTGTGACTTCACACACCTCAATTCTGTGACTTCACACACCTCCATTTTGACTTAACACACCTCCATTCTATGACTTCACACACCTCCATTCTATGACTTTACACACCTCCATTCTGTGACTTCACACACCTCCATTCTGACTTCACCCAGCCCCATTCTACGACTTCACACACCTCCATTTTGTGACTTCACACACCTCCATTTTATGACTTCACACACCTCGATTGTGATTTCACACACCTCCATTCTATGAGTTCACATACCTCCATTCTGACTTCACACACCTTAATTCTATGACTTCACACACCTCCCTTCTGACTTCACACCCCTCAATTCTGTGACTTCACACACCTCCATTCTATGATTTCACACACCTCCATTCTATGACTTCACACACCTCCAATATATGACTTCAAACACCTGAGTTCTGTGACTTCACACACCTCCATTCTATGACTTCCACACCTCAATTCTGTGACTTCACACACCACCATTCTATGACTTCACACACCTCCATTGTGACTTCACACACCTCTATTCTATGAGATCACACACCTCCATTCTGACTTCACACCTCTCCATTCTATGACTTCACACATCTACATTCTTACTTCACACACCTCCATTCTATGACTTCGAACACCTCTATTCTGACTTCACACTCCTCCATTCTGTGACTTCACACAGCTCCATTCTATGACTTCACATACCTCCATTCGATGACTTCACACACCTCCATTTTGACTTCACACACCTCCACTCTGTGACTTCACACACCTCCATTTGTGACTTCACACACCACATTTTTGACTTCACACACCTCCATTCTGTGACTTCACACACCTCTATACTGTGACTTCACACGCCTCCGTTTTGTCTTCCCACACCTCCATTCTGTGACTTCACACACCTCCATTCTGTGACTTCACACTCCTCTATTGTTTGACTTCACACAGCTCCATTCTTTGACTTCACACACCTCCATTCCATGAGTTCACACACCTCCATTCTATGAGTTCACACACCTCCATTCAAGGAGTTCACACACCTCCATTTTGACTTCACACACCTCCATTCTATGACTTCACACACCTTCATTCTTACCTCAGAAAGTTCCATTCTATGACTTCACATACCTCCATTGTATGACTTCACAAACCTCCGTTCTGTGACCTCACACACCTTCATTTTGAGGTCACACACCTCCATTCTGTGACTTCACACACCTCCATTCTGACTTCACACACCTCCATTCTATGACTTCACACACTTCCTTTCTGTGACTTCACACACCTCCATTCTGTGACTTCACACACCTCCATTCTGTGACTTAACACACCTCCATTCTGTGACTTCACACACCTCCATTCTATGACTTCACACACCTCCATTTTGTGAATTCACACACCTCCATTCTGGGTTCACACACCTCCAATCTGTGACTTCACACACCTCCATTCTGTGACTTCACACACCTCCATTCTATGACTTCACACACCTCCATTCTATGACTTCACACACGTCCATTCTATGATTTTACACACCTCCATTCTGTGACTTCACACACCTCCATTCTATAACTTCACACACCTCCATTCTGTGACTTCACACACCTCCATTCTGTGACTTCACACACCTCCATTCTGAGTTCACACACCTCCATTCTGTGACTTCACACACCTCCATTCTGACTTCACACATCTCCATTCTATGACTTCACACACCTCCATTCTGTGCCTTCACACACCTCCATTCTATGACTTAACACACCTTCATTCTTACTTAACAAACATCCATTCTATGACTTCACACACCTCCATTCTATGACTTCACACACCTCCAATCTATGGCTTCACACAGCTGCATTCTGACTTCAGACACCTTCATTCTGTGACTTCACACACCTCCATTCTGTGACTTCACACACCTCCATTTTGACTTCACACACTTCCATTCTTTGACTTAACACACCTGCATTCTATGACTTCACACACCACCATTGTTTGACTTAACACACCTATAATCTTGGACTTCACACACCTCCATTCCATGACTTCACACATCTCCATTTTATGAGTTCACACACCTCTATTTTGACTTCACACACTTCCATTCTATGACTTCACACACCTTCATTCTACTTCAGAAACATCCATTCTATGACTTCACACACCTCCATTCTATGACTTCACACAATTCCATTCTATGACTTCACACACCTCCATTCTTTGACTTCAACACCTCCATTGTGAGTTCACACACCTCCATTCTGTGACTTCACGCACCTCCATTCTATGATTTCTCACACCTCCATGCTATTAATTCACACACCACCATTCAGAGACTTCACACAACTCCATTCGATGACTTCCCACACCTCCATTCTGTGACTTCACACACCTCCATTCTGAGTTCACAAACCTCCATTCTATGACTTAACACACCTTCATTCTTACTTAACAAACATCCATTCTATGACTTCACACACCTCCATTCTATGACTTCACACACCTCCATTCTATGACTTCACACACCTCCACTCTATGACTTCACACACCTACATTCTGTGACTTCACACACCTCAATTCTGTGACTTCACACACCTCAATTATGACTTCACACACATCCATTCTATGACTTCACACACCTCCATTCTATGACTTCACACACCTCCATTCTGTGACTTCACACACCTCCATTCTGAGTTCACACACCTCCATTCTGTGACTTTACACACCTCCAATCTGACTTCACACAGCTCCATTCTATGTCTTCACACACCTCCATTCTGTGACTTCACACACCTCCATTCTATGACTTCACACACGTCCATTGTGACTTCACACACCTCAATTCTATGAGTTCACACACCTCCATTCGGACTTCACACACCTCCATTCTATGACTTCACACACCTCCATTCTGACTTCACACACCTCCATTCTATGACTTCACACAACTCCATTCTGACTTCACACACCTCCATTCTGTGACTTCACACACCTCCATTATATGACTTCACACACCTCCATTCTATGACTTCACACACCTTCATTCTATGACTTCACACACCCCCATTGTGTGGCTTCACACACCTCCATTCTATGACTTCACACACCTCCATTCTGTGACTTCACACACCTCCATTCTGAGTTCACACGCCTCCATTTTGTGATTTCACACACCTCCATTCTGTGACTTCACACACCTCCATTCTATGACTTCACACACCTAAACCCTTCGACTTCACAAACCTCCATTCTATGACTTCACACACCTCCATTCTGTGACTTCACACACCTCCATTCTATGACTTCACACACCTCCATTCTGTGACTTCACACACCTCCAATCTATGACCTAACACACCTCCATTCTATGACTTCGCACACCTGCATTGTGACTTCACACACCTCCATTCCATGACTTCACACACCTCCATCCTCTGACTTCACACAACTCCATCTGACTTCACACACCTCCATTCCATGACTTCACACACCTCCATTTTTTGACTTCATGCACCTCCATTCTATGAGTTCACACACCTCCATTCTGTGACTTCACACACCTTTATTGTTTGACTTCACACACCTCCATTCTTTGACATCACACACCTCCATTCCATGACTTCACACACCTCCATTCTATGAGATCACACACCTCCGTTCTATGAGTTCACACACCTCCATTTTGACTTCACACACCTCCATGCTTTGACTTCATACACCTTCATTCTCACTTCAGAAACATCCATTCTATGACTTCACGTACCTCCATTCTATGACTTCACAAACCTCCGTTCTGTGACCACACACCTCCATTCTGAGTTCCCACACCTCCATTCTGTGACTTCACCCACCTCCATCCTGACTTCACACACCTCCATTCTGACTTCACAAACCTCAGTTCTTTGACATCACACACCTCCATTCTATGATTTCACACACTTCCATTCTATGAATTCACACAGCTCCATTCTATGAATTCACACACCTCATTTCTGAGTTGACATATCTCCATTCTGTGATTTCACACACCTCCAATTTGACTTCACACACCCCCATTCTATGACTTCACACACCCCCATTGTGACTTCACACACTCCATTCTATGAGTTCACACACCTCCATTCTGACTTCACACACTCCATTCTATGGCTTCACACAGCTGCATTCTGACTTCAGACACCTCCATTTGTGACTTAACACACCACAATTTTGTCTTCAAACACCTTCATTCTGTGACTTCACTCACCTCCATTCTGTGACTTCACACACCTCCATTTTGACTTCACACACTTCCATTCTTTGACTTAACACACCTGCATTCTGTGACTTCACACACCACCATTGTTTGACTTCACAACCTATATTCTTGGACTTCACACACCTCCATTCCATGACTTCACACGTCTACATTTTATGAGTTCACACACCTCCATTTTAACTTCACACACCTCCATTCTATGACTTCACACACCTTCATTCTACTTCAGAAACATCCATTCTATGACTTCACACACCTCCATTCTATGACTTCACAAACCTCCATTCTGTGACTTCACACACCTCCATTCTGAGTTCACACACCTCAATTAAGTGACTTCACACACCTCAATTCTCACTTCACACACCTCCATTCTATGACTTCACACAATTCCATTCTATGACTTCACACACCTCCATTCTTTGACTTCACACACCTCAATTGTGAGTTCACACACCTCCATTCTGTGACTTCACACACCTCCATTCTGTAACTTCACACACCTCCATTCTGTGACTTCACGCACCTCCATTCTATGATTTCTCACACCTCCATTCTATTAATTCACACAACTGCATTCTGTGACTTCACACAACTCCAATCTATGACTTCCCACACCTCCATTCTGTGACTTCACACACCTCCATTCTGAGTTCACAAACCTCCATTCTGTGACTTAACGCACCTTCATTCTGTGACTTCACACACCTCCATTCTATGACTTCACACACCTCCATTCTATGACTTCACACACCTAGATTCCGGGACTTCACACACCTCCATTCTGAGTTCACACACCTCCACTCTGTGACTTAACACACCTCCATTCTGTGACCTCACACACCTCCATTCTGAGTTCACAAACCTCCATTCTGTGACTTCACACACCTCCATTCTGACTTCACACAGCTCCATTCTATGACTTCACACACCTCCATTCTGTGCCTTCACACACCTCCATTCTATGACTTAACACACCTTCATTCTTACTTAACAAACATCCATTCTATGACTTCACACACCTCCATTCTATGACTTCACACACCTCCATTCTATGACTTCACACACCTCCATTCTGTGACTTCACACACCTCAATTCTGTGACTTCAAACACCTCCATTATGACTTCACACACATCCATTCTATGACTTCACACACCTCCATTCTATGACTTCACACACCTCCATTCTGTGACTTCACACACCTCCATTCTGAGTTCACACACCTCCATTCTGTGACTTCACACACCTCCAATCTGACTTCACACAGCTCCATTCTATGACTTCACACAGCTCCATTCTATGACTTCACACACCTCCATTCTGACTTCACACACCTCCATTCTATGACTTCACACAACTCCATTCTGACTTCACACACCTCCATTCTGTGACTTCCCACACCTCCATTATATGACTTCACACACCTCCATTCTGTGACTTCACACACCTCCATTCTATGACTTCACACACCTCAATTCTGTGACTTCACACACCTACATTGTGACTTCACAGACCTCCATTCTATGAGTTCACACAAATGCATTCTGAATTCACACACCTCCATTCTATGACTTCACACACTTCCATTCTGACTTCATACACCTCAATTCTGTGACTTCACACAACTCCATTTTATGATTTCATACACCTCCATTCTATGACTTCACATACCTCCATTCTTTGACTTCACACACCTACTTTCTGAGTTGACACACCTCCTTCTATGACTTCACACACCTCCAATCTGACTTCACACACCTCCATTCTATGACTTCACACACCTCCATTCTATGATTTCACACACCCCAATTGTGTGACTTCACACACCTCCATTCTATGACTTCACACACCTCCATTCTGTGACTTCACACACCTCCATTCTGAGTTCACACGCCTCCATTTTGTGATTTCACACACCTCCATTCTGTGACTTCACACACCTCCATTCTATGACTTCACACACCTAAATCCTAAGACTTCACAAACCTCCATTCTATGACTTCACACACCTCCATTCTGTGACTTCACACACCTACATTCTATGACTTCACACACCTCCATTCTGTGACTTCACAAACCTCCATTCTATGACCTCACACACCTCCATTCTATGACTTCGCACACCTGCATTGTGACTTCAAACACCTCCATTCTATGAGTTCACACACCTCCATTCTATGAATTCACACACCTCCATTCTATGAATTCACACACCTCATTTCTGAGTTGACACACCTCCATTCTGTGATTTCACACACCTCCAGTTTGACTTCACACACCCCCATTCTATGACTTCACACACCCCCATTGTGACTTCACACACTCCATTCTATGAGTTCACACACCTCCATTCTGAGTTCACACGCCTCCATTTTGTGATTTCACACACCTCCATTCTGTGACTTCACACACCTCCATTCTATGACTTCACACAACTAAACCCTTCGACTTCACACACCTCCATTCTATGACTTCACACACCTCCATTCTGTGACTTCACACACCTCCATTCTATGACTTCACACACCTCCATTCTGTGACTTCACACACCTCCATTCTATGACCTCACACACCTCCATTCTATGACTTCGCACACCTGCATTGTGACTTCACACACCTCCATTCTATGAGTTCACACACCTCCATTCTGACTTCACACACCTCCATTCTATGACTTCACACACCTCCATTCTGACTTCACACACCTACATTCCATGACTTCACACACCTCCATCCTATGACTTCACACAACTCCATCTGACTTCACACACCTCCATTCCATGACTTCACACACCTCCATTTTTTGACTTCATGCACCTCCATTCTATGAGTTCACACACCACCATTCTGTGACTTCACACACCTTTATTGTTTGACCTCACACACCTCCATTCTTTGACTTCACACACCTCCATTCCATGACTTCACACACCTCCATTCTATGAGATCACACACCTCCGTTCTATGAGTTCACACACCTCCATTTTGACTTCACACACCATGCTTTGACTTCATACACCTTCATTCTCACTTCAGAAACATCCATTCTATGACTTCACGTACCTCCATTCTATGACTTCACAAACCTCCGTTCTGTGACCACACACCTCCATTCTGAGTTCCCACACCTCCATTCTGTGACTTCACCCACCTCCATCCTGACTTCACACACCTCCATTCTGACTTCACAAACCTCAGTTCTTTGACATCACACACCTCCATTCTATGATTTCACACACTTCCATTCTATGAATTCACACACCTCCATTCTATGAATTCACACACCTCATTTCTGAGTTGACACACCTCCATTCTGTGATTTCACACACCTCCAATTTGACTTCACACACCCCCATTCTATGACTTCACACACCCCCATTGTGACTTCACACACTCCATTCTATGAGTTCACACACCTCCATTCTGACTTCACACACTCCATTCTATGGCTTCACACAGCTGCATTCTGACTTCAGACACCTCCATTTGTGACTTCACACACCACAATTTTGTCTTCAAACACCTTCATTCTGTGACTGCACTCACCTCCATTCTGTGACTTCACACACCTCCATTTTGACTTCACACACTTCCATTCTTTGACTTAACACACCTGCATTCTCTGACTTCACACACCACCATTGTTTGACTTCACAACCTATATTCTTGGACTTCACACACCTCCATTCCATGACTTCACACGTCTACATTTTATGAGTTCACACACCTCCATTATGACTTCACACACCTCCATTCTATGACTTCACACACCTTCATTCTACTTCAGAAACATCCATTCTATGACTTCACACACCTCCATTCTATGACTTCACAAACCTCCATTCTGTGACTTCACACACCTCCATTCTGAGTTCACACATCTCAATTCCGTGATTTCACACACCTCAATTCTCACTTCACACACCTCCATTCTATGACTTCACACAATTCCATTCTATGACTTCAAACACCTCCATTCTTTGACTTCACACACCTCCATTGTGAGTTCACACACCTCCATTCTGTGACTTCACACACCTCCATTCTGTAACTTCACACACCTCCATTCTGTGACTTCACGCACCTCCATTCTATGATTTCTCACACCTCCATTCTATTAATTCACACAACTGCATTCTGTGACTTCACACAACTCCATTCTATGACTTCTCACACCTCCATTCTGTGACTTCACACACCTCCATTCTGAGTTCACAAACCTCCATTCTGTGACTTAACGCACCTTCATTCTGTGACTTCACACACCTCCATTCTATGACTTCACACACCTCCATTCTATGAGTTCACACACCTCCAGTCTTTGACTTCACAACCCTCCATTCTGTGACTTCACACACCTCCATTCTATAACTACACACACCTCCATTGTGACTTCCCACACCTCCAATCTTAGTTCACACACCTCCGTTCTGACTTCACACACTTCCATTCTATGACTTCACATACCTCCGTTCTGTGACTTCACACACCTCAATTCTGTGACTTCACCCGCCTCCATTATTACTTCACACACCTCCATTCTATGACTTCACACACCTCCATTCTATGACTTCACACACCTAGATTCTGTGACTTCACACACCTCCATTCTGAGTTCACACACCTCCACTCTGTGACTTAACACACCTCCATTCTGTGACCTCACACACCTCCATTCTGAGTTCACACACCTCCATTCTGTGACTTCACACACCTCCATTCTGACTTCACACAGCTCCATTCTATGGCTTCACACACCTCCATTCTGTGCCTTCACACACCTCCATTCTATGACTTAACACACCTTCATTCTTACTTAACAAACATCCATTGTATGACTTCACACACCTCCATTCTATGACTTCACACACCTCCATTCTATGACTTCACACACCTCCATTCTGTGACTTCACACACCTCAATTCTGTGACTTCAAACACCTCCATTATGACTTCACACACATCCATTCTATGACTTCACACACCTCCATTCTATGACTTCACACACCTCCATTCTGTGACTTCACACACCTCCATTCTGAGTTCACACACCTCCATTCTGTGACTTCACACACCTCCAATCTGACTTCACACAGCTCCATTCTATGACTTCACACAGCTCCATTCTATGACTTCACACACCTCCATTCTGACTTCACACACCTCCATTCTATGACTTCACACAACTCCATTCTGACTTCACGCACCTTCATTCTGTGACTTCACACACCTCCATTATATGACTTCACACACCTCCATTCTGTGACCTCACACACCTCCATTCTATCACTTCACACACCTCCATTGTGTGACTTCACACACCTACATTGTGACTTCACAGACCTCCATTCTATGAGTTCACACAAATGCATTCTGAATTCACACACCTCCATTCTATGACTTCACACACTTCCATTCTGACTTCATACACCTCAATTCTGTGACTTCACACAACTCCATTTTATGATTTCATACACCTCCATTCTATGACTTCACATACCTCCATTCTTTGACTTCACACACCTACTTTCTGAGTTGACACACCTCCATTCTATGACTTCACACACCTCCAATCTGACTTCACACATCTCCATTCTATGACTTCACACACCTCCATTCTATGACTTCACACACCCCAATTGTGTGACTTCACACACCTCCATTCTATGACTTCACACACCTCCATTCTGTGACTTCACACACCTCCATTCTGAGTTCACACGCCTCCATTTTGTGATTTCACACACCTCCATTCTGTGACTTCACACACCTCCATTCTATGACTTCACACACCTAAATCCTAAGACTTCACAAACCTCCATTCTATGACTTCACACACATCCATTCTATGACTTCGCACACCTGCATTGTGAGTTCAAACACCTCCATTCTATTAGTTCACACACCTCCATTCTATGAATTCACACACCTCCATTCTATGAATTCACACACCTCATTTCTGAGTTGACACACCTCTATTCTGTGATTTCACACACCTCCAATTTGACTTCACACACCCCCATTCTATGACTTCACACACCCCCATTGTGACTTCACACACTCCATTCTATGAGTTCACACACCTCCATTCTGACTTCACACACTCCATTCTATGGCTTCACACAGCTGCATTCTGACTTCAGACACCTCCATTTGTGACTTCACACACCACAATTTTGTCTTCAAACACCTTCATTCTGTGCCTTCACTCACCTCCATTCTGTGACTTCACACACCTCCATTTTGACTTTACACACTTCCATTCTTTGACTTAACACACCTGCATTCTGTGACTTCACACACCACCATTGTTTGACTTCACAACCTATATTCTTGGACTTCACACACCTCCATTCCATGACTTCACACGTCTACATTTTATGAGTTCACACACCTCCATTTTGACTTCACACACCTCCATTCTATGACTTCACACACCTTCATTCTACTTCAGAAACAGCCATTCTATGACTTCACACACCTCCATTCTATGACTTCACAAACCTCCATTCTGTGACTTCACACACCTCCATTCTGAGTTCACACACCTCAATTCTGTGACTTCACACATTTCAATTCTCACTTCACACACCTCCATTCTATGACTTCACACAATTCCATTCTATGACTTCACACACCTCCATTCTTTGACTTCACACACCTCCATTGTGAGTTCACACACCTCCATTCTGTGACTTCACACACCTCCATTCTGTAACTTCACACACCTCCATTCTGTGACTTCACGCACCTCCATTCTATGATTTCTCACACCTCCATTCTATTAATTCACACAACTGCATTCTGTGACTTCACACAACTCCATTCTATGACTTCCCACACCTCCATTCTGTGACTTCACACACCTCCATTCTGAGTTCACAAACCTCCATTCTGTGACTTAACGCACCTTCATTCTGTGACTTCACACACCTCCATTCTATGACTTCACACACCTCCATTCTATGAGTTCACACACCTCCAGTCTTTGACTTCACAACCCTCCATTCTGTGACTTCACACACCTCCATTCTATAACTACACACACCTCCATTGTGACTTCCCACACCTCCAATCTTAGTTCACACACCTCCGTTCTGACTTCACACACTTCAATTCTATGACTTCACATACCTCCGTTCTGTGACTTCACACACCTCAATTATGTGACTTCACCCGCCTCCATTATGACTTCACACACATCCATTCTATGACTTCACACACCTCCATTCTATGACTTCACACACCTAGATTCTGTGACTTCACACACCTCCATTCTGAGTTCACACACCTCCACTCTGTGACTTAACACACCTCCATTCTGTGACCTCACACACCTCCATTCTGAGTTCACACACCTCCATTCTGTGACTTCACACACCTCCATTCTGACTTCACACAGCTCCATTCTATGACTTCACACACCTCCATTCTGTGCCTTCACACACCTCCATTCTATGACTTAACACACCTTCATTCTTACTTAACAAACATCCATTGTATGACTTCACACACCTCCATTCTATGACTTCACACACCTCCATTCTATGACTTCACACACCTCCATTCTGTGACTTCACACACCTCAATTCTGTGACTTCAAACACCTCCATTATGACTTCACACACATCCATTCTATGACTTCACACACCTCCATTCTATGACTTCACACACCTCCATTCTGTGACTTCACACACCTCCATTCTGAGTTCACACACCTCCATTCTGTGACTTCACACACCTCCAATCTGACTTCACACAGCTCCATTCTATGACTTCACACAGCTCCATTCTATGACTTCACACACCTCCGTTCTGACTTCACACAACTGCATTCTGTGACTTCACACAACTCCATTCTATGACTTCCTACACCTCCATTCTGTGACTTCACACACCTCCATTCTGAGTTCACAAACCTCCATTCTGTGACTTAACGCACCTTCATTCTGTGACTTCACACACCTCCATTCTATGACTTCAAACACCTCCATTCTATGAGTTCACACAACTCCATTCTGAATTCACACACCTCCATTCTGTGACTTCACAACCCTCCATTCTGTGACTTCACAAACCTCCATTCTATAACTACACACACCTCCATTGTGACTTCCCACACCTCCAATCTTAGTTCACACACCTCCGTTCTGACTTCACACACTTCAATTCTATGACTTCACATAACTCCGTTTTGTGACTTCACACACCTCAATTCTGTGACTTCACCCGCCTCCATTATGACTTCACACACCTCCATTCTATGACTTCACACACCTCCAATCTATGACTTCACACACCTAGATTCTGTGACTTCACACACCTCCATTCTGAGTTCACACACCTCCACTCTGTGACTTAACACACCTCCATTCTGTGACTTCACACACCTCCATTCTGAGTTCACACACCTCCATTCTGTGACTTCACACACCTCCATTCTGACTTCACACAGCTCCATTCTATGACTTCACACACCTCCATTCTGTGCCTTCACACACCTCCATTCTATGACTTAACACACCTTCATTCTTACTTAACAAACATCCATTCTATGACTTCACACACCTCCATTCTATGACTTCACACACGTCCATTCTATGACTTCACACACCTCCATTCTGTGACTTCACACACCTCAATTCTGTGACTTCAAACACCTCCATTATGACTTCACACACATCCATTCTATGACTTCACACACCTCCATTCTATGACTTCACACACCTCCATTCTGTGACTTCACACACCTCCATTCTGAGTTCACACACCTCCACTCTGTGACTTCACACACCTCCAATCTGACTTCACACAGCTCCATTCTATGACTTCACACAGCTCCATTCTATGACTTCACACACCTCCATTCTGACTTCACACACCTCCATTCTATGGCTTCACACACCTCCATTCTTACTTCACACACCTCCATTCTGTGACTTCACACACCTCCATTCTATGACTTCACACACCTCCATTCTGTGACTTCACACACCTACATTGTGACTGCACAGACCTCCATTCTATGAGTTCACACAAATGCATTCTGACTTCACACACCTCCATTCTATGACTTCACACACCTCCAATCTGACTTCACACACCTCCATTCTATGACTTCACACACCTCCATTCTATGACTTCACACACCCCAATTGTGTGACTTCACACACCTCCATTCTATGACTTCACACACCTCCATTCTGTGACTTCACACACCTCCATTCTGAGTTCACACGCCTCCATTTTGTGATTTCACACACCTCCATTCTGTGACTTCACACACCTCCATTCTATGACTTCACACACCTAAATCCTAAGACTTCACAAACCTCCATTCTATGACTTCACACACCTCCATTCTGTGACTTCACACACCTCCATACTATGACTTCACACACCTCCATTCTGTGACTTCACAAACCTCCATTCTATGACCTCACACACCTCCATTCTATGACTTCGCACACCTGCATTGTGACTTCAAACACCTCCATTCTATGAGTTCACACACCTCCATTCTGACTTCACACACCTCCATTCTATGACTTCACATACCTCCATTCTGACTTCATACACCTCCATTCCATGACTTCACACACCTCCATCCTATGACTTCACACAACTCCATCTGACTTCACACACCTCCATTCCATGACTTCACACACCTCCATTCGATGACTTCACACACCTCCATTTTTTGACTTCATGCACCTCCATTCTATGAGTTCACACACCTCCATTCTGTGACTTCACACACCTTTATTGTTTGACTTCACACACCTCCATTCTTTGACTTCACACACCTCCATTCCATGACTTCACACACCTCCATTCTATGAATTCACACACCTCCATTCTATGAGTTCACGCACCTCCATTTTGACTTCACACACCTCCATTCTTTGACTTCATACACCTTCATTCTCACTTCAGAAACATCCATTCTATGACTTCACGCACCTCCATTCTATGACTTCACAAACCTCCGTTCTGTGACCACACACCTCCATTCTGAATTCCCACACCTCCATTCTGTGACTTCACCCACCTCCATCCTGACTTCACACACCTCCATTCTGACTTCACAAACCTCAATTCTTTGACATCACACCTCCATTCTATGATTTCACACACTTCCATTCTATGAATTCACCCACCTCCATTCTATGAATTCACACACCTCATTTCTGAGTTGACACACCTCCATTCTGTGATTTCACACACCTACAATTTGACTTCACACACCCCCATTCTATGACTTCACACACCCCCATTGTGACTTCACACACTCCATTCTATGAGTTCACACACCTCCATTCTGACTTCACACACTCCATTCTATGGCTTCACACAGCTGCATTCTGACTTCAGACACCTCCATTTGTGACTTTACACACCACAATTTTGTCTTCAAACACCTTCATTCTGTGACTTCACACACCTCCATTCTGTGACTTCACACACCTCCATTTTGACTTCACACACTTCCATTCTTTGACTTAACACACCTGCATTCTCTGACTTCACACACCACCATTGTTTGACTTCACAACCTATGTTCTTGGTCTTCACACACCTCAATTCCATGACTTCACACGTCTCCATATTATGAGTTCACACACCTCCATTTTGACTTCACACACCTCCATTCTATGACTTCACACACCTTCATTCTACTTCAGAAACATCCATTCTATGACTTCACACACCTCCATTTTATGACTTCACAAACCTCCATTCTGTGACTTCACACACCTCTATTCTGAGTTCACACACCTCAATTCCGTGACTTCACACACCTCAATTCTCAATTCACATACCTCCATTCTATGACTTCACACAATTCCATTCTATGACTTCACACACATCCATTCTTTGACTTCACACACCTCCATTGTGACTTCACACACCTCCATGCTCTGACTTCACATACCTCCATTCTGTAACTTCACACACCTCCATTCTGTGACTTCACGCACCTCCATTCTATGACTTCTCAAACCTCCATTCTATTAATTCACACACCTCCATTCTGTGACTTCACACAACTCCATTCTATGACTTCCGCACCTCCATTCTGTGACTTCACACACCTCCATTCTGAGTTCACAAACCTCCATTCTGTGACTTAACGCACCTTCATTCTGTGACTTCACACACCTCCATTCTATGACTTCACACACCTCCATTCTATGAGTTCACACACCTCCAGTCTTTCACTTCACAACCCTCCATTCTGTGACTTCACACCCCTCCATTCTATAACTACACACACCTCCATTGTGACTTCCCACACCTCCAATCTGAGTTCACACACCTCCGTTCTGACTTCACACACTTCCATTCTATGACTTCACACACCTCCGTTCTGTGACTTCACACACCTCAATCCTGTGACTTCACACGCCTCCATTATGACTTCACACACCTCCATTCTATGACTTCACACACCTCCATTCTATGACTTCACACACCGAGATTCTGTGACTTCACACACCTCCATTCTGAGTTCCCACACCTCCATTCTGTGACTTCACACACCTCCATTCTATGACTTCACACACCTCCATTCTGTGACTTCACACACCTACATTGTGACTTCACAGACCTCCATTCTATGAGTTCACACAAATGCATTCTGAATTCACACACCTCCATTCTATGACTTCACACACCTCCATTCTAATTTCACCCACCTCCATTCTCTGACGTCAAACACCTCCATTCTGTGACTTCACACACCTCCATTCTATGACTTCACACACCTCCATTCTGTGACTTCACACACCTCCATTCTATGACTTCACACACCTCAATTCTGTGACTTCACACACCTCCATTCTGAGTTCACACGCCTCCATTTTGAGATTTCATACACCTCCATTCTATGACTTCACATACCTCCATTCTTTGACTTCACACACCTACTTTCTGAGTTGACACACCTCCATTCTATGACTTCACACACCTCCAATCTCACTTCACACACCTTCATTCTATGACTTCACACGCCTCCATTCTATGACTTCACACACCCCAATTGTTTGACTTCACACACCTCCATTCTATGACTTCACACACCTCCATTCTGTGACTTCACACACCTCCATTCTGAGTTCACACGCCTCCATTTTGTGATTTCACACACCTCCATTCTGTGACTTCACACACCTCCATTCTATGACTTCACACACCTAAATCCTAAGACTTCACAAACCTCCATTCTATGACTTCACACACCTCCATTCTGTGCCTTCACACACCTCCATACTATGACTTCACACACCTCCATTCTGTGACTTCACAAACCTCCATTCTATGACCTCACACACCTCCATTCTATGACTTCGCACACCTGCATTGTGACTTCAAACACCTCCATTCTATGAGTTCACACACCTCCATTCTGACTTCACACACCTCCATTCTATGACTTCACATACCTCCATTCTGACTTCATACACCTCCATTCCATGACTTCACACACCTCCATCCTATGACTTCACACAACTCCATCTGACTTCACACACCTCCATTCCATGACTTCACACACCTCCATTCTATGACTTCACACACCTCCATTCTATGACTTCACACACCTAGATTCTGTGACTTCACACACCTCCATTCTGAGTTCACACACCTCCACTCTGTGACTTAACACACCTCCATTCTGTGACCTCACACACCTCCATTCTGAGTTCACACACCTCCATTCTGTGACTTCACACACCTCCATTCTGACTTCACACAGCTCCATTCTATGACTTCACACACCTCCATTCTGTGCCTTCACACACCTCCATTCTATGACTTCACACACCTCCATTCTGTGACTTCACACACCTCCATTCTATGACTTCACACACCTCAATTCTGTGACTTCACACACCTCCATTCTGAGTTCACACGCCTCCATTTTGTGATTTCATACACCTCCATTCTATGACTTCACATACCTCCATTCTTTGACTTCACACACCTACTTTCTGAGTTGACACACCTCCATTCTATGACTTCACACACCTCCAATCTCACTTCACACACCTCCATTCTATGACTTCACACACCTCCATTCTATGATTTCACACACCCCAATTGTGTGACTTCACACACCTCCATTCTATGACTTCACAGACCTCCATTCTGTGACTTCACACACCTCCATTCTGAGTTCACACGCCTCCATTTTGTGATTTCATACACCTCCATTCTATGACTTCACATACCTCCATTCTTTGACTTCACACACCTACTTTCTGAGTTGACACACCTCCATTCTATGACTTCACACACCTCCAATCTCACTTCACACACCTCCATTCTATGACTTCACACGCCTCCATTCTATGACTTCACACACCCCAACTGTTTGACTTCACACACCTCCATTCTATGACTGCACACACCTCCATTCTGTGACTTCACACACCTCCATTCTGAGTTCACACGCCTCCATTTTGTGATTTCACACACCTCAATTCTGTGACTTCACACACCTCCATTCAATGACTTCACACACCTAAATCCTAAGACTTCACAAACCTCCATTCTATGACTTCACACACCTCCATTCTGTGCCTTCACACACCTCCATACTATGACTTCACACACCTCCATTCTGTGACTTCACAAACCTCCATTCTATGACCTCACACACCTCCATTCTATGACTTCGCACACCTGCATTGTGACTTCAAACACCTCCATTCTATGAGTTCACACACCTCCATTCTGACTTCACACACCTCCATTCTATGACTTCACATACCTCCATTCTGACTTCATACACCTCCATTCCATGACTTCACACACCTCCATTCTATGACTTCACACAACTCCATCTGACTTCACACACCTCCATTCCATGACTTCACACACCTCCATTCTATGACTTCACACACCTCCATTCTATGACTTCACACACCTAGATTCTGTGACTTCACACACCTCCATTCTGAGTTCACACACCTCCACTCTGTGACTTAACACACCTCCATTCTGTGACCTCACACACCTCCATTCTGAGTTCACACACCTCCATTCTGTGACTTCACACACCTCCATTCTGACTTCACACAGCTCCATTCTATGACTTCACACACCTCCATTCTGTGCCTTCACACACCTCCATTCTATGACTTAACACACCTTCATTCTTACTTAACAAACATCCATTCTATGACTTCACACACCTCCATTCTATGACTTCACACACCTCCATTCTATGACTTCACACACCTCCATTCTGTGACTTCACACACCTCAATTCTGTGACTTCAAACACCTCCATTATGACTTCACACACACATCCATTCTATGACTTCACACACCTCCATTCTATGACTTCACACACCTCCATTCTGTGACTTCACACACCTCCATTCTGAGTTCACACACCTCCATTCTGTGACTTCACACACCTCCAATCTGACTTCACACAGCTCCATTCTATGACTTCACACAGCTTCATTCTATGACTTCACACACCTCCATTCTGACTTCACACACCTCCATTCTATGACTTCACACAACTTCATTCTGACTTCACACACCTCCATTCTGTGACTTCACACACCTCCATTATATGACTTCACACACATCCATTCTGTGACTTCACACACCTCCATTCTATGACTTCACACACCTCCATTCTGTGACTTCACACACCTCCATTCTGAGTTCACATACCTCCATTCTGTGACTCAGCACACCTCCATTCTTACTTCACACACCTCCATTTTGACTTCACACACCTCATTTCTTGACTTCACACACCTCCATGCTGACTTCACACACCTCCATTCTATGACTTCACATAGCTCTATTCTATGACTTCACACACCTCCATTCTGAGTTCACACACTTCCATTCTGTGACTTAACACACTTCTATTCTGACTTTACACATCTCCATTGTATGACTTCACACACCTCCATTCTGTGACTTCACACACCTCCATTCTATGACTTCACACACCTTCATTGTTACTTCAGAAACATCCATTCTATGACTTTGCCCACCTCCATTCTGTGACTTCACACACCTCCATTCTGTGACTTCACACACCTCAATTCTGTGACTTCACACACCTCCATTTTGACTTAACACACCTCCATTCTATGACTTCACACAACTCCATTCTATGACTTCACACACCTCCATTTTGTGACTTCACACACCTCCATTTTATGACTTCACACACCTCGATTGTGATTTCACACACCTCCATTCTATGAGTTCACATACCTCCATTCTGACTTCACACACCTTAATTCTATGACTTCACACACCTCCCTTCTGAGTTCACACCCCTCAATTCTGTGACTTCACACACCTCCATTCTATGATTTCACACACCTCCATTCTATGACTTCACACACCTCCAATATATGACTTCAAACACCTGAGTTCTGTGACTTCACACACCTCCATTCTATGACTTCCACACCTCAATTCTGTGACTTCACACACCACCATTCTATGACTTCACACACCTCCATTGTGACTTCACACACCTCTATTCTATGAGATCACACACCTCCATTCTGACTTCACACCTCTCCATTCTATGACTTCACACATCTACATTCTTACTTCACACACCTCCATTCTATGACTTCGAACACCTCCATTCTGACTTCACACTCCTCCATTCTGTGACTTCACACAGCTCCATTCTATGACTTCACATACCTCCATTCGATGACTTCACACACCTCCATTTTGACTTCACACACCTCCACTCTGTGACTTCACACACCTCCATTTGTGACTTCACACACCACATTTTTGACTTCACACACTTCCATTCTGTGACTTCACACACCTCTATTCTGTGACTTCACACGCCTCCGTTTTGTCTTCCCACACCTCCATTCTGTGACTTCACACACCTCCATTCTGTGACTTCACACTCCTCTATTGTTTGACTTCACACAGCTCCATTCTTTGACTTCACACACCTCCATTCAATGAGTTCACACAACTCCATTCCATGAGTTCACACACCTCCATTCAAGGAGTTCACACACCTCCATTTTGACTTCACACACCTCCATTCTATGACTTCACACACCTTCATTCTTACCTCAGAAAGTTCCATTCTATGACTTCACATACCTCCATTGTATGACTTCACAAACCTCCGTTCTGTGACCTCACACACCTTCATTTTGAGGTCACACACCTCCATTCTGTGACTTCACACACCTCCATTCTGTGACTTCACACACCTCCATTCTATGACTTCACACACTTCCTTTCTGTGACTTCACACACCTCCATTCTGTGACTTCACACACCTCCATTCTGTGACTTAACACACCTCCATTCTGTGACTTCACACACCTCCATTCTATGACTTCACACACCTCCATTTTGTGAATTCACACACCTCCATTCTGGGTTCACACACCTCCAATCTGTGACTTCACACACCTCCATTCTGTGACTTCACACACCTCCATTCTATGACTTCACACACCTCCATTCTATGACTTCACACACGTCCATTCTATGATTTTACACACCTCCATTCTGTGACTTCACACACCTCCATTCTATAACTT
Source organism: Megascapheus bottae (assembly GCA_024803745.1). Taxonomy (NCBI): domain Eukaryota; kingdom Metazoa; phylum Chordata; class Mammalia; order Rodentia; family Geomyidae; genus Megascapheus; species Megascapheus bottae. Next base: position 13,591 of record JANJXV010000802.1, on the reverse strand, counting down.
CACACACCTCCATTCTGTGACTTCACACACCTCCATTCTGTGACTTCACACACCTCCATTCTGAGTTCACACACCTCCATTCTGTGACTTCACACACCTCCATTCTGACTTCACACATCTCCATTCTATGACTTCACACACCTCCATTCTGTGCCTTCACACACCTCCATTCTATGACTTAACACACCTTCATTCTTACTTAACAAACATCCATTCTATGACTTCACACAACTCCATTCTATGACTTCACACACCTCCATTCTATGACTTCACACACCTCCATTCTGTGACTTCACACACCTCAATTCTGTGACTTCACACACCTCCATTATGACTTCACACACATCCATTCTATGACTTCACACCTCCATTCAGTGACTTCACACACCTCCATTCTGAGTTCACACACCTCCGTTCTGTGACTTCACACACCTCCAATCTGACTTCACACAGCTCCATTCTATTACTTCACACACCTTCCTTGTTACTTCAGAAACATCCATTCTATGACTTTGCCCACCTCCATTCTGTGACTTCACACACCTCCATTCTGTGACTTCACACACCTCCATTCTATAACTTCACACACCTCCATTCTGTGACTTCACACACCTCCATTCTGTGACTTCACACACCTCCATTCTGAGTTCACACACCTCCATTCTGTGACTTCACACACCTCCATTCTGACTTCACACATCTCCATTCTATGACTTCACACACCTCCATTCTGTGCCTTCACACACCTCCATTCTATGACTTAACACACCTTCATTCTTACTTAACAAACATCCATTCTATGACTTCACACAACTCCATTCTATGACTTCACACACCTCCATTCTATGACTTCACACACCTCCATTCTGTGACTTCACACACCTCAATTCTGTGACTTCACACACCTCCATTATGACTTCACACACATCCATTCTATGACTTCACACCTCCATTCAGTGACTTCACACACCTCCATTCTGAGTTCACACACCTCCGTTCTGTGACTTCACACACCTCCAATCTGACTTCACACAGCTCCATTCTATTACTTCACACACCTTCATTGTTACTTCAGAAACATCCATTCTATGACTTTGCCCACCTCCATTCTGTGACTTCACACACCTCCATTCTGTGACTTCACACACCTCAATTCTGTGACTTCACACACCTCCATTTTGACTTAACACACCTCCATTCTATGACTTCACACACCTCCATTCTATGACTTTACACACCTCCATTCTGTGACTTCACACACCTCCATTCTGACTTCACCCAGCCCCATTCTATGACTTCACACACCTCCATTTTGTGACTTCACACACCTCCATTTTATGACTTCACACACCTCGATTGTGATTTCACACACCTCCATTCTATGAGTTCACACACCTCCATTCAAGGAGTTCACACACCTCCATTTTCACTTCACACACCTCCATTTTATGACTTCACACACCTCGATTGTGATTTCACACACCTCCATTCTATGAGTTCACACACCTCCATTCTGACTTCACCCAGCCCCATTCTATGACTTCACACACCTCCATTTTGTGACTTCACACACCTCCATTTTATGACTTCACACACCTCCATTCTGACTTCACCCAGCCCCATTCTATGACTTCACATACCTCCATTCGATGACTTCACACACCTCCATTTTGACTACACACACCTCCACTCTGTGACTTCACACACCTCCATTTGTGACTTCACACACCACATTTTTGACTTCACACACCTCCATTCTGTGACTTCACACACCTCTATTCTGTGACTTCACACGCCTCCGTTTTGTCTTCCCACACCTCCATTCTGTGACTTCACACACCTCCATTCTGTGACTTCACACTCCTCTATTGTTTGACTTCACACAGCTCCATTCTTTGACTTCACACACCTCCATTCCATGAGTTCACACACCTCCATTCTATGAGTTCACACACCTCCATTCAAGGAGTTCACACACCTCCATTTTGACTTCACACACCTCCATTCTATGACTTCACACACCTTCATTCTTTCCTCAGAAAGTTCCATTCTATGACTTCACATACCTCCATTGTATGACTTGACAAACCTCCGTTCTGTGACCTCACACACCTTCATTTTGAGGTCACACACCTCCATTCTGAGTTCACACACCTCCATTCTGTGACTTCACACACCTCCATTCTGACTTCACACATCTCCATTCTATGACTTCACACACCTCCATTCTGTGCCTTCACACACCTCCATTCTATGACTTAACACACCTTCATTCTTACTTAACAAACATCCATTCTATGACTTCACACAACTCCATTCTATGACTTCACAAACCTCCATTCTATGACTTCACACACCTCCATTCTGTGACTTCACACACCTCAATTCTGTGACTTCACACACCTCCATTATGACTTCACACACATCCATTCTATGACTTCACACCTCCATTCAGTGACTTCACACACCTCCATTCTGAGTTCACACACCTCCGTTCTGTGACTTCACACACCTCCAATCTGACTTCACACAGCTCCATTCTATTACTTCACACACCTTCATTGTTACTTCAGAAACATCCATTCTATGACTTTGCCCACCTCCATTCTGTGACTTCACACACCTCCATTCTGTGACTTCACACACCTCAATTCTGTGACTTCACACACCTCCATTTTGACTTAACACACCTCCATTCTATGACTTCACACACCTCCATTCTATGACTTTACACACCTCCATTCTGTGACTTCACACACCTCCATTCTGACTTCACCCAGCCCCATTCTATGACTTCACACACCTCCATTTTGTGACTTCACACACCTCCATTTTATGACTTCACACACCTCGATTGTGATTTCACACACCTCCATTCTATGAGTTCACACACCTCCATTCAAGGAGTTCACACACCTCCATTTTCACTTCACACACCTCCATTTTATGACTTCACACACCTCGATTGTGATTTCACACACCTCCATTCTATGAGTTCACACACCTCCATTCTGACTTCACCCAGCCCCATTCTATGACTTCACACACCTCCATTTTGTGACTTCACACACCTCCATTTTATGACTTCACACACCTCCATTCTGACTTCACCCAGCCCCATTCTATGACTTCACATACCTCCATTCGATGACTTCACACACCTCCATTTTGACTACACACACCTCCACTCTGTGACTTCACACACCTCCATTTGTGACTTCACACACCACATTTTTGACTTCACACACCTCCATTCTGTGACTTCACACACCTCTATTCTGTGACTTCACACGCCTCCGTTTTGTCTTCCCACACCTCCATTCTGTGACTTCACACACCTCCATTCTGTGACTTCACACTCCTCTATTGTTTGACTTCACACAGCTCCATTCTTTGACTTCACACACCTCCATTCCATGAGTTCACACACCTCCATTCTATGAGTTCACACACCTCCATTCAAGGAGTTCACACACCTCCATTTTGACTTCACACACCTCCATTCTATGACTTCACACACCTTCATTCTTTCCTCAGAAAGTTCCATTCTATGACTTCACATACCTCCATTGTATGACTTCACAAACCTCCGTTCTGTGACCTCACACACCTTCATTTTGAGGTCACACACCTCCATTCTGTGACTTCACACACCTCCATTCTGACTTCACACACCTCCATTCTATGACTTCACACACTTCCTTTCTGTGACTTCACACACCTCCATTCTGTGACTTCACACACCTCCATTCTGTGACTTAACACACCTCCATTCTGTGACTTCACACACCTCCATTCTATGACTTCACACACCTCCATTTTGTGAATTCACACACCTCCATTCTGGCTTCACACACCTCCAATCTGTGACTTCACACACCTCCATTCTGTGACTTCACACACCTCCATTCTATGACTTCACACACCTCCATTCTATGACTTCACACACGTCCATTCTATGATTTTACACACCTCCATTCTGTGACTTCACACACCTCCATTCTATAACTTCACACACCTCCATTCTGTGACTTCACACACCTCAATTCTGTGACTTCACACACCTCCATTATGACTTCACACACATCCATTCTGGGTTCACACACCTCCAATCTGTGACTTCACACACCTCCATTCTGTGACTTCACACACCTCCATTCTATGACTTCACACACCTCCATTCTATGACTTCACACACGTCCATTCTATGATTTTACACACCTCCATTCTGTGACTTCACACACCTCCATTCTATAACTTCACACACCTCCATTCTGTGACTTCACACACCTCCATTCTGTGACTTCACACACCTCCATTCTGAGTTCACACACCTCCATTCTGTGACTTCACACACCTCCATTCTGACTTCACACATCTCCATTCTATGACTTCACACACCTCCATTCTGTGCCTTCACACACCTCCATTCTATGACTTAACACACCTTCATTCTTACTTAACAAACATCCATTCTATGACTTCACACACCTCCATTCTATGACTTCACACACCTCCAATCTATGGCTTCACACAGCTGCATTCTGACTTCAGACACCTTCATTCTGTGACTTCACACACCTCCATTCTGTGACTTCACACACCTCCATTTTGACTTCACACACTTCCATTCTTTGACTTAACACACCTGCATTCTATGACTTCACACACCACCATTGTTTGACTTAACACACCTATAATCTTGGACTTCACACACCTCCATTCCATGACTTCACACATCTCCATTTTATGAGTTCACACACCTCTATTTTGACTTCACACACTTCCATTCTATGACTTCACACACCTTCATTCTACTTCAGAAACATCCATTCTATGACTTCACACACCTCCATTCTATGACTTCACACAATTCCATTCTATGACTTCACACACCTCCATTCTTTGACTTCAACACCTCCATTGTGAGTTCACACACCTCCATTCTGTGACTTCACGCACCTCCATTCTATGATTTCTCACACCTCCATTCTATTAATTCACACACCACCATTCAGAGACTTCACACAACTCCATTCGATGACTTCCCACACCTCCATTCTGTGACTTCACACACCTCCATTCTGAGTACACACACCTCCATTCTGTGACTTCACACACCTCCATTCTGACTTCACACATCTCCATTCTATGACTTCACACACCTCCATTCTGTGCCTTCACACACCTCCATTCTATGACTTAACACACCTTCATTCTTACTTAACAAACATCCATTCTATGACTTCACACAACTCCATTCTATGACTTCACACACCTCCATTCTATGACTTCACACACCTCCATTCTGTGACTTCACACACCTCAATTCTGTGACTTCACACACCTCCATTATGACTTCACACACATCCATTCTATGACTTCACACCTCCATTCAGTGACTTCACACACCTCCATTCTGAGTTCACACACCTCCGTTCTGTGACTTCACACACCTCCAATCTGACTTCACACAGCTCCATTCTATTACTTCACACACCTTCATTGTTACTTCAGAAACATCCATTCTATGACTTTGCCCACCTCCATTCTGTGACTTCACACACCTCCATTCTGTGACTTCACACACCTCAATTCTGTGACTTCACACACCTCCATTTTGACTTAACACACCTCCATTCTATGACTTCACACACCTCCATTCTATGACTTTACACACCTCCATTCTGTGACTTCACACACCTCCATTCTGACTTCACCCAGCCCCATTCTATGACTTCACACACCTCCATTTTGTGACTTCACACACCTCCATTTTATGACTTCACACACCTCGATTGTGATTTCACACACCTCCATTCTATGAGTTCACACACCTCCATTCAAGGAGTTCACACACCTCCATTTTCACTTCACACACCTCCATTTTATGACTTCACACACCTCGATTGTGATTTCACACACCTCCATTCTATGAGTTCACACACCTCCATTCTGACTTCACCCAGCCCCATTCTATGACTTCACACACCTCCATTTTGTGACTTCACACACCTCCATTTTATGACTTCACACACCTCCATTCTGACTTCACCCAGCCCCATTCTATGACTTCACATACCTCCATTCGATGACTTCACACACCTCCATTTTGACTACACACACCTCCACTCTGTGACTTCACACACCTCCATTTGTGACTTCACACACCACATTTTTGACTTCACACACCTCCATTCTGTGACTTCACACACCTCTATTCTGTGACTTCACACGCCTCCGTTTTGTCTTCCCACACCTCCATTCTGTGACTTCACACACCTCCATTCTGTGACTTCACACTCCTCTATTGTTTGACTTCACACAGCTCCATTCTTTGACTTCACACACCTCCATTCCATGAGTTCACACACCTCCATTCTATGAGTTCACACACCTCCATTCAAGGAGTTCACACACCTCCATTTTGACTTCACACACCTCCATTCTATGACTTCACACACCTTCATTCTTTCCTCAGAAAGTTCCATTGTATGACTTCACATACCTCCATTGTATGACTTCACAAACCTCCGTTCTGTGACCTCACACACCTTCATTTTGAGGTCACACACCTCCATTCTGTGACTTCACACACCTCCATTCTGACTTCACACACCTCCATTCTATGACTTCACACACTTCCTTTCTGTGACTTCACACAACTCCATTCTGTGACTTCACACACCTCCATTCTGTGACTTAACACACCTCCATTCTGTGACTTCACACACCTCCATTCTATGACTTCACACACCTCCATTTTGTGAATTCACACACCTCCATTCTGGGTTCACACACCTCCAATCTGTGACTTCACACACCTCCATTCTGTGACTTCACACACCTCCATTCTATGACTTCACACACCTCCATTCTATGACTTCACACACGTCCATTCTATGATTTTACACACCTCCATTCTGTGACTTCACACACCTCCATTCTATAACTTCACACACCTCCATTCTGTGACTTCACACACCTCAATTCTGTGACTTCACACACCTCCATTATGACTTCACACACATCCATTCTGGGTTCACACACCTCCAATCTGTGACTTCACACACCTCCATTCTGTGACTTCACACACCTCCATTCTATGACTTCACACACCTCCATTCTATGACTTCACACACGTCCATTCTATGATTTTACACACCTCCATTCTGTGACTTCACACACCTCCATTCTATAACTTCACACACCTCCATTCTGTGACTTCACACACCTCCATTCTGTGACTTCACACACCTCCATTCTGAGTTCACACACCTCCATTCTGTGACTTCACACACCTCCATTCTGACTTCACACATCTCCATTCTATGACTTCACACACCTCCATTCTGTGCCTTCACACACCTCCATTCTATGACTTAACACACCTTCATTCTTACTTAACAAACATCCATTCTATGACTTCACACACCTCCATTCTATGACTTCACACACCTCCAATCTATGGCTTCACACAGCTGCATTCTGACTTCAGACACCTTCATTCTGTGACTTCACACACCTCCATTCTGTGACTTCACACACCTCCATTTTGACTTCACACACTTCCATTCTTTGACTTAACACACCTGCATTCTATGACTTCACACACCACCATTGTTTGACTTAACACACCTATAATCTTGGACTTCACACACCTCCATTCCATGACTTCACACATCTCCATTTTATGAGTTCACACACCTCTATTTTGACTTCACACACTTCCATTCTATGACTTCACACACCTTCATTCTACTTCAGAAACATCCATTCTATGACTTCACACACCTCCATTCTATGACTTCACACAATTCCATTCTATGACTTCACACACCTCCATTCTTTGACTTCAACACCTCCATTGTGAGTTCACACACCTCCATTCTGTGACTTCACGCACCTCCATTCTATGATTTCTCACACCTCCATTCTATTAATTCACACACCACCATTCAGAGACTTCACACAACTCCATTCGATGACTTCCCACACCTCCATTCTGTGACTTCACACACCTCCATTCTGAGTACACACACCTCCATTCTGTGACTTCACACACCTCCATTCTGACTTCACACATCTCCATTCTATGACTTCACACACCTCCATTCTGTGCCTTCACACACCTCCATTCTATGACTTAACACACCTTCATTCTTACTTAACAAACATCCATTCTATGACTTCACACAACTCCATTCTATGACTTCACACACCTCCATTCTATGACTTCACACACCTCCATTCTGTGACTTCACACACCTCAATTCTGTGACTTCACACACCTCCATTATGACTTCACACACATCCATTCTATGACTTCACACCTCCATTCAGTGACTTCACACACCTCCATTCTGAGTTCACACACCTCCGTTCTGTGACTTCACACACCTCCAATCTGACTTCACACAGCTCCATTCTATTACTTCACACACCTTCATTGTTACTTCAGAAACATCCATTCTATGACTTTGCCCACCTCCATTCTGTGACTTCACACACCTCCATTCTGTGACTTCACACACCTCAATTCTGTGACTTCACACACCTCCATTTTGACTTAACACACCTCCATTCTATGACTTCACACACCTCCATTCTATGACTTTACACACCTCCATTCTGTGACTTCACACACCTCCATTCTGACTTCACCCAGCCCCATTCTATGACTTCACACACCTCCATTTTGTGACTTCACACACCTCCATTTTATGACTTCACACACCTCGATTGTGATTTCACACACCTCCATTCTATGAGTTCACACACCTCCATTCAAGGAGTTCACACACCTCCATTTTCACTTCACACACCTCCATTTTATGACTTCACACACCTCGATTGTGATTTCACACACCTCCATTCTATGAGTTCACACACCTCCATTCTGACTTCACCCAGCCCCATTCTATGACTTCACACACCTCCATTTTGTGACTTCACACACCTCCATTTTATGACTTCACACACCTCCATTCTGACTTCACCCAGCCCCATTCTATGACTTCACATACCTCCATTCGATGACTTCACACACCTCCATTTTGACTACACACACCTCCACTCTGTGACTTCACACACCTCCATTTGTGACTTCACACACCACATTTTTGACTTCACACACCTCCATTCTGTGACTTCACACACCTCTATTCTGTGACTTCACACGCCTCCGTTTTGTCTTCCCACACCTCCATTCTGTGACTTCACACACCTCCATTCTGTGACTTCACACTCCTCTATTGTTTGACTTCACACAGCTCCATTCTTTGACTTCACACACCTCCATTCCATGAGTTCACACACCTCCATTCTATGAGTTCACACACCTCCATTCAAGGAGTTCACACACCTCCATTTTGACTTCACACACCTCCATTCTATGACTTCACACACCTTCATTCTTTCCTCAGAAAGTTCCATTGTATGACTTCACATACCTCCATTGTATGACTTCACAAACCTCCGTTCTGTGACCTCACACACCTTCATTTTGAGGTCACACACCTCCATTCTGTGACTTCACACACCTCCATTCTGACTTCACACACCTCCATTCTATGACTTCACACACTTCCTTTCTGTGACTTCACACAACTCCATTCTGTGACTTCACACACCTCCATTCTGTGACTTAACACACCTCCATTCTGTGACTTCACACACCTCCATTCTATGACTTCACACACCTCCATTTTGTGAATTCACACACCTCCATTCTGGGTTCACACACCTCCAATCTGTGACTTCACACACCTCCATTCTGTGACTTCACACACCTCCATTCTATGACTTCACACACCTCCATTCTATGACTTCACACACGTCCATTCTATGATTTTACACACCTCCATTCTGTGACTTCACACACCTCCATTCTATAACTTCACACACCTCCATTCTGTGACTTCACACACCTCAATTCTGTGACTTCACACACCTCCATTATGACTTCACACACATCCATTCTGGGTTCACACACCTCCAATCTGTGACTTCACACACCTCCATTCTGTGACTTCACACACCTCCATTCTATGACTTCACACACCTCCATTCTATGACTTCACACACGTCCATTCTATGATTTTACACACCTCCATTCTGTGACTTCACACACCTCCATTCTATAACTTCACACACCTCCATTCTGTGACTTCACACACCTCCATTCTGTGACTTCACACACCTCCATTCTGAGTTCACACACCTCTATTCTGTGACTTCACACACCTCCATTCTGACTTCACACATCTCCATTCTATGACTTCACACACCTCCATTCTGTGCCTTCACACACCTCCATTCTATGACTTAACACACCTTCATTCTTACTTAACAAACATCCATTCTATGACTTCACACAACTCCATTCTATGACTTCACACACCTCCATTCTATGACTTCACACACCTCCATTCTGTGACTTCACACACCTCAATTCTGTGACTTCACACACCTCCATTATGACTTCACACACATCCATTCTATGACTTCACACCTCCATTCAGTGACTTCACACACCTCCATTCTGAGTTCACACACCTCCGTTCTGTGACTTCACACACCTCCAATCTGACTTCACACAGCTCCATTCTATTACTTCACACACCTTCATTGTTACTTCAGAAACATCCATTCTATGACTTTGCCCACCTCCATTCTGTGACTTCACACACCTCCGTTCTGTGACTTCACACACCTCCAATCTGACTTCACACAGCTCCATTCTATTACTTCACACACCTTCATTGTTACTTCAGAAACATCCATTCTATGACTTTGCCCACCTCCATTCTGTGACTTCACACACCTCCATTCTGTGACTTCACACACCTCAATTCTGTGACTTCACACACCTCCATTTTGACTTAACACACCTCCATTCTATGACTTCACACACCTCCATTCTATGACTTTACACACCTCCATTCTGTGACTTCACACACCTCCATTCTGACTTCACCCAGCCCCATTCTATGACTTCACACACCTCCATTTTGTGACTTCACACACCTCCATTTTATGACTTCACACATCTCGATTGTGATTTCACACACCTCCATTCTATGAGTTCACACACCTCCATTCAAGGAGTTCACACACCTCCATTTTGACTTCACACACCTCCATTTTATGACTTCACACACCTCGATTGTGATTTCACACACCTCCATTCTATGAGTTCACACACCTCCATTCTGACTTCACCCAGCCCCATTCTATGACTTCACACACCTCCATTTTGTGACTTCACACACCTCCATTTTATGACTTCACACACCTCCATTCTGACTTCACCCAGCCCCATTCTATGACTTCACATACCTCCATTCGATGACTTCACACACCTCCATTTTGACTACACACACCTCCACTCTGTGACTTCACACACCTCCATTTGTGACTTCACACACCACATTTTTGACTTCACACACCTCCATTCTGTGACTTCACACACCTCTATTCTGTGACTTCACACGCCTCCGTTTTGTCTTCCCACACCTCCATTCTGTGACTTCACACACCTCCATTCTGTGACTTCACACTCCTCTATTGTTTGACTTCACACAGCTCCATTCTTTGACTTCACACACCTCCATTCCATGAGTTCACACACCTCCATTCTATGAGTTCACACACCTCCATTCAAGGAGTTCACACACCTCCATTTTGACTTCACACACCTCCATTCTATGACTTCACACACCTTCATTCTTTCCTCAGAAAGTTCCATTCTATGACTTCACATACCTCCATTGTATGACTTGACAAACCTCCGTTCTGTGACCTCACACACCTTCATTTTGAGGTCACACACCTCCATTCTGAGTTCACACACCTCCATTCTGTGACTTCACACACCTCCATTCTGACTTCACACATCTCCATTCTATGACTTCACACACCTCCATTCTGTGCCTTCACACACCTCCATTCTATGACTTAACACACCTTCATTCTTACTTAACAAACATCCATTCTATGACTTCACACAACTCCATTCTATGACTTCACACACCTCCATTCTATGACTTCACACACCTCCATTCTGTGACTTCACACACCTCAATTCTGTGACTTCACACACCTCCATTATGACTTCACACACATCCATTCTATGACTTCACACCTCCATTCAGTGACTTCACACACCTCCATTCTGAGTTCACACACCTCCGTTCTGTGACTTCACACACCTCCAATCTGACTTCACACAGCTCCATTCTATTACTTCACACACCTTCCTTGTTACTTCAGAAACATCCATTCTATGACTTTGCCCACCTCCATTCTGTGACTTCACACACCTCCATTCTGTGACTTCACACACCTCCATTCTATAACTTCACACACCTCCATTCTGTGACTTCACACACCTCCATTCTGTGACTTCACACACCTCCATTCTGAGTTCACACACCTCCATTCTGTGACTTCACACACCTCCATTCTGACTTCACACATCTCCATTCTATGACTTCACACACCTCCATTCTGTGCCTTCACACACCTCCATTCTATGACTTAACACACCTTCATTCTTACTTAACAAACATCCATTCTATGACTTCACACAACTCCATTCTATGACTTCACACACCTCCATTCTATGACTTCACACACCTCCATTCTGTGACTTCACACACCTCAATTCTGTGACTTCACACACCTCCATTATGACTTCACACACATCCATTCTATGACTTCACACCTCCATTCAGTGACTTCACACACCTCCATTCTGAGTTCACACACCTCCGTTCTGTGACTTCACACACCTCCAATCTGACTTCACACAGCTCCATTCTATTACTTCACACACCTTCATTGTTACTTCAGAAACATCCATTCTATGACTTTGCCCACCTCCATTCTGTGACTTCACACACCTCCATTCTGTGACTTCACACACCTCAATTCTGTGACTTCACACACCTCCATTTTGACTTAACACACCTCCATTCTATGACTTCACACACCTCCATTCTATGACTTTACACACCTCCATTCTGTGACTTCACACACCTCCATTCTGACTTCACCCAGCCCCATTCTATGACTTCACACACCTCCATTTTGTGACTTCACACACCTCCATTTTATGACTTCACACACCTCGATTGTGATTTCACACACCTCCATTCTATGAGTTCACACACCTCCATTCAAGGAGTTCACACACCTCCATTTTCACTTCACACACCTCCATTTTATGACTTCACACACCTCGATTGTGATTTCACACACCTCCATTCTATGAGTTCACACACCTCCATTCTGACTTCACCCAGCCCCATTCTATGACTTCACACACCTCCATTTTGTGACTTCACACACCTCCATTTTATGACTTCACACACCTCCATTCTGACTTCACCCAGCCCCATTCTATGACTTCACATACCTCCATTCGATGACTTCACACACCTCCATTTTGACTACACACACCTCCACTCTGTGACTTCACACACCTCCATTTGTGACTTCACACACCACATTTTTGACTTCACACACCTCCATTCTGTGACTTCACACACCTCTATTCTGTGACTTCACACGCCTCCGTTTTGTCTTC